>WPIO01000008.1:4475000-4987500 GCA_009760855.2 Cristatella mucedo | reverse complement strand
GAACAATTTCTCTTTTGGCGTGGTGCCACAGTTCTAGAGCTCGGTATACAAGGAGCTGCGTTGTTTCTGCTATGCATATGTGCAAGTAGTGTGTCTTCCATGTTATGTAGTGGTTTTTGGTTGGTATGCTGCCGAATCATGCCGAATCAAGTAGTAGTCGAAAAGTGTTACCAGGTTTTCTGGTTTTTATTGGCATAGTCATTGTTTGGTTTTAATCCCCATTTATATCTTCTTTTATAGCTGTGCAAACTTGTCTCAGCCGACGTGGAAAATATTTTGTCTGCTGATAAGTGGTGTGATTGTTGCAATTCAGAAAGGCCCTGATCCCTAACTTAGCTGATTCTATCGGCCTATTGGCCTGTCCAATATGAGTAGATTGAAGTTGATCAGTCAGAAATTCTATCTATAGCCTTGTCTTCCCCTGATGACTGGACAAACAGTAGTGTGCCTCACAATTGTGGTAGGAGATCATAGCACATTTGAAAATCTTGATTTTTTGTCGTTGTATACGTACACTTTCGAAACGTGACCTACTTGGACATGTCTAGGTGGAAAATTGGTGCACTGACCTGCCTACCTTTTATACGTGCTTCATCATTTTGCCAGATTACAATCTTCTGATAGCACTGTATAACTGTGTATGTGAAGTAGGAGCACCATGCTTGGTGTAAATTTAGGACAATTAGCTATGTTAGGAGTTGTGCAAAAGCTCCTGTTTTCAGTGGAAACATTGTATATAGTGACTATGGTTAGTCACACATCCATTGGTACTTTGCTAGGATGTGTATTTCTGCACATCCGCAGGTATGCGCATTCCATATCTTTGCTCGCACGTGCCCCTCGAGGCAGAGAGGCAGTTTAATATTTTGCTTGTCGAAATAGCCGAACACGTGCTTATGGCTGCTTTGACAAAGCTCTCAACCGTACTTAATGGTCAGTAAGATGTTGGCAGGCTATTGTTCCTGTTCGTTGTCCACGCTTCTATTCATTTGTACAAGCTGCAAATGTCACCTAGGAGGATATTGCTCGGCTACAAAGCTGTCTTTAACGGGCAAGCAATCAAATGGCTTTCTTTATTTTTGTGAGTGCAGAATAACAAAGAAGGTCTCAGCTTTACTACATCTTATACCGACCGACCCGAGTGTGCTGGAAGTGATTGACAACTATTGTGAGGTAGGTACTGACATGTATCACACATTCCTCGTTGTGTGATCAAGTTCTTATTGTTTCAGTCGGTAAGGTTTTATTACACGAAACTTGCTTGTTTCTATAGGGCGATTTGAATTGTGGCTCAGCGCTGAGTACACCTACCGTAAGCCCGATACCAAGCCCAAGGAAAATGCCTCCACCAGCACTGCCAACTTCGACGAGGAAAATTTCCAAGGATAAGCTGAACTCACTGTTTGACCTCACCTCTCCGGAAATGTCTCCTTTTCGGATATTGTATAATCTTGAGGTAAACTCTTCTATTTTTTGTTGTTCGATCTTGTAAGTGAGCATGTATTAGAAAGTGAGTGGTCACAGCAATTTATCTTTGCTCATTAAGATGAGTGTCTGTCTGTCTGTCTGTCTGTCCGTCTATCTATCTTATCGTTTCATTCCTTGGTTTTATCTATCTTTCCATCCCTTGATTTGCTGATATTTATTGATGCCCCCCTGCATCCTAGCTGCCAGTGGATAGGGTTTTCGAGAGGTATGCCACTGTTCGTAACGAAATTCATTGCTGTCTTGGCACTGCAGGCTCTCAGCTCCCGTATGATGCCCAACGATGCTCGAGAGATCGGCCAAGGTGAGTCGTCTGGCAAAAACATGCTGCGTGATGAGAGTGGGCTGCAGCTCGTGGTGCAGATGCTTGACGTGGACTTCCTCCCCAACGATATCGATTATGGCACACGACAAGCTTGCCTTACCATAAGCCTACAGTTGATGAGGTGAGCGCTGAGGAATGCATCTATTTTGCATTTGCTTAGCATACTGTGTGCTTGTGCACTTCCGTGCTGTGGGTTGTGCTTCCAGTTGCTTGCTTGTTATCCCGCTTTAAAATCTTCATAATTGAAGTGGATGCCATGTAAGATAGGACTGAGATGTTATTCTGGTCATAAAAAATACAATTCATTTGTATAGCACCCCAAGAGAGCTTCATCTCTATTCACAATGCCTCGGGGCTGGAGCCCACAACCTAAGCTAGACCTTGGTCGGGGCGAGCACCTTAACCGCTGGACCAATCCAGCTTGGCAATCGTGTGTTTATGATCTTATTCCCTTGTGGCTTATGCGGTTACCCATTAGTTTCTGTTTGGAATGCTGGTGGCTTCTGTGCACCATTGTGATTTCATTTGTGGACGAAACATCTTTGTTGGAACCTGGTTAATCGACCAGCTCTAGGGTTGGAGAAAATGTTATCCCAAAAGCACTTCCCCTGTCAACATTTCCCAGAAATACCCAAATATGAGCAAGCCGGTACAATGTAGATTTGGATTCTTATACATAGTTGTTGTGCTCATTAGTATCCGGTTTTGTGAGTGAAACTGGAGTTTGCTAGCCACCTTCTTAGGCTCTCGTGGACTAAGTTGGCCACCACCTTCATCTCCTCCTTCCACTTCCTCCTCCTCCTCCTCCACTGTCAGCACTACAATGCATTGTTTTCTTCTCACTTCTACGCAGGGCAGTTCTAGTAGACATCACACAGGAGGGTGGGTGCTCGAGCAGAAGGAAGTAGCCCTCCAGTCAGAGTCTCTACAAGCCATTGCCTCCTAAAGTGCATAGTTTGACGACTCTTGTATAGCAAGTTTGCCTCGTCCTCGGCTCCCCCTCTGGCAGTTGAGCAGGCTAGAAAGTTTGAGCGAGCATGAGTGTGTGGCAGCTGTAGCAATGCTCTGCTTGGCGTCTGGCACCGCGTACTAACTAGGCAGCACCGTCAGACGATGCTTTGATGCTTTGTTTGTACGCATGCTTGCCTCACTCACTCACTCAACTCTTGTTTGCACCCTAGCAACGTCCTGACCGGTCGTAGCCCTGCTGTGGCCAACAGTGCATCCGTGACTGGTCCTCACACGCAAGAGGATTTCCCGAATGTGCTTCAAGGCATCGAGCTGGCGAAGTTCACGGACATGATTGCGCGGCTCATGCGCCTGTCGTGGGCAGCCGCCGCCGGCCGCTTGCACCTCTCGGGCAGCGTGCAGCCAACGAAAGACGCCTTTGGGCGTACGCGACAGAGCAGTGCCGGTGAGCAGCTGAGCCAGCCGCCACAGCCAAGCGTGCCACCACTGCTGCGCCCCCGGTTGCTGCCCGAATGGCAGCGGCTGCTTAGCCACAGTTATCGTGCTCACGGCGTCCTGTGCTCCGGCTTCCGGTGGGCAGCTGGTGCGACACGCCGTTGATGCCCTTCCTGTAGGGAGTCTGGCAGTCAAGTCGTGCAGCTCTTTAGGGTCTTGCTTCTGGCTCGATCAGGACCCCGTGGAGCAGCCGAAATTGGCCGGTAGACCGAACCCTTGTGTGCGTTCTTGCTGCTGCCTGAGTGCCGTATCGGTCCTGCGAAAGGGCAGCCGCTGGCTTTTCATGGCCCCGTGTTGACCACGGAGGTCCCTGTGGAGTCTTAATCGGGCATTTTGACGGCCAGTCCATACCCTGGTGACAGCATGTCTCGACTCCAGTGATGGTGAAGTTTTTCCATACCCTCCTTAAGACGCTTGCCGTGAAGCAATGATGTCTTAAGGTTTCCTGTTGGGCTGGAGCTGTAATGGCTCACTAGGTAAGGCAGTTGCTTTTCACGACCTGGACCCCGAGGTCGTGGGTTCGAATCCTGCGGTGGGCGATCCTTTGTTGCAACTGCAAGCGGTGGTGATAGTCGTAAAAAGACTCTTCTGTCGCTATACAAAAGAGGCTGTTAAATCAGCTAGTCATTATATTATCATTGTATTATTGATCGGGTGTTTGACTTGGTACTCCCTGATTCGTTCCTTACATAAGCAGTGTGGAAGAGAGTTCCGAGGTTGAGGAGCCATTGAACAAATTCGTCAGTTTCTTTTTTTTGCTTTAAGCAAACTAAAGAAACGGAATGACAAAGTCACAGAGCAAGAGAGAGGGTGTGTGTGTGTGTGTGTGTGTGTGTGTGTGTGTGTGTGTGTGTGTGTGTGTGTGTGTGTGTGTGTGTGTGTGTGTGTGTGTGTGTGTGTGTGTGTGTGTGTGCACGCGTGCGCATGTGCATGTGTGCAAGTGTGTTTATGAAACAGGGCCAGGTAATGTAGTAGTATACCAGACAGCTGATTTACTGTATTGAGATTAGAGGTGCTCGAAGAGGCCGATTCTGTCCCAGCGGTTTACAGCTCGGCTCGAAGGGCGTGAGTCGTGGCACGAGCCTTCTGGGCCCGAGGAGTGAGAGTTTGGGCTTGCATCTGCTGTTCGACATGGAGCTACTGCACCTCGTTCAGCTCATCTTTTTTCAAGTTTTTTTCTTGCCGAATGAATCGTTTAAAGTCAGCAATATTTCGTCATGCAAGATTTAAATTGTTAGTACACAGACATCAAGCGTTTTTTTTTTGGTTCCTTTATGAGCCTGATCTTGTGAAACAGTAATGTTTTAAGCAATAATAATACATTTGCATAGCGCCGTCAGAGAACTTGATCTCTATCTAGGCACTTTTTTTTTTTACATATGCTGCATAGGAATCATGACCAAATGCTTAGTGGTAACATGCACAATCTCAACGAGCTTAACATGGTTAGAGGTTACATGATCACTTTTGGTCCACGTTACCACGGGCATTTTTCAACAGACCTCGGGCATCACTTAACTTTGCAGCCCATTCTCTATGACAAGGATTATTTTTAGAGTAGCGCTAGGAACTGAAAGATCGTCGACGTTAAGGGTTTGCACACTTTGAGGATGTTCTCTTTTGAGCAGATATCACCTTTCATTAAAACGCATTGTGAATCGAGTATTTGTCACGGAGAGTCAGCATATGCACGTGCAGCTGATTTTTGTGAGCTTAAAAGAATATTTGATGCAGCCACTGGTTGAGCAGCCGATGGTTAAGCAGCCACTCAGGCTTTAGTTTTGCGAATGCCTGCTGCTGAGTGCCCTGTGCTACATGCGCAACCGGACTTTCTTTTGGCAAACTTTACGAGAATGCGAGTGCACGACACAGGCCGCAGGTCACATAGCCCTGCCTCCCACCCTCGGCGAATGTTGCTGCTGCTTTGCAACTTGTTTGCATCGAGTGCAGGTTCCCTGATGCATTTCAATATTCTCTCGCCTGCACAGGGAGCAATGCAAGCTCGGGAAGTGAAGGCAGTGGGGACGTGCAGTGCCTGCATGCCGGCGTCTGTCTGCAACAGCCCACCGTCGACAGCCTCGACACGAACATCGCCTGCCAGGCCTTGCGGCTGCTGCTCACGTGCCTGCGAATGCGCTTCGATTACGTCGGCAAGTGGCTTGCCACGCCCGGCCGCTTGCCTGCATGCTGCCGCCGCAAGCTGGCGTGCTCGGCTACTCTGTCGGTCGGTCGGCATCGCTTGACATCACCGCTAGACGTCCATGCCGTGCAGCTGCCATCGTTGCGTCGCGTCGGTAGCCATCGTCTCGACTGCACGTTTCAGCTGCATTCTACTCGCTGCCGTGCATTGGCGACTACATCGTCGACATCCTGGCCGGCTGCAGTCGAGAAGAGGTGCGGCAGGAAGCGTGCGACCTGTTTCTGGACTTTGCACTGTCAGCTGCCGCTCCGGCAGCGGCATCTGAAGCAAAGCCGCTCGCCGCCGGAGCTCGCGGTGGCAGCACCTCCACTGCCGAGAGCCCTCGTCACTTCCTGCTTCGCGTGCTGCTTCAAGCGAGGCTGCCGTACTGGGTGACCAACTGCGCCACTCGTGGGGCTCGCCAGCGCCTGCTGTCACACTGCCTGCAGTACTTTGAGCTGCGCTGCCGCCTGCTGAGCGGTCTCAGTGCGGCCGAGCAGCGTCTGCTCGAGATCGACGTGGCGTCCATGCTCGAGGATGAGGTCGCCTGGCTGGCCAACTTTGCTCCATCGCCCGGCTCTGCTGCCTCCGCGGGCAGCTCACTGCTTCCGCCGCTGCCCGCGGCAGCAGTGGCCTCGTACGCTGCTGCCGCGGGCTGTGGGAGGCGTGCGACTGCTCGCCAGTGCGCCAGCAGCGCCGCGAACGACGCTCTGCTCACCGGGCACCTGCGTCTCGCGCGAGCCATCCTGACGTGCGAGGGCGTGGACGGTGCGACGCGTCACGGCCAGGCTCTGGTGCAGCTCCTGCTGGCCGACTTCCTTTTTCCGGCCACCAAGTTGGAGAAGAGTATGCAAGACAAATACGGCTCACTGGCCGACTTCTCACCGAAGTAAGTGGAGTCTCTTGGGGGATTGGGGAGAAGGAGGTAGAGGAGAGAGAGAGAGAGAGAGAGAGAGAGAGAGAGAGAGAGAGAGAGAGAGAGAGAGAGAGAGAGAGAGAGAGAGAGAGAGAGAGAGAGAGAGAGAGAGACAGAGAGACAGAGAGACAGAGAGACAGAGAGACAGAGACAGAGAGAGGGAAGGGGAAGGCAGACATACGTAGATCAAAAGAAGAGGGCAGATACAAGACTGATGCAGAACTATTGTGCCGGGAGAACACACAATAAGCAGTAAAGAAGATCGATAGTTGTGTCGGCAGATTAACCACTTGCTGCATGCTGTTATGTGTTATCAAGTGCACACCTGATTCTGTTTCTGTGGTTTGCCATGTTCGAAATGTGACTGCATAGATTACTGCGTGACTGAAACCCATGCATAGAATGGCAAGCAATTGCCTATGACAAGCTTTGTAGAGATTACTGAAACTGGTAACTTGCTCCAGTTCTTTCTATGCAAGAGTCGGCAAGTCCTACTCGGCAAGCGCTGGGGTGGGGCTGCTACACCAGGGGGGGGGGGCACTCAACAATGTTTTACAGAATCAGGTTTTCATTCTCGTCACATTCGAAAAATTGCTGCTAAATGGAAATGAAATGAATGAAGAATTAAATGAAAAATCTGCTAAAACTGAAATTAATTGTTGAAATCAGTCGAGTGTGCTCTGAGCCATTAGGGTTGTAGGTTGCTGGCACAGCTGCCCTTGCTTGGCACTCCACGAACAGTGCATTACCTTGGGCTGGTCGCTGTTGTAAACATCTGACTTGCCTGCTTTAGTTATTCGACAGCATGCTGCATTGGAAGGGGTGTTAGCTCGCACTAATGCCAGCATTAAGTGGCTGAAGCTTTGATGGTGTCCCGGATAAGTCGGAAGAGTTACAGGAGGACCGGAGATATTCGACAGTGAATTTCCATCCGTCGAAGGAGGAGCAGGTGCATTATCCAAGAGGGGCAGTAATGTAGTGAGTGGTCAGTATCACACGTTTCACGCTCGACCATTGTCAACTACTCGTGAGTGAGAACTCGTATCGTCTTGGCTTTACCGATGAGGTTGTGTGAACATTCACGCCGGTTTCTGATGTCTCACTTAAGGAAGTCCTCTGTCTTGCTGCTTGGCCAATTAAAAGCGGGTATAGCTGATGGTCACCGGTAGCAGTAGTTGCGAGTGCAACAGTTAGTCGGACTTTGTCTCCTCCTTGCTCTCCCCCCCCCACTCTTCTCCCACTGGGCACCCCTTAGTTATGAGGAGTAGTAGGCATTCGACTGTGTCTTTAGCTAGTATGCTCCCAAAGCCCGGAACTCACTCCCGACGTGCATCACTACATCTCCTGACTTGACCACATTAAAAAAGAAACTAAAGATGCTCCTATTAATCACAGCATTTAGTGGGTCCATGTGAATCGTCATTTATGTGCTTTTGTGTGCTGATACGGAATGCTGCCACTAACCATACTTGCATGCTGACCCTGTGCATGTCACTGTTAACAATGTTATTCTTGTTGTTTATTGAGTATGAGTAACCATTCGATTGTGCTTCCTTTGCAGCAATTGTAAAGTGACTGGAAAGAGAATGAGTTATCCGAGGGCGCTTTATCAAATGTATTGTTATTATTATTACTACCGAGAACTATTAGGCGGAAGAGCACAGAACGAATCCACGCAAATAACATAATTCCTTTCATGGTGGCCTTTTCTTGAGTCAGTGTATACAGCAGAAAAATAACAGGAAAAAGCATCTTCAACCCTTAAAGTTCATTTAAAAATGGCAAAGTCTGCTATTTTACAGTGCCTTGAAAGCGACTGTATTCTCCCTTTTTTGGGGTGTTTGGACACGTGATAGTATGAAAACAACATGGCACTGTCTTTGCTGATTTCCTTGCCTCATGCCATTGCTAACCGGCATGCTTAAGGCTATCTAGTTGACTGCCTTACGAAGGGCAAATATGGGCCTTGCACCAAATGGGACTTAGTGGCCTTGCTACTGCTATACAATTTTGTATTGGCAAGTCGTCGATGCGGTAGAACCTGAAGAATATAGCCACGACTGGTATCATCGATAGCGCAAAGAGACCCGGCCACCTACACGTCACTATACTCGCTAGGACAGACTGATAAGGTCTGAATCTTTTGGCATCTTTTCACTCCTTTGAAGGTTCTTGCTCCAAGCCCGCAGACTGGCACGGGAAAGCTTGTTGGCAGGGATACGATCAGATATCGACTAGATGAACAAGCTGTTTTTGCTCAGAATGAAACCAGGAAGCCAATTCTGCTCATCGAGCATAAAGTGGCACGTTTGGAGTGAGCTGGGGAGAGAGCAGCCTGGTTTAACAAAGACCGGAGCATTATGGAATGTGGTGATGAGAGCAAATTTGCCAATTTTGGTAACTGAAAATGATATGCTGCACAGTGTCATTGGTCACATGAAGCTTGAAATGATAATTACTTTCAAAAGCAGAAACTGGGAGAATAAATTTGAGTGAAAATAGGTCAAGGTGTGGGGCTGCTTCTGTAGGGAATACATGGTATCACACCAACAGATGTTTTATTTTTCGAACTTCTCCCAAGCGTCATAAGACCTAGCACAATGAGCCCTCCATGGAAATAATTTTCTTTGTAATCGGGACAGTGGGCCTAAGCATTGGGCTAAAGGTGTTTACTTTTTTCCACTACCGTGTTGAATTTAGTTGAGGGCTGTTGCGCTCACCGAGTGTCAAAGTCAATCTTCAGACCTTAATCCCTTTGAGTATCTTTGTGGTGATGTGGGTAGACGGCTCAGAGCTTAGGTGGGTCGTATTACCTCTAAAGAATTTCTTTTCTCAAGTTGGTCAGACGTTTGGAGAACGATAAGGCCTGTTGGTTAAGGTTGTTTGTCAAGGCTTAGTTATCTCGATGCCAAAGCGGCTCAGACTGGTTATTGCTTGTCGTGGTGGTGTAGCTTAAATCTAGTACCAGAAATTAATATACTTGTACTAACGATTTTCTTAAATATTACGTAAGCGTATTTTATATGTACTAACGTTGATTACAACAGGTTGCAATAACATTATATGTTGTGTATGTATGTATATATGTGTATATATATATATATATATATATAATCACACACACATATATGCATACACACACACGTCAGAATCGGAACTTTTTGGCTCCTACAGCCATTTTATGTGGCCTGGCTCTCGAGCCCCAAGTGTGTGTGTGTGTGTGTGTGTATGTGTGCTTGCTCAGGCGAGCGCACCTTCGGGCAGCGTGGGTTGCTGCACGAGTGCTTTCGCAGCATGGCGCTTGCTGCGTGACCGAGGCCTCTGCCTTTGCCATTGCCCCAATGCCTGTCGCCACACACTTGCCCAGGTGCTGCACGCCGGCTTCGCAGCTGGCCGCCTACGACGTCCTGTGCGAG
The DNA here is from genome assembly GCA_009760855.2 of Cristatella mucedo. Lineage (NCBI taxonomy): Eukaryota > Metazoa > Bryozoa > Phylactolaemata > Cristatellidae > Cristatella > Cristatella mucedo. The sequence continues at coordinate 4,977,715 of WPIO01000008.1, read as the reverse complement.
CTGTGTCGCGCGTCGCCGCAGCTCCTGCGCGACGTCTGCGCTTTCCTGCTGGGTGCTCACCACCAGAAGGCCGACACGAGCGAGTGGGAGTACATGCCGCCGGTCGAGGGGCGTGCCCCTTGTGGCTTCGTCGGCCTCAAGAATGGTGGCGCCACGTGCTACATGAATGCTGTCATTCAGCAGCTGTTCATGACACCGGGCGTCGCCGAGAGCATCCTCGATGCTGATGAGGAGGGCGAGGCTGTTGACGAGAAGAGGTGATCTGCTCTGTCCCTCCCTCCTCCCCTCCACGTCGAACCTCCCCTGCCCTCGCGAAGCAGCTGCTGTGGCCGCCGCCTCCTGCGCACCCGCAGCAGAGGCGACCGGCTGGGCGGCTCATAACTGCCGCTGCCACCGGGGCTGTGCTGGACGTACACGTGCTGTCTTTCCACGTTGCAGCGTGCTCTATCAGATGCAGCTCGTCGTCGGGCACCTCCTGGCCAGCCAGCTGCAGTACTTTGCTCCCGAGGACCTGTGGCGCGTCTTCCGGCTGTGGGGTCACGAGGCCGTCAACGTGCGCGAGCAGCACGACGCGTTTGATTTCTTCACTGCGCTCACGGACCAGCTGGACGAGGCACTCAAGCGACTCGGGCGGGAAGAGCTGTTTAAGAAGAAATTCCAGGGCGTCTTCTCGGATCAAAAGGTCTGCATCGACTGCCCTCACAGGTCGGTGACGTCGGCTCTGTCGGTCGCGGCTGCGTCCGGGCACGCTCGCACGGAGAGGTGCCAATGCCACCTCTGCTGCTGTGGCGGCGGCAGCGCCGCGCGGCGGGATGTGCGGCGGGATGCAGCGCGCCCGTTTTTTGCTGCGGCCCGAGCTTCGGACACCGAGGATTTAACCTGCCGTTGTCGTAAGATGTGCTTTATTGAAATTTTCGTCGGTCTTCGACGGCAGCGGCCGCGGCCCTGTGACGAATTCGGAAGGGCTGGAAAGAAAAAGGAGGGAAGGCGGGGCCAAAGGGGCGTTTACTGCCGCTGACCTGCGGCTGCCGTAAAGTCGCCACGACAGTAGATGAGGGATGTGGGACTTTGCAGCTTTGCCGCTTGCTCCCTAGGTCGGTGAGCTGAGGCAGCGTGCAGCAGCTCTGTTCGTGCTGCTAGCGGCAGGTGTCGTTCAGCAGCTAGCTTTGCCGACGCTCCTGTGGCCGGCGAGTGACCTCGGCGGCCCGACTCTCGGCCACCGGCACCTTTTAGGCTGCTGCGGGAGCCTCGGACGGCGGCAGCAGCAGCGGCGACTGGGGCGAGCGCAGAGCGCAGTGCCACGCTCGGCGCCCTTGCTGGGGTGGAGTGAGAATGCATCGCTGATTGGAAAATGGTAGCGTTGCATCGTGCACCGCCCTGGACCTACGTGCTACTGCTGCTGCTGCTGTTGGTGGCGGCTCTCGATCGGCTCGCGATTGCCGGCAGTGCTCGTCAAGACTCTAGGCGCCTCGTCGCCTATGCAGCGAGCACCTTCGAGACACCAGCGACCGTCGTCGAGCATCGTGGAGCGCTCCGTCGAGCAGCGACGCCTGGGTTGCACTCGGTCGGTTTCCGGTGCGTCCGGCTGACGCCGGTGCCGGCGAGGCGTGCTCGCGTCGCCAGCGTCGTATGATGGACTTGGCGACCTTGGGCTTGTAACATTTGCACGTCGGGCATCCCCAGCGATCCAGCAGGCGGCCATGGTGGCACGTGTTGTCACAGGCCACCCAGCACTTCGGCAGCAGCGGACCGAATATGCGGCACTCGCCTGTCCTCACGACTGCCAGGAGAGAAAGGGGCGTGTCAGTGGCGGCAGGTGCTGCAAGCATCGAGCAGCTGTCGCGTGGCTGCCAGAACGAGAGGCAGCAGCAGCAGCTACTGCTGCTCCGGTGGGTGGTGTTCGGGGAACTTTAAGCCAGGCGTTGCTCTAACTTGTATGTCTAACCGGCCCTAGGAAAATCTAGGGCACCCTCATTAATTAGTCTCATGTCATCATCTCTAATGATCGCAGGCGATAGAATTGTCTGAGGCTAAAGTCGAGTGCCAGGGTGCATCTCTGAACGGATTAGGTTCGAAACTACTTACCCTTGCACTCGCCCAATTTTGTTAGCATTCAGGGCCACCAGCCTCTGTGTGACACCAGGCAGCAACAGCTGCACACCCTGCTAATAACTGGATGCAGCCCAAGAGGCAAGCTGCCCCCCCCCCCCTAAGGCCTGAGTGTGTGGCCCCTGGCTGCACCCCTCGGCCGATCGGCTGCTTCTAACTCTGACTGGGGCCCCTTGTTTTCTAGGGCAGTCGAGTGGGTCGGCCGGCAAGCAATTGGCTGCAATTGGCTAAGTCAGCTAAATGTGCAACTCTTACATTCATAGATCTCTCCCGGTGTGTCACCGACCGTCTGCTAGCTGCCCAGGCCTCGCGATCTGCTCACTTGCAGATCTCGCACGTGAGCCCACGCAGCACACCCAGATGACGTTGGCCTTCACTGGTGAACAAGCTGCTGGACCGGGATTTTTTGTTTGCTTTTTATTTATGTATTTATGTTGCTCCGGCTGTAACTTTGTAAAGCCACAAATACTAAATGGTTGTAAACTGGAGAGTTTGTGATATGATCGACAGGGATCGAATACGTGTGCGTACACACACACACACACACACACACACACACACACACACACACACACACACACACACACACACACAAATACAGTGTATAAGCACCTTGGCACGTGATGACTAGCTAAGGAACCGGTTTCCTAATGGAATTTTTAAACGACAAGCAGTCGTCTTAGAGGGCATCTACATTACGAGCTCTTGAATATGGTCGCACTACGGCACTCCCAAATTAGAAGTGTGAAGTCTCTCATTACAGCAGGTTGTCCCATGAGAGGAAGGAGTTCACTTGCCAATAACATTTAGTATGAACATCGAGACTAGGGAGCATGACATTCTCTTCCCTTGCCCAATCGCCCCTCTGCTCCTGTTCCTTTACCATTAATGGCATCGATCATGCTAGCACACGGGAGATGGATGTCGCCTGCGCTCTCGCTGGTTGTAAATCGGAGTGCGCAGTTGCGCAGAAGTGTTGATGGCAAAATGCCTGTGAGGGGGATATTAGGGTGATAGTGGCATGGGCCCACAGGGTCGGGAACGCAGTGCTTTTTGCCAGGCTCTCATCATGAGGTTCATCGCAGCCAATGTTACATGCATAGCTCGGTGAGAAAGATGGAACCGTGATCCTCGGTTATCTTCAGTCGGTAGCCGTCTAGACGTTTAGTACATCGGACTCATTTAGAGCTTGGATCACAGCATGGCACTAGCGAGTCCAAGTACGTAGGCTCTTAGAGCTCTGATTGTGCTCTGAGGGTGGGAGTGAGAGCGGCAGCCCGATCATATCTCACCTGCTTCTGTCGCCAGGAGCACGAGCAAACACATCTGCGTGGTCTTCATCTGTGACTTGTTGCTGCTGCTGCTGCTGGTGCAGACCGAACGCGATGGGTCGCAGTGGCTGCGCTCCAAGTGGCTGCCACCAATCGGGTCCGTGATGGAGCGGCGTGACTGTGTCGCCCTTGTAAGCTCGAGGCCCGAGTGCGAGTAACGTCGATGAGCTGCCTCCGCCTTAAGCCACCTCTCACGTGGCGGTCTTCGTTGATCGCCGTTGTACTAGACTAGCAGCAGCAGTAGCACAATCAGAGAGCTACGAACGCCGGCAACTATTCCTATGCAACTCGTGCTTTAAGCTGAGTAGGGCCAGATGCTTGATTTTATAGGGATGGCTGCCACGCATTTCATTGGCCGGATCAAAGTGAGGTGGCTCCCAGCCTCCTATGATTGTGATCGATTACTTTGAGTTAGCTGGAAGGAAATAAACCTGTGATAAGCACCTACAATAGCCCAATTCGTGGCTATTGAAAGCAGGAAGACAAGATTTGTGCTATTTTATCATGTTACCTAATGACAGCAAGTGAACAGTAGCAGCATCTCACGGTCCCTCCCCTATTAGCCCATCTTTCGTTTATGCATGCATATATGTATGTGTGCGTGCAGGCATATGTATGTGTTGGCATGTGCATGTGTGTGGGTGGGCACGTGTGTGCATGCTCGTAGGCGTTTGTGCGCATACTTTGGTCTCTTTATCTGTCTGTCTCACTGTATTTCTCTCCCCTCCATGCTCCATCAATCCTTCTGTATATCTGCTGTATACCTGCAGCATCGATCTTTCTGCATTTTATCTACCTCCCACAGCGTACTCGATGTCTATTCACTGCACCGTCATCACATAACTATCCTCTTCTGCTGTGCTGTCTGGACTCTTCAAAAGCATCTGGAATAGTCATGTGCTTTTGAAGACCAATCGCACCAAGGCACTCCCTCTGGCCACACAAATCTAGCCATCCCTGCTGAGGCTGAGTCGTCAAAAAAGTGGTGGCCAATGTGTGCACTTCTTGTGACCCAACTCTGAATGCCCCACGCTGCCCGGTAATCACTTGGCTTATTGGCGTCCAACCTGCGCTTTATTCCTAGGCCTGCTGGAAAGTGTCGCATGCTGGAAAATTCTGGATCGAGCACCATGTTGTCTCGATCATCGTAACAACCTCTGTAGCTTTCGTTTTTTACATGCGGATCAGATCAGTAGTCGACTGTCCTGATCAGATCAGTAGTCGACTGCCGTCCAGTGGCTTTTGTTTGCATGGACTCTTGAGGCGTCCTTCTCTGACACAGATTTCAGTGACCTCCTTGTCCTGCATTCAGTCACGTGCACGACGATCGGTTGGCACTCTTGCACAGCATTGCATGGCCATGCTTTGCTGCTACTGCTACTTCTCGTGCTGGCGCGATTGTGCATGCTGCTCGGTCGTCTCTTGCTCCCAACCGCTAGCTCATCTTTGGCCCGCCCAGCAAAGCAGTGGGAACGTCGGCCAGGAGAAAGGAAATGAGAATGTACTCGCAAAGCATCCTGCGTCGCCCCTGCGGCTAGCCTGGGTGGTCAATGCCTCGCGTGACACCTGTCGTCAGTCGTCGACATAAGGTCGCCAGACGCTTTTTGTCACCGGAGGCTCTCACGGCTGAGCCCATCGACAGCTGCATCCCGTGGTCGCTAATTGAAGCACTTCACTGTTAAATGGCGCTCTAATGGCAGCATCTGCCCGGCCATCGAGAAACTCGAGGAGCGGTGCGAGGTCGTGTTTCAGATGATGCCGTTGATGCTTATGCACTCGCAGCTGCTCGTGAGTGTATCACAGGGGAGGCAACTCTTGCCGCTTGGGCGACATCTACCCACGTGCTCTCGTAAGATCTCACCCTGCATTGTATTACATTGTTCATCGAGAGGGGCCCCGATGCTAGCAGCCTCTGGGACCTGGCCTAGTAGCACCCGCTAGGACCTGGCCTAGTAGCACCCACTCGACTTGCTGGGCCGGGCAGGCGGCGGGGCTAACCACCCCTGGATCACCTTGTTGCAGCTTACACAATGTTACGTGTCAAATCGTGTTACGCTGCTCGGGGCTCATCGGCTCTTCCATCGAGTGGACTCGGTCCCATCGGGCATGCGCCCTATGCACCTTGACCGACGAGGCCAATTTTCGCAGGAGCCGCCACCACTGACAGGCTGGGTGCTCAGCTGTGGTGGCTCCTCGCAAGGTGCAGCTGCCTTAGCTTTCCGCCACCTATGTGCTGGTGGGACCAACTTGCATTTCAAATTACATTCCAATGCGTAAAGTATTAGCCGAGTTATGTAATTCACAAGGCACCAACTGACCCTGGAAATGAAGCTGTATATAAGTCACAACTATGCACCTCAACAAGCTTCAAGCATCTATAGCGATCTCCCAAGGTTCGAAAAGTTGGGATACAAGTCGCAGATGATGCAGAGATTGGTCAATTTTATATTTTTAGATTAGTTGCTTCCTGTTTACATCCGGGTTAGGTGTGGTTTGCATAACGAATTTTTTCTTTCATGCGGAAGTTGTCAGAACTTACGATCCCAGTTCTAATACATTTGTCTTTCGAAAGGTACCATAAACACATATTCGATTGTAGGACAAATTGTGTAGGTATTTTCTTGTCTTTCCCGTTAACATGCAGTGATGCATCAGAGCAGATAGACAAGCGTGAGGATTCAGGAGGTCGCCAGTAGGTGTGCATGACTGCAAGAGACTGCATACTCATTCGTGCACGTGCATTGCTCGTTTAGATCTGACAGACGAACCGGTGCTAAGTAGCACCGGAATGCGTTGTTAAACATGCTGTGTGTGAGCTCGGCATGCACAACAGTCCCAAGAGAACCACTTGTGGGCACCAAGAAGTTTATTGTTGAGATTGCATTGCTGCAAGTGGGCCGTATTTCGGGGCACACGCCCCGAAGCATCGAAATAGAAAGTGCAGCATTGCCCTCCTCCGAAACTACGGCCTAGGCCTACGTTGCTGTTTTTTTTTTACAAATGTTGTAGGCTGGACTCCCGCAGCAGCGTGCAATCCTATATTATCTACTGCTGCTGTATGGGGGGTGTGTGTTTTAGCCTCACAGACTCGTTGCAGCTACATAAATGAAGCTGTTGAATCAGTCGACCTTAACTTTAATGACCATACGGTGCATAAACCAAATTTGTCTGTGTCAGAAGTACCCAGAAGCCGTTTGTCTGAGGTATTTCTGATGTTAACTTGCACCGGTCTTTGATGTCCAGCAGTCTGCAAAATGGATGAGCAATGCCATAATCCAAAATTGCATTCGATTTTGGCACATTCTGATAGTAAGCCAGTTGAGAAAATTATAAATGAGCTAGAGCTTACTGCTGAGCGGCCTTCTCATATTTTCAAACGTCAATCTGGAATTGATGTAGTAACTTTAATTTCCTTTAAGGTCTAGGTCATCGCTTTCCCATCGGCATTGCCACAGAAGCCGTACAGTGGCCTGCTGCATTAAGCCCACAGGTACTATGATTTCCCCTGTGCACCTGTGTACATGCTGAGAAGCAGGCGTCAATTGTAGCTGGCACGAAGCACTGCGGACGTGTTCGCCCATGTCGCATCATGCCGCACACTTGTCGACCAATCTAGTTTGATAGATCTTGAGCCGTGGCATGACCAAATGCATTTGGCACACAATGCTAAAATCGATGTTGGTCGGTGATTATTTATGCAATTCATTATCTGCTATTGGGGCTGCAAGTTGCGCTCACCGAAGGTGCCTGGAAGCTTGTAATTTCAAGCTGCCAGGGCAGACTGCTCTGGCCCTAGCAAGTCTGTGCAAATACACGGTCGACTTGCTGCTGCTTTCAGTTACCTCTCGGCTGGCGGTAATTGGGAGAGGTGGTGGTGCATCTCAGCTCGTGCTCAATGTTAAAGCTGGGTGGAGCGGGGGAGGAGAGCGTCGATGTCCTGTGGCTATGCTCTTGTTGACCGTTGTGTCTGGCAGTTCCACTTTCTGCCCCGATTGTTTGCACACCAAGAAGATTTAAGCGTGTCCTTGCCAGGTCGGATTCGTATTAGTAGCATGCCTTGCTTATACACAGGTAGCGTTTCACATCGCCGAGCCGTACATTTAGCGCTTGCTTGACCGGAGATATTGCCCAAAATACCTTTGTCGGATACAAGCTAAGATGGTATATCGATGACCTAAGTAAAGCCCACCGTTGACAGCACATAGGCTTGAGATGGGCGTGTGCCAAGACAGCTTTCAGCTCTGCTGCCTCTCTCATTATGTGATTGCCTGCTCTGTTTCAGTACACTGCCGCCCAACGATGTTCCTTTTAGAGTTCTGTCCAAGTACGTAAAAGATGATGGAACACCTGTCCTTCTCTGAGAGTAAATTGAGAGATTCTCTTTCACCCATTCGTCTGAGAGCTATTACGTGTGTGTTCATGGCACGTTTTGCTAAAGCTGCTTCTGCACTGGCAAACGTTGGTAGTCGAGACACCCGTGCATTCGTCTCATGTGCTAACTGGCATCGAACCAGCCGTGTATACACTGTGTAGTAGTCCTGAGTCGAGATTAGCCTCGTTGTCGAGCTGTGGCTGGTACGTGCGCTCTCTCGTGGCAACAAGAGAGATCTTGGAAGATTGGATGGCGTAAAGTTTCTCGTTTCTCGGCAAGGTGGTACGATGCCTAGCCTGGTGGGGGAATAATTCTGATAGTTATGCTGAAGCCAAAGAATGAAGGGAACAAGTGAGGTGCCACTATTCATGTGCATGTATCTGCTGCAGCCTATGTACGCCTACATACCAGTCATCGAAAATTCAGCCGCCATCCTTCTACAGACAGCTTTCTTTGTCAATACATTCCTGTATTTTGAATACTTGTAGTCCCACAGATTGGTCTCTTTATGCAACGATGTTACCTTTTGGTCTGTTTCTGGTTGGTTCACGCCTGCGAGACTCAGATCCTTAAATCCGTCCCGTCGACCGCCAGCCCCCCCCTGCTCCTTACCAGTAAATTTGACAACGTTGCCTCAAGTTCGCAGCTGTCTCGACTCCGAACGTTCGCCAGCGTAGGCACAGCCTAAACGTGCTAGAAATACTTTTGACGACTTCTTGGTTAAGTGCTGCGTTTGTTTTCCAATGAAAAATTATACATGATTTGTTTCCTGCCACTATGCAAATAGTCTCCAGCAGCCGAAGGGCAGTAAGATAAAAGCCAGTGTGTGCATGTACATACTGGCGATGCATAGGCCATACATAGCAACTGTATTCAGTTCAAATCGGCCAGGTCGTTATATTTTGGAAATGGAGCGTGTTGGCCAGCCTCGACGGCTGCTCTTTAGCACATCTGTAGCACAGTCTTCAGTTTGTATTACAAGACGGCAAACAAATGAATCGACTTCCTGCTTCAGACCAGTCTCATCCCTGCTGCTGATGCGGCTGGGTCGCGCAGACATAAAATCCACGAAATCATCGTCTGAGAGAGGATATCTGGCTCAAAATGTACATAGCCCGAGCTCGAAGCGATCGGGTTGACTATGGGCCCCTGACCTTATAAGTATCCCTACCTAGTTTTCATATCTGATCGTGACCCTAAGCAGTGAAACGAGTAGTGAGAGAGAGACCAACTCAAATATTGCAAGCAAGTTCCCATCTGGTTTTAGAGCTTATCATTCCATAGAGTCAGCACTACTGCAAGCATATAAAGACCTCAGAAATGCTCATGCAGCTAGAATCTTTTTGCTAGTTTAGCTGCATCTTTTGCAGCGTTTGATATAATTGTTTGCCAAGTTCTTCTTAAGCAACTTATCATCTTGTCGGGCGTAACTGGGCGATGCATCGTAATGGTTTAGATCTTGCCAATAGGAGATTTCAGAGCATAGACGTCAATGGTCACTGGCAATTCATGAGCTTTTGAAGAATGGTTTTCTACCTTAGATAGTTCTAGATCCACTTTTCACAATTTATTTAATTCTTTTGCTTGCCGACGTAATCATGTAGCACAGTCTACGGTCCATTTCTATGCCGCTGACAACCACATTTTTCTATCCCATGATAATAATAATAATAATAATTCACTTGATAAAGCGCCCTCAGAGAACTTAATCTCTCTCTAGGCGCTTTACATTTGCTGTAAAGTGAAATGCAATTGAATGGTAAGTAAAATCATGCTTGAAAAACAAACGAAATGAATAATATGGTTAGGGGTGACATGCACAGGGTCAGAATGCAAATGTGGTTAGTGGCAGCATGCACAGTGTCAGCACGCATAAGCACATCAAGGACGAATCACAGGGACCCACTAAATGCTGTCCTAAATAGGTGTGTTTTTAGGTTCCTTTTAAATGTGGTCAGGTCAGGGGATGTTCTGACGCAGGTCGGGAGGGAGTTCCAGGCTTTGGGAGCATATGAACTAAATGCACGGTCTCCAAAGGATTTAAGGTTTGTATGAGGTATTTCTAGACTGTTGGATTCCGAAAAGCGGGTTGTACGATGCTTGGCCTGATGGGGTAGTATATCTGACAGATAGGCTGGAGCCATGGAATGAAGTGACTTAAAAGTGAGCGACAAAAGCTTGAAGTCAAGCCGTTGCTTGACTGGTAGCCAGTGCAGGTCGGCGAGAAGTGGAGTAATGTGGCAACTGCGACGCTCACGGCAGACAAGTCTAGCTGATGATTGATCCCTCCCTTAATTCCAGCAATTCGGATTCTCTCCACTCGCTCACAGCTTGCATTCTTGACGTTAAAATATAAAATAAATGTAATTTATTTGTATAGCGCTCTATGAGAACTTAATCTCTATTCAGGTGCTTCACATATGCCTCGGGGCTCAAGCCCGTGACCTTGGCCAGACCTTGGTCGGGGCGAGCAACTTAACCAGTGGGTCAAACCAGTGCGGCAACGTTCAACTAACCTTTTTCAAATTGAATGACGATAAGACCAACTTACTAGTTAGGAGCCAGCATATATGTCTTACATGGAAAGTTCATAGAAAGAGACTGAGTACTCTGAGGGCGCTCTACCAAATGCATTATTATTGTTATTATTATTATTATTGTTGTTACATAATCTGGATAGGCTAGCCCACAAAATGGTCTCGGCCATCGTATTCCCACAGCCTCAACGAGAGCCTGGATTTCCTGTCCCAAGAGGACATTTTACTAGGTGGCCACATCAGATCCATAGTCGAATCTGCCTACTTTCACCTACTAAAAGGTTCTAAATTTAACTTTCATAAAAAATCGCGTTTAGGTTCTCCCATTCTCCTGCTCAGACATACCAATCTTAAATGATTGCTCATCATGCATCTCATCATATCACACTCCCCTGACCTGTGATTCCTGACCCCTGATTCGTGGCAATTAGCTGTCTTTGGAGCCTGTGCCTGCAGGTCATGTGCTCACAAAGCCTGGAATTTGCTACTGTCTGGCATTGCGACTTCTCCTCCTGCCTTGGTGACATAGGAAAGTAAGCTAAAGCACATGTTCCTTCCATTTGCATCCTACATGAATTGTCCAATGTGTGTTTAGGCATACTGTTGCTATGGCTAATCTTGCATGTTTCTATTGCTAATTGTGCATGTTATAATAGCTCGACGGCATATTTGAAGTTCCTAGAAAGAATTCATAATTATTATTATTCTTTGCTACCGCTCTAGTCACCGTTGCTGTACTACATTGCTCGCAGAAATATACGGCCGTGAAAAGCTGCCCATGAAAGGATGGTAGCTAAGCCCCACGGAGCCTGTGCGAGCAAACACTAGCCTGCTCGTAAGCTTCGGGCAAAGGAGGAGAAGGTGATGTTCCATTTTGTGCATCACTGCCTCTCTGTAATTACCGAGGCGGTGCTATCCATGGACTAGCAAAGGGAGACGAATTGATGATTTGGAGGGATTGCTGTTTCGACAATCGACATGCTGGCACTATTAGTGGGAGCCATAAGTAAGCTCTGATCACGTGATCTGCGGCTCAATATGCATAGCCGCCCGTGGCTCGTATCCGTGTAGTGGAGGTAAGACCTCAGACAATCTCATAGAGCTGGAAGTAAGTTGGGTTGCTATAATAAGGATCGCCCGAAGTGAATTTAGGTATGCTTCGCAGAAGCCAGGCCAGAACGCAGTTACACCGCTGGAGCTAACTGAGCGTGTGTAAGTTCATTAAGCCCAAAGTAGGAATGCAGGCCTTGGGCAGGGCAGTTGTGGAAATCAAGAGAGATTCCGAGTTACAGTATTTATCGGAAAGAAATTCGATTGCTGCCATGTTGACGGCAGGGGGGCAGAGGAGCCTTGCATTTTTTCGTTGTTGTTGCCGGGAGGTGTGCTGTATCAAATTGATAGCCGTGATGAGCCACACTCGAGAGGCTTTTTCGCATATGGCCGCCTCGTGCTCAACACTGTCTCCTCACATTTCTTGCAGTCAGACCGTGCCTTCGTGGTGTGCATGGAGATCTCAGGTTTAGTCACGTTTTATTCATTCTCTTATATGCGTACCGAAAGCCACTTAGGCTGTGAGTGCGCTATACAAAACTCTCCTGCGTAACACCCACATGGTCTTTATGACTTTGTGGAGTTACAGACGGAGATACATTACATTACACATTACATATCTTGGTATTGCCACCTTTCGAGGTCATAGACGTTTGTGCTGAGTGAATGTCTCGTGCCTTACCCTATCGGAAGCAGTGAGCTGTACTTTCAAGCCGCTGCCTTCTGTCCAGTGCATCGAGGAGCTCACCGACCGACTGCAGGTGTACCGAGGTAGCATTCAACCAGCCTGTAGCTGGGAAACAGCCTCAACCGCGACTGCACGGTCGCCTGTGTCGTTTGACCGCCCTGCCTAGCCACCCATCGGCGAGGAACTCGGTGGCACATCTCTCGATCGCGCGCACAAAGGGAGAAGGCTGCTAAAAAAATTGCAAGCTGTGTGGCCTCGACGTTAGCAGGCAGCAGCTGCCAATTGGATGCTCCCACGTGCGTGGTGCATGGCAGAGAAGAAGATGGCAGTGACTTGAGATGACCGCCAGGTCGCACGTTTCGGCCCAGCGAAAGTGTGAATATTCAACTCCAATGCCCTTAAGCTCGGATGTCGACCTGTTTCTCTCACCGAGCAATGAGGCCACTGCAGATGGCTATGAAAATGACTGCAAGGCTAGTTTTCAAATCCCAGAGATTTGACCGCGTGTCTCCTTTGCTGGAAGAGCTAGGATGGTTGCCGGTTGAGCAAATGATACAGAGCAAGGTTCTTACGCTGACCCACAAGGCCCGCCACGGCTTAGCTACTCGATACCTAGCTGAACTGCTGCACCAGTTTCAGCCGATGCGTGCCCTCAGGTCCTGCATGGACAATAAATTAGCTGTTCCATTCCTTCACTTAAAGACTGTTGGCAACAGAACCTTTAGCTCTGCAGGTCCTAGACTATGGAAGTCGCTTCCACGATTCTTACGCAACGACAACTACTCTCCTGCTGCCTACTGTGGCACATCCTTTCCAGTAGTCCTGAGCAGCTACTTCCATGCTACTCAGTTCTTCGACTGCTCTCCTGACTCTGCTATGCTTCCCACTTTCTTTCTGTTGTGTGAGATGAAGTCTATTGGCTACCGAATGCGTACCGAAAGCCGATCAGGCTGTGAGTGCGCTATACCAAACTCTCCTGTGTAACACCCACATAGTCTTTATGGCTTTGTGGAGTTACAGACGGAGATACAGACATACATACATACCGTGTCGGCAGTGGCACTTGATTGGTGGCGCTGACGGTAAGGCTGATGCCATTGCTACCTGCGTTAGCGCGCCGTTGCAGCGAATTCCCTACCGGTTGGTCGATGCCGATGTATCCTGTGCTTGACTTGGTGCGGGTCGCTCTGATGGCTCTAAGGCCTGCTAGTCGGCAGCACCCGTGCATGCGCCAGTTTGTCGCCTCCGGTCGTAGAGCGCGTCGGCATCACTCTGGTTTGGCCCTGTGGTTAAGTTGCTCACCCGACCTCAAGGTCTGGCCGAGGTCGCGGGCTGGAGCCCTATGGCATATGTGAAATGCCCGAATACATATTAAGTTTCTTAGGACACTATACAAACGAATTATATATATATATATATATATGTATATATATATATATATATATATATATGTATATATATATATGTGTGTATATATATATACATATATGTGTGTGTGTGTGTGTGTGTGTGTGTGTGTGTGTGTGTGTGTGTGTGTGTGTGTGTGTGTGTGTGTGTGTGTGTGTGTGTGTGTGTGTGTGTGTGTGTGTGTGTGTGTGTGTGTGTGTGTGTGTGTGTGTGTGTGTGTGTGTGTGTGTGTGTGTGTGTGTGTGTGTGTGTGTGTGTGTGTGTGTGTGTGTGTGTGTGTGTGTGTGTGTGTGTGTGTGTGTGTGTATCCTACAGAGGCTTAGCTGTGATCGGTCATTTGCATTTTGGAGGGATCTTGCCTTGTCACTCTGTGTCGGCAGCTGGCGACGCAATCGGAGCAAGCTCTGGCCAGACAGAGCGCTCAGCCGGGCCTCGCTTGTAGCCTGTAGCTGCATGCCTGCTACCAACCTCCTCTCCCCTACCGTAGCCGAGCTGCCGGATCTGAGCTTGTTTTACATGCCGTGCCTTGGATTGAGGTATATTTGTCAACCTGCGCCAGTGTTAGTGCGCACGTGTGTATGTGTGTGTGTGTGTGTGTGTGTGTGTAGCCGTTTGTTGCTAGAGCTTGGCGAGTGACAGCTCTATGGTTTCACCAAGTCTTGGTGCAGGTTGCAGCTGCACACTTCGCAACCGTTTGCATTTTTAGCAAAGCCCGAGCTGCAGTGCAGATCGCAGAGCACGGGTGAGCACAGAGCCGCTGCCATCGTCTTCCTCGTGTCGATCGTTTCTGCTGTTGCTGTCACCTTCAGGATAGCGTCGGTCGGGAATTCTGCAACGCAACGAGCATCGCTGGGCTCGTGCTGGCCTCGACCGAGCGAGCAGCCGTCGAGCAGCAGTGTGGCCGGGTGGGGTGTGCCGAAAAAATGCGACCCAGACTTACACGTTTCGGACCGCACTGCCAACCCCGCCTCCCAGAGGACATGGGAATGAGCTAGCAGCAGCCATGCAGGCGCGATTTGCGTTCAGGGCGGATCGGCGTGTTCGTATGCATGCACGCACCGCCAGGTCGTGTTGCAGCATGCTGCTCGCCGAAACTGCCTTGCTACTCACTGCATCGACACGTTGGGCAACCATTGGCATCCAGGACGTTGCCGAATGGGCAGAACATCTTGCAGACAGGTCCGCAGGCAGGCCTGCTCTGGCACTCGGCCACTGTTAAAAGAGAAAGGGCTGCCAGCGCAGTCGAGTCGAACCTCTGCCCTATGAGCAAGTCGGCCCGTCCTGTCCCTTCCCGCCCCCTTCGCTTAGACGCAGTCCTTAGCGGACCTCGCTTACCTGCTGCTAGCATTGCAAGAACAGCGATCGTGATGGCAACTGCCGGTGCTTTCGCTTGCATCGCTGCCATGTGATGGAGTCGCTGACGAGTGTCGCAGGGATGGTTCCAAGGGTGGCTCTGGCACTCGTGCACTCGTGGACGAAGATTAAACCGAGCCTGCCGCTCGTGCCTGGATTCTCACGAGGCCTATCGCCAGCTGTGACGCCTGTTGGGCTGCTGTAGATTAATTGGCACTGGCTGCCTCGCCCGAATCACCTTCAAGAGAGAGGGAGAGAGAGAGAGAGAGAGAGATGCAGTGTTTGCCCTGGCTTTCTCCTGAGTTGACCCAACCGCGCATAGCGCAAACAGTTCTGCATGCGCAGGGAGGCATCATCAGGCCGTCGCCTAGCGATTGGAGCTACTATCTCTAGCCTGTAGATAGGGCAGTCTTGTGTACATTTTGTCGTGCAGCCTGACTTTGAGCGGGCTGAGAAACTTTTGGCTCCCTCCCGTAGCTGTTGCCAGCCAGTTGACGGGCCTGCTAATTTTGGTGCACGGCAGACTGTACTGAGTGTGGCCGCTAGTTTGGGCAGGCTGGGCCGGACTAGAACTGCGGTGAGAGCAGATTGCGGACCGACTGCAGAGGCTGCAATGTCGGCAGCTGCTCTGACTGGCAGCAAGTTGAATGTGAGGGTTTTTCTCTCATTCCCACCGGATCGGGCGAAGCTGCATGAGAAGGAAATGCACTGTCGGTTGACAGGAAAAACAGGTTGCTTGGGCTGCCCTGGTTGTCTGCCCTCCCACGATGTTGGAGCTGTGGCTTTGTAGAGTACGAAAACAGGAGCGAACAAGGGAGCCTGAAACGAGGAAGAGGCGGCGGCGTGCAAATGGGTGTGCAAACGCCCGGGCGCAAGATGCGAAAACGTTTGCTGCCGCCACGTGAGCGCCTGTGCTTGGGGCCCATCCGCTCCGAAAACGAGTGATCGAGAGTGCATGAGTGAGGAAGGAGCATTTCTCTCCTTGCCTCCGAGTTACCGATTATCCGCAGTTTTTTTAGTGGCAGTTTGGGGCCCCGAGGGATCGTCGGCCCGAGCTGAGGCTTTAGTCACGGCTTGCATGCCCCGGCAAGCAGGAGCATGCGCCGAGGCATCGACCTCGACCTTGCTCTTGTGTTCCTGCTCTGGTGCTGCATCGTTTTTTGTGGCTTTCAGAAGCTTGCCCGTCGTAGTCCTCGAGGGCAAATATTATGTGCCGAGCAGGTTTGGTCCAGCCGTTAAGGCGCTAGCCCCGACCAAGTCTGGCTGAGGTCGCGGGCTCGAGCCCCGATGCATATGTGAAGCGCCTGAGTAGAGATTAAGTTCTCTTGGGGCACTATACAAATGAATTATGTTTATTTTTATTAATATATATGTGTCGATATTTCTGCTCGTAGCCGCCGAGGCAAGCGAGAGCAGTCAGGCACAGCAGCCAATGTTTGCTGATGCGCTATGTACGAGCCGCTGCGATTTACTTCCTGCCTGTACTGTTTGTATTATGTTTTTGGCACCAACTCCTTACCGACGTAGCAAAGGCCGGTGTGATTTAGCCATGGCATTGCGAGTCACCGAAGTCGAGTTTAGTCACCTGGCATTGGCGGGTTGTGCAGAACAACTGCAGGAGGTTATTTCAAGACAGTGCAAGGGTATGTGCAGTGATCCCCTGTCCACCGAAGACTCCGGCTGTAGCTATCATTTCAATCGCCGCTCGGTTTTCATCCATAGCGAGTAGTTGCAAGTAGGATTTTCCCCAGTGCCCCGAGTGGCTGTGAAGCTACTCCACTGACTCAAGGCAGCTGGTTGGCTGGCGGCCCCCTCATCGAGGACTTATACCTTGGTGCGAAACGCGTAGGTTCGAGTATGTGTGAGCACTATGTAGTGTGCTACTGTGTGACCTGCAGTTTTCCGACAAGTGTAACATTGTTCGCATATCTGCGTGCATCTATACAGCTTATAGCCCCTCCGCTGTGCACTTTAGGGCGCGTGCAGCCGCAGCTGTCTGCCCTTGCCGCGCGTTGTGCAAACAGCTGTTTCGCTTGAATAATAAAACGAATGCCTGCCTTGTGCGGCGGCGGCGGCGGCGCATCCTCCCAGCGCCGTCTCGAGCTGCTACTTCTAAGCTGCTCACTTCCTCGACTGCCCTCCTGACCCTTGTTACGCTCGGCGCTTTTTTCGGTGTTGAGTGATTTGAGGTCTGCTGCTGGCCAACGTGTGCCCAGTAAAAGCCGCCGCCTGCGCCTCCTGCACAACACCCGCTTGGTCCCTGTGGCTTTGTGGAGTTGAGACAGACGGAGAGGCTTGACATTGCATTAGTCAGCAATGCTGCTTTCGCTGGCTCCTAGCCGCAGGAGTGAGGCATGCTGTCTTTAGGCAAGGCAGTAGGCACATCCTTGGTTGTTGCCTATGCACTGAGCCTTTGCACTCCTGCGTTGGCGGAAGCAGGGTCATCGGCGCCCGGCGTAAATCCGCCAACGCAGGACATCCAGCGCAGGCGCTAGCCGAGAGCCATGCTGCTCTCTTTGCAAGCTCCTCAGTGCTGTGTGACTCGTAGTCGCACCCCCTCTGCTTGTGCTCAGCATCTATGGATCCCTGCCGGTGGTGGCATGCCCTGCACAGCCTCCTGCTGTGCCAGGCTCTCCATGGGGTAGGACAACCCATGCTCCCGGAGTGGCACGGAGCAGTGTGGAGTGCTGCTCAGTGGCACTCAGCCAGCGAATCGTGCCACATGGTCTACCCTTTCCACCTTACGACTGGTCCTGTAATCACGTCGGGACCGTTATCATGTGCCCTAGCAGACGCCTGTGACTGCTGCTACTGCTACAGCAGCTGGTGGTGGTTCTGGAAGCAGCTGCTGTTGACAGGCTGTGGCATACACCTGCTGAACTAGTTGCTCGTTGCAATCATCTGCTGTCGCCCAGCAGATTACCGAATGGATATACATTATCTCTAACCTGCTTTTGAAACGACCGAGTACTTGGTGCGTAGTGCTGCGGCCTGCTGTGGCACACGGCACGAGGGAAATGTGCTCGAGGCTACACGAAGTTAAATGCTATTCTTGTCGGCTCAGGCGTTTGCTATGGGTTCTCAATATCGAATGGTCTGTCTGTGTCGGTCCTCATTGACCAAGATTTGCCATGCGTAAATAAAATGAATAAATGAAGTTCATTTGCATAGTACCCCAAGAGAACTCAATCTCTATCCAGGCGCTTTACGTATGCCCAAAGGGCTGGGGCCCAAGACCTCGGTCATTGTAGACCAGCACCTTACCCCTGGGCCAAAGCAGGGTGCTGCTTACAGGCCAACTTGGAGTCTGTTCAAGCTTTGATTATCGGTTCTGGCTTCCAAGCATTATACCGAGAACATTACGTTGAAAAAGTGAGGGAAGAAAAGTGCTCTGGTGCTGGCTCTGTTCGAGAGAGAGAGAGAGAGAGAGAGAGAGAGAGAGAGAGAGAGAGAGAGAGAGAGAGAGAGAGAGAGAGAGAGAGAGAGAGAGAGGGAGGGAGGGAGAGGGAGAGGGAGAGAGGGATATACAGAGCTCACTACAGATGAGATGCTAGAAGCCCCTGTTGCATGTCTCTTGCAACGTGCACAGTGCCCGCTGCACTGCTGTGTTCGGAGCAAGAACTGACGAATTCAGCATACTAATTTTCGTGTCATGCAATGCAGATGGTAGGGTGGTCAGAACATGGCCGACAGCAAGAAGTGCAAAGCTTCTGTGCTCCATCGAGCAGCCTGCTGATTTTTGTATGCAAAGCAGAATAATAACAATAATAATATTAACATGGCTTGGCTTCCCTTAAGAACGAAATGTTTTTCAAGACACTTTACATGTGCTGTAAAGGAAGCATGTCAATATGGTTAGTGATGACATGCGCATGCACGTATAAGCATGCAAAGAGCCATCCGCACTTGGCTAGAAAATACTGTGCTGAGCAGACAGGCTTGTAATTTTTTAATTTTTGTTAAGTACAATAGGTTTTGGGTACGTTGGGATACTTTTGGGTACGTTGTGACATCAGTCGGTAATGAGTTCCCTTCATTGGGAGTATAATAACTACATGCATGGCCTTCAAAATATTTGTGATCGTTTTGAGACTCGCTCAGCTATTCGAGTTCAGTCAGAAAAATGGTGACCCGATACCGAACCAGATAGGTAAGTATTTCAGATAGGTAGGCTGGACCAAAATAGTGAGCAGATCTAAAAGTGAGTGACCAAACCCTGAAGTCGATACTCTGCTTGATGGGTACCTATTGAAGGTCAATGAAAAGTGGTATAATGTAGCACTTACAACGCTCACGATAGAAAATCCTGGCTGCAGAGTTTTGAATCAACTGTAAGTGACTTATTGCACTAGCAGGAGGACGACCTTCGAGTTATGAACTGCATAAGTTGAGACAGGACATTACAGATACATGGTTAACTTGGTTGGGGAATCTCTGTCTAAGCATGCCCGATTTTGAAAGTAAAGTAGTTGGGAGCTGATGTGGTCGCCTAGTGGATGGCCACTTGGAACAGGTCACCTAGATTTCGTGCAGATGATACGGGAGCCCATTTTGAGGGATATGTTTCCCGAATTCCAATTAGCGTTGGGTTTGCCCATAACTAATTAGGGTGATTTTTTATCGTCATTCGGTTCGAGAAAGTTTGTTGCCATCGGCAGGTCGTTCTGGAAGGCAGGAATGGACTACAGCATTGGGTACAGATGTGTGTCAGCTGCATAAATGAATGCATAGATTGTACTTGGCAATTACTTTTGCAAGAGGAAAGGTGTAAATTGGAAAAGAAGTGGATCATGCATAAACCGCTGGTGTACCCTTACTCATCTCCTTGGATGACTGTTGCCAGTTGACGTCAGTGCTCTAGAGTTTACCTGTGAGACGGGACCTAAATCATTGCAGTTTAGTGCCAGCGATGCCCACGTGAAATTGGAAGAGATCAAAAGGACTTCAAGGTGGTCAATTATAGCAAATGAGCCACCGAGAGATCCAGCAAAGCAAGCTCAGCGAGACCGAGGCAGCAGTGCACGCAGACCGGCACTCAACTCACTTCCGCTACCGACGAATCGCATTCGTTGTAGGTACGAGCGAGAGGAACCATTCCTGGCTTTGAACTTGACGGTGAAAGCTGCCACTTTGGAGGACTCGCTGAGCCAGTTCGTTAAAGGCGAGATTCTCGAGGGCGACAATGCTTACCTTTGTGAGAAATGCGAGAAGAAGGTGAGCTGCAGTGGTGGTGGTGGCGGCCCGCCCCCCCCCCCCCCCACTGCCGAGCGCTGCGGCTCTCATCACAGAAGTCCTCGTCGCTGCGCTGCTGAAGTCCCGCGCAAATGCGGCACGGCGCGGCTGCGTTCAGCAGCAGAAGTTGTTCCGTTGCAGAGGAACACGGTGAAGCGCACCAGCATCAAGGTGCTGCCGCCGGTGCTCTGCATTCATCTCAAGAGGTTCAGCTTCGACTGGGAAGCCAGTCGAGCGCTCAAGTTCGACGACTATTTCAAGGTGTCTGGCCGACGGGTGTATGCGGCGGCGGCAGCAGCAGCAGCTCAGCCTCGTTATGAGTCCCAGGCTCGATTGCAGCAGTGAAGCCTTGTTATGAGCCCCGAGCTCGGCTAGCTGCATAATTGCAGCGGGGGGGGGGGGGGGGGGGGGGGGCAGTCGGGTTCGCTCGAGCACCTCGGTGCCATCTGGAACCGGCTAGAGGTGTCGTGATAGAGTGGCTATGTGTGTGTTCGTGTGTGTTCGTGTGTGTGTGTGTGTGTGTGTTTGTGTGTGTGTGTGTGTGTGTGTGTGTGTGTGTGTGTGTGTGTGTGTGTTCGTGTGTGTTTGTGTGTGTGTGTGTGTGTGTGTGTGTGTGTGTGTGTTTGTGTGTTGTGTGTGTGTGTGTGTGTGTGTGTGTGTGTGTGTGTGTTTGTGTTCGTGTGTGTGTTTGTGTGTGTGTGTGTGTTTGTGTGTGTGTGTGTTCGTGTGTGTGTGTGTGTGTGTGTGTGTGTGTGTGTGTGTTGTGTGTGTTTGTGTGTGTGTGTGTGTGTGTGTGTGTGTGTGTGTGTGTGTGTGTGTGTGTGTGTGTGTGTGTGTGTGTGCCGGGCACAAGCGCGAGGTTAGCTCGGCATTTCTATTTCTCGCATTGGGCGCCACTGCCATCGCAGCACCTGTCGTGCTACCATTCGGTCTTTCGTCCTTGCAGTTCCCGAGGTCACTGAACATGGCACCGTACACGACGCCAGAGCTGTCTACCCTGCCGCCAGGAGCAGCAGCTAGCGACAGCGAGCAGGCCGTTCCGGCGGTGGCTGCTGCTGCTGCCACGGGCGACCTCGGCAGCGCGACGGGCGCGACGGCAGCGCCTGCAGGCACGACGATGGCAGCTACGACTGTGGCCGCCAGCGGAAGCGCTAACTATGAGCTAATTGGCGTGGTTGTGCACACCGGGCAGGCGAGCGCCGGCCACTACTATGCTTACATACGTGACCATCGTGGCACGCAGCTGTCGAACGACAGCTACGGCCGCTGGTTCAAGTTTAACGACACGAGTGTCGAGGAGTTCCTGATGACAGACGAGGCAATGGAGGCAGAATGCTTTGGTGGCAAGTACAAGGCCAAGGTCATCGAGCAAGGTGAGCGGCAGGCTGCCCGGTAGCTGCTGCTGTTTCTGCCGCTGCTGCTGCAGTGATCGCTGGGTGGACTGCTGCTGCCTATCTGTGTGCTGCACTCGCTTTTTGGCCTGTTGTTTCCGCCCCTGTTCTCTTCGGTACCATTCTAGGATGTGCTGTGCAGTTATTTCCATAGAGCATAGCACCTAACCCCGGCACCGTGTACGCTGGTTTGGTCTAGCGGTTAAGGTGCTCGCTCCGACCAAGGTCTGACTGAGGTCGTGGGCTCGAGCCCTGAGGCATATGTGAAGCGCCTGAATAGAGATTAAGTTCTCTTGGGGCGCTGTATAAATGAATTATATTTATTTATTTACGATATCTGAGCCATGCCATCGGCCTAAACAGCCAGCCAATTGGAGGAAGACTCGGGAAAAGTGGCCTGTGAGGCTGCAGGCCAACCCCACTTCCAAATAAGCTCAGTGAAATCCATCTGATGGGTCGTGCCATCAGCAGTTGTACTGTGGGTTGTATCTTTCAGTGGCTAGTCGATCGAATGTTTATGTAATCGGCGCCCATGTGTTGTGTGGCTGCCTGCAATAGGAATGATGTTGATAATAATAATGCCGTGCTGGTTAGGCCCAGTGGCTAAGGTGCTCGCCCTGGCCAAGGTCAAGGTGGGTGCATTTGATGGTCAAGGTAGTGGGCTCGAGCCCCTTGGCATACGTGAAGCTCACGCCTAGAGATTAAGTTCTCTTAGGGCGCTAAGAAAATTAATTTTATTTATTTAATAATGTATTTGTGTGGCACCCTTGTTTGACACCTTTCACGCCCTCGAAATATATTGATGATGTGTTGGCTGGCATGCACGATTGCAGTGCCCGTTAGCGCATACAGGGCCATTTCCAAGGAGGCAGCAGATGCTATGAGGATCGCATTGCTTTTTTTTCTTAGATTTGCTTAAACTGTCAAATGTCAGGGCGTGTCGTGATGCTAGTCGGCGGAGAGGTCTGGTCTGTAGGTGCATTTAGCAATTATAGACCGGGCCTGCAGCAGAAGATTGGAGGTTGGTAGGAGAGAGGTGTAGCTACAGGATTCGAGATCGGTCGGAGGCAAAGCTCGACAGTACCAGTT
Organism: Cristatella mucedo; assembly: GCA_009760855.2. NCBI lineage: Eukaryota > Metazoa > Bryozoa > Phylactolaemata > Cristatellidae > Cristatella > Cristatella mucedo. Next base: position 4,955,156 of record WPIO01000008.1, on the reverse strand, counting down.
GGAAGTGTGGATATTTCGAGTTGATCGCACACCCGCTGCTGAGCAAGCTGCTCGTATGAGCTCGCCGGAGCAGGAGTTCGAAGAGACCTCTATCGCTGGCCAGCGAGGGGTCGCTGAGCTCTCTCGCCTCGCCGAATGCTCGTGACGGTCACGTGCTCACATGCTGCTAGATGGCTGCCCGCCAGGCGATAGCTGGGCTTGGCGTCGATTGACGGCCTCGTACCGCGCACGTTTGCAGGTGCCTCGCTGCCAGAGGACCGTGTGCGCTACTGGAACGCCTACCTGCTCTTCTACGAGCGCGTGGACTGCGATCTGCCTCGAGGCAGCCACGGCAGCTCGGCTGCGACGCTGCCGGCGAGGCGCTCACGCGTTGCATCTCTGAAGCGAGCTTCACAGCCACCGGCGCTGCCACCGCTGCCGGCCGCCACCGCTGCTTCCGGCAGTGGAGGCATGCCGGGACGCTCGTCAGACAGCCTGTCGGAGCTGTCTGAGCTCGTGCAGCAGAGCGAGCGCCGAGCCGTCTTCAGCAGTCACGTGCCGGCACGCGTGCAACAGTGCATCCGGCACGGCAACCTGCAGTTCTTGCGCGACCGCAACGTCTACAGCCGCGAGTACTTTGACTTCGTGCGCGCTCTGCTCGAACTGTGCGATCGCCACTGCGGTGCTGGCACCTCCGCCGCTCCGGGAGCAGACGAGAGCTGCAGCGACACAGTCGAGACAAGGCTGGCCGTCCTGCAGATGGCCATCAAGTTCTTCTTCAACACGTATCTGCGCACGAAGGAGACGCTCAGGTGCGCGCCAGAGCCGAGGCCCCATCGCCTGGGCGGGTCGGGGCGTGTGGGAGAAGTGGGGCGGAGCAGGCAAACAAGCGTGCGAGTACGATTGGCCGGCGTTGCTGCTGCCTGCGAAGACGTCGCCGAGAATGAGCAGCAACCGCCCAGTGCCGTCATTCGCCTCATGCGGCGGTTTTCTGGTTGTTTCTCTGTTTGCCTTGCACTCTCTCTCTCTCTCTCTTCTCTTCTCTCTCTCTCTCTCTCTCTCTCTCTCTCTCTCTCTCTCTCTCTCTCTCTCTCTCTCTCTCTCTCTCTCTCTCTCTCTCTCTCTCTCTGCCTGCCTGCCTGCCTGCCGGTCGGTTGTCCTTGCTTTATTTGGCGTGGCTTCGAATGTATGCCTGTCGGTTAGCAACAGGTTGCATCCGTTTGTAGGACGGACGTGAGGCAATGGGAGAGTCGGCTGCTGCTCACTTTCTCAGGCACGTCCGAGTCGGCATGGTTTGTCAGTTTTCTGTCTGCCGACGGAACCTGTTACCTTGTGTAAGTGTGGCCGGCAGATTGGAGAACGAGAGAGCGTAGGGGTGGAGGGGGTGGGGCTGTGACTGCTTTGCTGCCAGCCTTTACTGTGCTCACCGGGTGAAGGTGACGTTCCCGACTTATCCGTCTCTCCACAGAATTCAAAATCATTACCTTGCATGCAAAGTCACTGGTAGACACGGTGACTTTTCGAGCACTCGTCGAAAGAAGAGACAGACGGCTTCAGGTCGAAATCTGTTTACCTTGCAGACCGTTTTTGCTGAGCTGCCCAATTAAGGACGTCCGTGAATTGGTCTACAAGCTAATTCTGCAGGCATGCAGGACCGTATTAACCGGTCTGCTGGCTGAAGCTCAGGTGAGTGAGTGCTGCTTCGCCAGCAGTGCTGCTCATGCAGCGTCTATCTGCAACGTCATCGAACGCCAACGATTTTGCCGTCGTGCAATTCTGCCATTTTGTGTTTGCTTTGCTTGTATTATCGCAGGAAAGCAGAGAGCAGCAGCTCCTCGGCTGTTGCTGCTGTCCACCGTAGCACTGCTGGCACTCGCCCGGTTCTTGTAGCCGTGCTGCTCGTAGTGGACTCCCATGTCCTTGACGAGCTGTGCGCTGTCTGGAGAGTACCTCTTGAGTGGCACTAAAACGTTTGTCAGATTCTATGTACGTGCCGTTTTCGGCACGTTAGCGCCCTTCCGGTGCCGAAGCCACCTTTGTGACGTTGGATGTTGTAGCATTTTTCTTCGTCTGTATAGCTGTAGTAAACAGCACCCCCTGTGTACGCAACACACCTCAGGCGCCATTGGCAACTTCACGCACAGCTTTTCTCGTGTCGTTGCTCGCAGCCTCTCGCCACACTGAACAGCTTCATCGGCCGCCTGCTGAGTCTGCTGCAGCAGGACGTCGTGGAGAACGTCAAGACGTGCAGCGAGTTCTTCACGTTCTTCTGCGACTACGCCCAGTCGGTATGCCTACCCTCCCCCCCCCCATGCAATCTGCGGCAGCTACTCGGCGCTGCTCCAGCATTCGGCATCTGGCAATGGTTCCGGCAGAGGCTAGAGTAGATAGTAGTAGTTCCGGTAGAGGTTCCTGTCTTGATGCGTCAGGTAACGTTCGGTTTGACGTCTTTGCTGCAGGGTCCCGAGTCGTGCCGTCAGCTGCTGGAGCTGGGCGCCTGCCGAGAGCTGCTCTATTTCCTCATACCCAATGCGAGGCCAGCTGCGCCTGCAGCCGGCGCCCCGTCGTCGTCTTCATCAGAGCCGGTAGTGATTGTAATATTGGCCTTGCTTGCATCGCGATCAGCTGCCACGCAACACGCACGCACAAGGATGTATACAAGCGTGCCTGCACACCGTGCAAGCACACTCGAGCGCACACGCATACGAGCGTGGGCACAGCGCATGCACACACAGGATTGTGAGAGAAAGCAACCCGCAAGCCCGAAGTTCGCTCTTGTCGGCAAGTGTGCCACCCAGAAAAAAATGTGCTGCCTACCTGCTGCTGCTGCCACCGTTGTGACTTGCGCTCGTGACTTGACTGGGCCTCCTGTGCGCTCGCTCTGGCTGGTTCGCCGGAGGGAGATTTCGCACACATGGTCGCCATATTTATTAGCGCTGCTACTGCTGGCTTCCACTGCTCGGCACTTGCTTTGGTCTCAAGTGGAATGCGACTCGCATCCGATCTTGTTCGAGTCGGATGGCGCCATTCCGTCTGCAGCAGCTCGCTTCATGGCTGCACGGTCTGCCGCCGCTGCCACCGCGGTTTTAGCTCGCGACCCGGTCACTCGGCAACCGCTGACATTGAAGCGACTGTCGTCGACTGAATTGAAGCGACTGCTGTCAGGCAGTCGCACATCGCACCGACGGCCGCAGCATGCCGCTCTCCCTTGTAGCAGGACTCGGCCTTGCCGCCTCGGCGCTTTACATCCGTGCAAGGTCGAGAGCTCGGGCCGCTGCACGGCACCCTTGCCTGGTTCACGCTGCATTCTGACTTGGCGTCAACACGTGAGTGGCGGTCATTTCCGGTGCAGCGTTACACACTTGCATTACGTCCTTACGGCAGTGGCTGTTGCTATGGATCTCGGGCATCGATGCGTTGGCACACATTGGGCCCGTGGCATCAGTGCTGCTAGAGCCAGACAGGTGACAGGTGAAGCTACAAAATCACATGGTCCGACTTGCTGTCCTCCAACCTAGCCAGCTGGGCTATGCCCAGTCGTTCCCCGGCCGGCCTGGCCGTCGCCAGTATCCCGATTTGACCTATTTTGCCAAATCGATTCGTTTGTTGTTTTTTTTAAATTTATTTTACATTTATTCGTTTTATTTATTTATGCATTCGATTTTTTATTTGGTCGAATCGACTTATCCCTATTTGACTGATCGCATGGTTTCAGCCCAAGCTCGTCTTAAGCTAGAGGCCTGCTGCTCGTGACTTACGAGACCTTCGAGTACTAGTCGCAGGTTCGAGTACGGCAGCTCGAGGGCACAGCTCCGTCATAGCTCTCGGCTATTGACAGGGGTGAGGTGAGACGGGTGCCGGGGGGGGGGGAGGGGTAGTGAACTGCCACTGCTATGCTGCAGCTATGCAAATGAAGCATTTGAGGGTTAGCTGATCTTTACTTGCGACGAGTGCCGGAGGCTAACCATTTGGCGGCACCTACGAAAAGGCAGCCGAGAGCGCACATCAGGCCCAGCCAGCTAGCCCTAGGTGGCCAACTCCTTGGAACCGGTCGAACTCGGCCGAAAGAAAGGGCAGCACCAAGTGTGACAGCAAGCGAACGAAGCCTCCGATGTGTTGCCAGTGAGAAGGGGCCCTGGTTCATTTAATTGACTTGTGAAACTATCAATTTCGCACTGCTATTAAATGTGGCCTGGCCGGAGCCGGATGCCGAGTCCTCAATGACAAGGATCTCGTAGCTCAAGATGAAGGAGAGAAGAGAGTGTCTTGCTGGCCTGTGGCAAATCTGGCAAAGGGTTGCACTGAGTCACCACCGCCCTCTCTGTAGTGACACCCGGGCGCGTGAGCAATTGTGCAAAGGATGACAGCCGAGTTCCTGTGGATGTTCCGGTTGAGTGGGAAAGAACCCCTGGAGACTTGCCTGCAGCATCAGATGCCGTGAAATTGTTGCGCTTGGCTCGCACGACATGGTCCTTATGCCTGTTGCAATGATTTTTTGGATAGCTTTTTGCCTGCATTTTTTGCTTGCATTTTTTTTGATGAAGACCTCTCTTATTTGCTCGGGGAGCCTAGGTGACAGCCCGTGCCGTCAGAATCAGCTGAATATTCTCACTCTAAGAGCACAACCAAAGCCGCACGCACCTCTGCCCGATGACGTCAAGCTGATGCTTTTTGGAAGTGCTGCTCCACTTTATCTCAATGAAGTAAGGTCCTGTGTGATGATTGTGTTGGTCTGACTTTGGTTGCTCAGATTTGACGAGCGAGAGAATAGAGAGAGAGAGAGAGAGAGAGAGAGAGAGAGAGAGAGAGAGAGAGAGAGAGAGAGAGAGAGAGAGAGAGAGAGAGAGAGAGAGAGAGAGAGAGAGAGAGACAGAGACAGAGAGAGAGAGAGAGAGAGAGAGAGAGAGAGAGAGAGAGAGACAGAGAGAGAGACAGAGAGAGAGACAGAGAGAGAGAGAGAGACAGAGACAGAGAGAACTCCTAAGCGTGTTTGCATATCACTGCATGTAAGTGATTCATATTTAGGAATGTGCACGATACTATATGAAGGCAACTTGGACATTTGTGGGGCTTTGGCACCACGTTCGACATAGAGTGGCGTGTGTGTCTACGCATGTGTGTCAGTCTGTTTTTTTAGGCTCTGGACCGAAGCCGTAGATGTGAGAGGCGATGGCATAGCATGTTAGTTTGTTTCAACTGATGCTCTTCAGATGACACAAGCGAATGATGGACGATGATTAGATTAGTCTACCCAGACTGCTTAAGCATCGTGCCAAATGTTCAGCTGGAATGGCAGCACCGAATATCCAGTTATTTGAAGTGCTGACTACAACGTCTTCATCGGGAAAGATCTAGTGAGAGAGGGAGAGAGGGAGAAGGAAAGAGAGGGAGAGAGATGTAGTCCAACAGTGCTAGCAGTGACTTCTCTTCAGGGGACAGCCTTGCAATGGAGCTTCTTGTGTAAGAGGCGAAAGTATCCATGGCATCATGCTTTGGTCTAAAATGGAACAAAAGGACGAAAATTTCACTCGGGTTCTCCAACCCCGTGTGTCAATGACCGTGAACTGTTTGCACATAGAAAATGTATGTACTGTAAAATGGTGGCACTAACTGCTGGGTTCATGTCTTTTTATGCTACCACGGGGATATCAAAGCGACATTAAGGTAGCGTACATAATATGAGGGGTCGCCCTCTGAAGTGACTTGAATTTGCCACCCCTCGCATCAGAAGCTAGTGTTCCTAACACTTTCAACTGTTACGGTGGACATGGGATGTTGTTGGTATGATTGGCGTGTCATCATTCGACAGTATTGGCATTTGTATGTCAGCCGTGGTTTTAGGAAATGTATCTTTTCCCGCAGTATATAATTGAGCAGAAATGTTTCGGTCGTGCATATCGAGGTCCGAAACTCTTCAAAACCACATAGACCATGCTGATGCAATCGCCAGAGTGTTTTTTAATGGCGCTTTCAAAGCCTGGGGGGGGGCTTTTGATGCGCTTACGGTTAGCCAACAGGCTTCACGTCATGCAGTAGATGGAAAGTGAGCGGCATATTTGAGTCAAGAGGACAGTCAATACAGTGATAGATGGAGGCATGCTTGCTAGCTTGTAGATTTGGTGCTCACTAATCTGAGCTATGGAACTTGGTCAGTTCCTTCAGCATTTTCTTCAGAACACTGCGTCAGATTGAGCCGGCAGCTTGAGATGCTTTTTCGAGGTGCTCCTGCTGCTCCGTCGTGCCGTACCTCTGCCGCAGGTCATGTTTGCCCTGCGTGAAGTGGGCGTCTCGGGCAGTGCCGACATGCTTCTGGTCATCGACAGTCTCGTGTACGCGTGCTACGACAACTCGGCCCTCAGCCAGACTCTGATCGCCGCCGTTCGCCAGCAGCTTGCCAACGTGCCCCCCAACGAGCTGCGTGGCACCTTCCGCCTCGCCTCACAGCTGCTGGTAGGTGTGGTCGTTCGTCGACCGCCGGCGAGACTTCCTCTTGTCCAGACGGCCGTGCGACGTATCCCCGTATAGTAAGCAGCCGTCGGTAAGGTCGCAGCGATGCTAAATTTTATTTGGGCAAAGTGGGAGGAGACTAAGATATTTGATACGGTCCAAGTTTTAAAGGAAAAGAGTGGTGTCGCAAATTGCATCGCTAACAAAGTCAAATGGGATGCCCGACTGTTGCTGTCTGATTAGCTGGGCATAAAAGGTTATTTATTATTGGCCGAACACATGTTGAATGAATTTCGTGAGTGCTTGGGAATATTGGTGCGAGATAAATTAATAAATCCGCACGTTTGAGTGCTCGAATAGTTTATGGTGCATACATACATTTCCACCTGATCTTCAAAATGGCACCGGTTCTCTAGATGTAAGCATTTCCTGATAAGGCAGCACCCGCCCCATAACGTGGCTGCAAGTAGTGAAGGAATGGGGGATTATCGGGGAAATGGGCCATTATCGGGAGCACTCCAACTGCTGGATAGAGACACGTCCAAGTCTGCATACTAATAATAATAATAATAACCCACTTGAATGAGCACCCTCGGAGAACTAAATCTTTCTAGGCGCTTTACATTTGCTGCAAAGGAAGCATGATCGAATGGTTAGTGGTAGCATGCTCAATAAACAGCAAGAACAACATGGTTAGGGGTGACATGCACCGGGTCAGCATGCGAGTGTGGTTAGTGGCAGAATGCACAGTGTCAGCATGTATAAGCATATAAAGGTCAAATCACAGGGGCCCAATCATTGCTGTGATGAATAGGTGCGTTATTAGTTTCTTTCTAAATGTGGTCAAGTCAGGGGATGTCGTGACGAAACAACGAGTTATAATGGTCGTTTGTACACAGCTGATTTGCTACTGGTGCCGTGTTCCTGCTGCAGGGAGGGGCTTTATGGTTGGAAGGAAGCAGAGCCAGCTGTTTGCTATTAGCAGCGCCGTGTGCGTTTTTGTGTGCATTTTGCCAGGCTTATTAATTGCTTTGATTTTTGTGAAGAATAAACCAAGCAGGTAGATAGAAATTCATTGGCTGGACATTTGAGCTTCTCCCGAGTCAGGCTCCAACAAGAATGTGCCTGAGCTTTGTGCAATCAATCGTGTGTGTGTGTGTGTGTGTGTGTGTGTGTGTGTGTGTGTGTGTGTGTGTGTGTGTGTGTGTGTGTGTGTGTGTGTGTGTGTTTGCATGTGTACGTTGGCCTGTCTTCAGTTAAAATAGCCTCGCACGTACTGTGGCAGCAGCTGCCACCTCCGGTGGTGCAAGTTGCCACTCACCACGTAGGCTTGTTTAATTGCATTGCGGCGCGTGAGCCTGGCCCTTGCGCAAGGCTTCACCGCGTGGCTGTGGATCGCACCCTAGCAGGTTTGCGCTCGCGAGCAGTTTTCGCCCGCGGCTTGCCAGACTCCGAGCAGTCGACTCGGCGCAGCTGCAGCTGTGGTGGCTCGCTCGCCCGCACTCGATCGTGCCAAGGCGGCGAACGAAAGCGCGCCCGTCCACGCGCGCTCCGATCTACGTGCGTTTCGTGCAGCTGATCGCCGACGAGTACCAGGAGCTGAGGCATCGCGAGCTGCTGCTGAACCCGTCCGACGGTGCTCTGCGCATCATCCGCACGAGCAGCGACACAGACAGCCAGCGGTCGTATCGGCTGATCAAGTTCCTCGTCGACGTGACGGCACGGAGCGAAGCGTCGGCGCATTTCCTGCGCCTCCGCCAGGACGACTGGCACTGGGCCGTCGAGTGGCTGCGCAAGCGCATGCTCGCCGGCGGCAAGTCGCTCTCGTCGTCGACGACCTTGCCCTTTCCGTCGTCGTCCTCGTCGCACGCTGGCCAGCCGGCGTCGTTCGATGGTGGCGGCGGCTCGACGGCGGCCTCGAATGAGAACCTCACCGGACGTGCTTTCCAACGCACCGTCAGCGCCCAGGTCAGGAGCTTGCTCGCTCTGCCGGCGCCTCCGGAGGAGAGCGGGGCTAACTCTCCCCCGTCCCCTTCTCGGAGTTGGCCGAGTGCTGGCGTTGCTCGCTCCTCTCTCTCTCTCTCTCTCTCTCTCTCTCTCACACACACACACACACACACACACACACACACACACACACACAAGCAGCCCCACTTCCCCCCTCCCTGTAGCAGGAACCGCTGAAAGCAGTCGCTATGTCAGATAGGAACGAGGCCCGTGCACACGTCGGCAGATTCGAGGTGCTCCGTGTTGTCGAGACTCTCGGGCTCGGGGCCTCGCTCTCGAGGCGCCAGTGACCCGGCGCCTCGAGAGCGGCAAGCAGCTTGGCTGCTGCCAGCAGTCGTGTCGGCCGCTCGACCTGGTTGCCGCCGGGAAGAGGACGCTCTCGCCGTCTGCGTCTGGTCGACGTGCGCGCCTTCGACCTGACGGCATCTTCCTTTGCAGTTCACGCTGGAGAGGGCCACGGCGCTTCTCCCGTCGTCGTCGGTGCACGGCGGCAGCAGCTCCGACATGGAGGTCGAGAGCAACGGAGAAAGCTCGCCCATGGACATGCAACTCTACTGATACAGAGGAAGTGATTGGCTCACGGAGCAGAGAGAGAGAGAGCTTCCTCTCAGCTCCGTGAGCCTGCGGCAGCTCGATGCCGCCGTCTCTCAAATTGTTCGTTTTGTCGCTAGGTCGCCGATGTTTGCTCTCCGATGGCCGGGTGGGTGGGTGGGTGAGTGAGTGAGGCGCCGGCTAGTGGCAAGCATGTGCACTTTTTTACATTCGTGCGTGCATAGGCAGCTGCTTTCACTGCGTCAGCTTGCTTTACACCGTGCCATCCACTGCAGGAAATGCAGTGCCACCGTCGGGCAAAAACTGGCTGCCGAAACGTGCCGGCGCTGGCGGTAAGGGCTGCACTTCCTGCTTTGCTGCCCGGCCGTTCCAGGTCTCTTTGATTGCTCTCTGTCTCTCTCCACTGTAGCCGGGCTGCACCAGCTGCAGTATAGTACCTGGCCGCCAAGAAGAGCAGGTTCCTTCATTGTTATGAATATGGCTCGTACTGCATCTGCCGTGCCGCGGCATCGTGGCGCCATGTGCACGGCTGCGAGGATTTTTTGGACACCGTTATTGTTGACAAATGCAATAGATTCGCTGTCGCTGATACACTCGAGCTGGCGTTCTAAATGGTAGTGCTTCGGCCAATGAGCCAGCAGTGTGGTTTGAGTTGCACTCCCTAGACTAGACGTTATGCCGCATTCTTGATGTATGGATTCCAATTGCTATGCACTATAGCGAATGCTGAGCGAGGTCGCTATTTTGCTGTTTATACCGCCGGCAGTCCAGCTGGCTGAGCCATAAGCTCATCTACGTTGATCCCGATCTCAGACGGCTACGTTGTCTGTCGCCCGATGTCACAGCACAAGCAGTAAGGCCATCTGTATGCACCGATCCTCCAGCGAACATGCATGCAGCGGCTCATTTCTTGATTTAACATTGCTTTAAAATCGCTCAAAGTGGCTACGGCTGGGCACGACCATTAGCTTCTGTCGGAGAGAAGCACTCTGACTGAACTACCGGGCGTTCCCAAACTCGACTGGGTGTGGGGGCATAATTCCCCAATGTCGAAGTCGCCGTGTACCCTAAACGCTAAACCCTAACTAGGCTCGACACAACAACCCAGCTGCCGTTAGCAGTAAATCCCAACACGCCTGAACACACGCCGAGGATGACATTCGAGGGGGGAGCTCCAGTCGCGAGCTCTTCAAATTGCCTAGACATCCAAGTCAAGACGGCTCACTTGTCCAGCGACATCGCTGGCTCTGTCCTACTAACACATCGTCTCAGTTCAATTTTGGCTGCCTGTTAAGCTAACCAACGCTTGATTCAAGCAAAACAACACATCGCCGAGTTTTCAAATGAGATGCCCTGCACAGACAGTGAGCCAGCAGGGTGCTTACGGTAATTGGGGCTTGTGGATTATCTCACTATACAGGATCTTTGTGGGCATTTAATTTAATCCCTGGATCGCTAGTACAAACAAGCTCAGCTGCCTCAGCCTGATGGCTTAACATACTGTAGTTTGGTTCGCTCGGCACACAGAACGCTGGACAGGATCAACACCAACAGTTTATTATACGACTCAGAGGGGAGCACGACTTCGTTCGCCCCTCTCTCCCACTCGAGTCTGCTCTCCTTGACCGTGGCTGTGCATTGGCCGACCCCGATGGCGAATCCACCATCTGTTCACCAGCGGGTGACCGGCCTGTGTCCACGCCTCATCAGAGGCGGACCACAGCTCTGCCCAGCAGGCCCCTCTCGACGATGCTCCCAGCAGCTGTTCACCAGCGGTTTAGGTAAGGTGCAGTACCGACCGGCCTGCATATAATCAAACCACACATTCGATAGCGGTATTTCACTATCGATCTGCCTTGGCAGCAGAGGGAGAGCGTTTGAAGGCGTGCTGTCGGGTGGCTTTTCGTTTAACACAGTGAATCTCGATCCAGACGACGGGAATCCCAGGTGCGCTCAGTGCATGTAATAGCGAGCCTAAGTTACACATTGACTGTCCCATGTCCACACTAGGTGGGAGGATCCTGAGGCAAAGCTTATGAGACGCTTTCTTAATTTCTATGCATGCGTATTCTTGCGAAACGTCAGATAATAGGATCTGAAAATCAGAAACGGAATCAAAATAAAAGCGTACAGCTATCATGGGGGTCAGCCACCCACAATTACTCACCTACTGGTGGACTGTCGCTAAGTCGAACTGGCCGAGTCGTACTCCTCATTTTGGTCATGATATTGCCCAGGGTGCGATTTTTCTTTTTGTATGCATCCGAATCAATGTAAAACTAAAGTGGTCGACCCGCATTGATTGATCGCTGATGTCGAAAAGACGGAACCGGTATTACCTAAGGACATGCATAGCAGGCCATTGGAGTTGAACTCGCACCAGCACCCGAGGTTTAGTCCTACCTAATCACTCCTTTTTACGGAAAGAAACGTTCCGATTACTGCCGCCAAGGTTTGGCCTAGGGCTAAGGTGCTCGCCTTGGACGACTGAGGGCCTAGGGCAGCAGAGACCTTCGCTTGGATGGAAGAATAAGTTCTCGTGGGTCTGTACAAGTTAATTTTAATTTATCAGTTTTATTCTGATTGTTTCTCCAGGTACTGTTGACATCTTTCTTAATCATGGACATAGTCTAAGCATTGAGGTCTCATGCTACCAACATATAGGTTCGAATTTGTATCATAGCTAGGAAGTTCCTAGCGTATCGAACGGTTGAGCAAATACTTGTAGCCTAGAGAACATTTCGGGAAGCAGTTCAAGATGCAGCCCCTAAAGTTACTACACTTTTCAACCGCGATACTGTCTATAGTTTCCAGTCTATGAGACATTTCCGTAGGGGCTAAGCAAGTAGTCAGCATTGAGTTCTTTGGAAAGCTAAGCAGCTTGACGAAAGCCAGTAGTAGCGCCGGATTGAGCTTAATGCTTTTTCGTCTTGCAGCTAATGGATTATAGGTAAGTCACAAAAAAAACTGCAGCCTGAACAGATATCAATAGTTGGTAGAGTAAATGCTGTTGAGGGGGATACATAGGTTGGGACTGCTGTATCTGGTGGGTTAAGTCTATGTGTCTAGCTCCGGCGGGCCTATCTATCGTTCACGTTCTACGTTGCCCCCCCTCCCCGCACTATATTTTTGCCGCGCTCAAGTGGACTACACCTGCTGCCAGATCTGTAGCAAGCAATTTTTTCTGGCGTTGACCTTTGATCTCGGCAACCTTGACGTCGATTGAGCTTGCCTGTAGGTCGAGGGCTGCGACGTCACAAAATCAAAATCTCGCTACGTTCGTCATCAACCGTGTAGCGATGCGTTAGCCTTGGCTTAATTTTAACTCGAAAAACAAGTGCTCGGCGGGGAAAAAACTCTTTTATCCTGGAGAAGTGAGCCCGAGAGGAGCACCAGTGCGGTGGGAGAACAAGAGCTTAATAGCAAGCCAGGAAGCTCTGAGACAAGCGATAGTGTGCTTCGGCCTTTAGAATTGGTCTGCTACCCGCTGGAGCAGCTGATTGATGTTGGCTGACCTGTCGACGTCTGGAACCTTTCCGGCATTCAAGCTGGACTAGGTTGCAAATCTGGTGGCTGAGCGACGGTATTAATTCCTCACCGCTCAATCGAGTTTCCCTTTGCAGCAAATGTAAAGTGCCGAGAAAGATATTGTGTTCTCTAATGAGCGCTTAGTCAAGTGAATTATTATCACTATTATTATTATTATTATTACCGAAATGGCCCACGGTGGCGGGCCCGTTACCACTATTCTCTTGCCACATTGTCTCAGCTAGGTTTTTAAGAGTCGAGCGACGCTCGCTCTTGGTCTTTTGCTCGGCTCCTGCTCTCTCTCTCTCTCTCTCTCTTCGGCTTCGCTTCGACACCGTCGGATTCGTTTCTCTGAAAGCGAGGGAGGAGGGCGGGCTGCTCGCCGGCGATTGACAGGACAGGACGAGTCAGTGCTAGGAGTATTTGGTGGACGCCACCGAATACGGTCGTATCGCGCCCGAGCTCGCATTTTGTGTTTTTTTGTATTTGTATGCGTGTGCGCTCGCAAGTAGTCTTGGCATAAGGATTTGCCGATGCAAACTAGAAGTAGTAGGTGTGGCGTGTGAAATATTTCATTGGTTCGGGCTCCTCCGTCTATTTGGGTCGTTTCTCACTGGAGACACAGGTAGCCTAAGTTCGAAGGCGTGTTTCCTCCGCAAGAGTACTTGAGGTGGCGTGTGAGGTATTCCTGCCATTAAGGTGGAAGCGGAGCCCTAGTTCTCCGGTCAGGGTATAGGCTCCGGTTCGGGCTCCCCGTCCTATTTGGGTCGTTCCCCCATTAGACGTAGGTAACGTAAGTGCGGGGACGTACTATCCCGCAAGAGTGCTGCTGCTGCTGTTGAGAGCGTGTGAGGAGTGTAGAGATACAACTGAGCTAGACGCTCAGCGACATTGCGTGGTTGCGAATAAAGCTCAGTAAAATCCCCCATTTGTGTATCTATGTCTAATTCAGGCCGCTTACTCACGACTCCCTCTAGTAACCGTAAGTAGGTCAGCGCCAGGAGCACTCGTTTCGTGGCGACTTGCTTATTGCCCGTAGGCACACATCGAACCGCATTCGGCCGTAGGCTACGCCACTCGCTCCGCCGAGCCTTCGGCGTTGCAACCGTATCCTAACCGGGCCGAGGTGTGCACCTTACCCAGCGATCCCTGAGGCAATCGAATGGATTGTTTCTGTAGCTTGTATGTTAGGATAGCACCCACAGGGACTCCCCAACCTCCGTTTCTTGCTTTGCCTCAGTGTCCAAGCCTGGAAATCGTGCCCTTATCTTGAAGCTCCCAGTGACCAGTCCGGTAGGTTGCCAGATCTACTGCTGGCATTCACAATTAAAATGATTGATGGTTGGTTGTTTTTAGGACAAAATACCGCTAAGAATTACATATTTAAACGTAGTAAGTTGTAATGAGGAAGAGAGCGCCAAGCAGTAGCTCCAGCAGAGGGCGTGCATGTGCGTCGTAGGGCGGGCGGCCTGATATACTGCGTCTATAATACTTGGGTTCGACGGGGCGGGGACACTGCTGATAGCAGTAGCAATAGCAGTAGCGGGCCAAACGGGAGGACTGAATAGCCAGCGCACCGTGTTGGTCCTTTGGGAATAGCCCAAAGATTTCGTCAGCTGTCCCTCGTTGCTGTGTGGTGGCTGGCAGTGCAGCACATAATTAGCCTCAAGCCTTGTCCAGGCATCATTCGAAAAGGCTGTTCTCAGGATGTCAAAACTCCCCTGTGTTGCTGACGTTCGCGTTGGGACGAAATCACTTTTCGAGTGACTGACGACAAGATAAACTTACTAGTTTTGTGCTAACCTGGTACTACTCAGACATTGAAAAGCCCAACTTCAAAATGTACTCAGCCTCCATATATTATGTAGCCTCTTTAACAAATCTAGATGGACGGTTCTAACTTTCAACATACGACTATGGCACATCTTTTTCAGCGGTCCTGAACTGCTACTTCTATGCTACTCACTACCTCAACTGCTCTCCTAACTCTGCTATGCTTCCCACTTTCTCTTTGTTGCGTGAGACAAAGTCTGTTGGCTACCGAATGCGTACCGAAAGCCGCTTAGGCTGTGAGTGCGCTATACAAAACTCTCCTGCGTAACACCCACATGGTCTTTATGACTTTGTGGAGTTACTGACGGAGATACATTACATTACATTACATCAGCCAGCTCCTCAGTGTCAAGTCCGCCTACTTTTAGCTAAGTGTCAATGTAGATATTTGGGCCTATTTAGTCAAGGACAAACCCAACTGGTGCATGCACTTGCGACATCTCGCCATGCGACTTCTTGTGGAAGTCTAGATATCTTGTGACTCTCCTTGCAGGTCTTCTTGCTTATGCAATAAGACACTTACAGGTGCTATAGAACTCGACAGCTATACTTGTACGTTGTTAACGCCATAGCTGGCACATTACACAATTTCTCACCTATCTCCAATGTCACCCCAACAAGCAGCATACAGACTTCAGGATTCTGTCGCACGCTTTTTGATCCCATTTAGTCTCTCGGTCCGGCCTATCGATCCAAAATACTTCTTAATCAGGCATCGCATTGTACCACTCGTTCTTGTGACTCGAGTCATTTAGTCATGTACCTGTAGCCAACCTCAAATCTTTTGGAGAGCGCATCTTTAGTTCGTCTGCTCCCGAAGCCTGGAACTCTCTCCCTACTGATAATCACCACATCCCCCGTCTCGACGACGTTTAAAGCGAAGCTAAAATCCCACCGGTTCCTCATAACATTTGGTCAGTCCTCGGGGGAATGTCCTCTGTGTGCTGACGCCTGATCACAATGGGCATTCAATCCCAAGTCATTGGAAATGTTTCCTTTTCAAAATATGCCAAGTACATAGAAAGAGTTAGTTCTCTCAGTGTGGTGTTAAACGCTTTGTCATTATTACTAATGCTTGAACCAGCAACAAACTTGGAAATTTATACGTTTGGCGACTGAGCTACAGCGTTGTTTTACCATTCAGACAATGACTATGTACATACTGAAAAGCGTGTCAACTAGTTTCTTTTTTTCTTCTGGAAACGCTTTTGAAGAAGTCACAGTTTGACCTTGAACTTTGACCAAGCCCATCGCCGGCTTTAAATGTTTAAATCCAATAATTCCCAATGGGGGGGGGACATTAACCAGCGATTAAATAGACTAATGTTATCCACCCAAGCCAACCGGTACGAACGATTCATTTATTCCACTGCTAAGTCAGGCAGCGGGAGATTTCTTAGAAAAATCTATTTAGCAGCAGGTAACTTAGATGCTCAGGCAGCCCTAAAAAAATGAGGGAGCCTACTTCTTTGTAGGCATGAAGTACGATACGGGCTCGATTAGGGCTAACCAGGTCCGGCATGTATGCCCGACCTGGTTAGCCCTAATGAAGAGTAACAGGTCACCGATTTGGCACAACGGTTTGGCCCACGTCAAAAGCGTGGTGAGCCGTAATGGGTCACTAGGTAAGGTGGTTGCTTTTCACGACCTCGGCCCCGGGGTCGTGGGTTCAAATCCTGTGGTGGGCGATCCTTTATCGCCACTGCAAGCGGCGGTGATAGCCGTAAAGGCTCTTCTGTCGCAATACAAAAAGAGGCTGTTAAATCAGCCTGTATTTATTTAAAAGCTGCTCGCTTTTGACGTGGGCTCGAGCCCCTGCGGCATTTGTGTAACGCCTGGTTAGAGATTAACTTCTCTTTTAAGCTATACAAATAAATTATTCATTACTTTTTGGTACATATAATTCGCGACCTAGCTGTTTGGAGCTGTTCTTCTATGGCTATCGAAGGATCCTAACCGCTGACAACTGACCGCTGACGGCTTGCTTTCGTTGTGCCCTGGGCGGCAGGCGCCAGCAGATATTGTGTTATTGACTTCATAAGTATTGTGCATGTTATGCCTCGCACTGTTCGTGCGCCAGTTCTTTCTTAATAGAAGGATCTCTCAGCCGACTAGCGGCCCGATTCAAATGGAGGACACGAGTCCAGTCCAGATGGCTGCTTGCTCCCTCGGCGATGCCGGCATATTATGGTGGCACACGCCCCACCCAGCGATCACTGCATAATTGCTGGCTTGCTGTACATCGCTCACACCTCTCGCTACTCAGGCATTGAGCTCATCGCAGAAACTCCTGCTTAACAACTACACAGACCCGTGCCAGTGTGGAGTTAAGAAGGACGGTTAAGGCACTGGCCCCGACCACGATCTGGCAGAGGTCGTTGGCAAGAGCCGCTCTGCTGCACAGGTGAAGCATCTGAAGAGAGATTCAGTTCTCTTAGCACGCTATACAAATGAGTTATGGATTATAAAAAAGGATATACTCTGCACACAGGCTTGGGCGTGCAGCCGTACGCAGGCGTGTGCATACAAGTGCACTTGCATTTCATGCAAGTGCACGTCTGTCCAAAGTATATCCCACACACATGCATGGTATCACTACCGGCTCCCCCATCATTTTTTGTTATCTACGACTTGCCGAAAGCAGGCTGCTCATTTGACTATTGCTAATCATAAGCCCGAAGTAGTTAGTAAGGAAAGGACATCCAGGGATCAGCAAGCTACACGGGTAGCAAGCTACGTCTACTAGCTTTTCGACAGGAAATAATCGGAAGCAAGAGTCACGCTCGCGCCACCCTGCGCGCAAGTAGAGCTGCATTATCGAAGGCACAGCAACTTGGAAGTTTTATGTCAACACCGAGGAACACATGAGTCTTGAACCGTGCAGTCAGTTAAGCATAAGTAACGTAGAGAAAAAATTCGATGCAACATCATGAACCGCCGGAGCCGGCTGAAGCCCCGAACTGAAAATGCTCGCGGGCGAAGCGACAGAGAGCTCTGTCCTGCACCTACCGGCAGCTGAGCGCCGGTAGGTGGCGCTCAGCGCGCATGCGCCGCTGTACTGCCAGCACAGGCAGCACCAGTGGATAGCACCCATACTGGCAAGTCCAGCTTTCTGGCAATGGAAATGGCTCCGACGCTATTTCAAAAAATACACATAAGCCCCACTTATTTTACTAAGCAAAAGCACGACAGCAGGGGTTTCTCGCGGATCAGTTCAGTTCATTGCTAGAGTCTGCCTAGCGCGGTAATCACTAAGCTCGCTCGCTCAGCGCCGCATGCAATGCGGCGGGTGCGCTCTCAAATGCAGCGCTGAGAATGCGGCAAGCTGGAGAGATATGTTACCGAGAGCATGCCTTTGTAGCAAGTACGAAGGCGTGCATGCACGTGCGTGTGTATGAAATCAAATGCGCTTGAGTGTGTGCACTCGCGAGTGGTCGGCTCAAGGTACACGGACTAGAGGAATGCTGTCAAGCACGGCTTATAGCCCCGTGCGTGCCACAGGTTGCCGGTGAAGGCTAACTCTTAAGGCGTGTCTTCGGTCTTGATCTCGATTTTTTCTACCGCCAAATTGGGATCCATGTTCGTCACTTGCTGGATTGCATCCAGCAGAGCCTACGACAAACCAGACAAAGCCAGTGCAAGATAATGCGAGGATATGCGAGGTAAGTCAGCTGTGATTGCGGTGGAATCACATGATCCACGGCTGACCTCGGCTACGCGGCGTTTAATGCGACCAGTACCTTGTCGTAGTCGATGTCCTCTGCGCTCTCGCTGACAATGGTGATTTTCGTGGTCATTCGCTTCTCTATGTAACCGTCTTTCTCGGTAGTGTACTGAAACGTCATTTGAGCAGAGGGGCTGCGTTAAGCTAAGTGCATCCCGTTTTTACCGGCTGCATGAATGCCGTCTATTCTGCCTATATTCGTATAAATAAGGGAACAAATGCCGCTCCCCGACACAGATGCACACACACACACACACACACACACACACACACACACACACACACACACACACACACACACACACACACACACACTTAAATGGTCAGCCAAGGTAGACGAACGGAGGGGGGCAACTGTCACCCAAAGCTGTGCTGGTTCTTCGGCGATGGAGGGCAGCAGCAGCACTTCGGGAGCCGTCTCAGACGCTGGCGACCACTACTGGATGCGGTCATCAGCATAAAAAGACACTGCACTGCCCCCAAAGGCTTGCCAGGAGTGGCACATTGAGAAAGTTCGCCAAACACAAGCCTTTGCATACCGAGCGACACTGAAAAGAGCATCTCAGATGAGCCCAGGATCAAGATCAAATCCACCACGACATGACAAGAAAGTCGATTCGAGTATATAGACCCACAAGTGAAAATTCACATTTTATGCTGACAGCAAACGGAGAACAATCGTAAGTCAGCAAACAGATGATATGCAAAACTCTGCCGATCTTCAGCCAACAGTGAAATTTAGCATCATGGTTTGGGGTTGCTTCTGCTCCTCCCGTGTGGGAATTCTACACATTAATGGACTTAGGGACCTGCAGTATACATCGATCTGGTAAAAATGCTGACATTCCAAGAGCTAGTGTTCTTTTGGGGGACCGATTACATTTGGCAGCATTTTTAGGACAATGACCCGGAGGCCACTGCAAGTTTTTTGCAGAAGCAGCAGCCAGAGTCAGGAGTCAATCGCCTGACCTAAATCCCATCCTTGGGGTTAGTTGGAGCGATGTCTCAGGTCTCATTCTGTGCCAGCTACGACTCTGGAAAAGCCTTTATGCTGCTGCAATGCTACTGGGGTAATATTACCTCAGAGATTCGCAAGAGGTTCGCAGACTGAGTATAGGAGAGGTTATTAAAAACGTGGAGGACCGAAGTATTAAATTATTTGCAATATAAATATTTTTATGCAGAGGTTAAGCATGCATTCACTATCTAGTGCTCAGAAATTGGCGTCTTAAATCTGTATGCTAAGTTGAAAGCCATCAGCCGGCACAAGGTGAGCGTCACCATACAATACCATACCGCCACGAACAAGACTTGAAAAGGAGTATACACGTACACTCGTACAGACAATATACTCGTCTGGCGGTGCCAGAAAAGGGGGTATTTGCCCCCTGGAAATCGGGGTCTGATGCAGATCTGCATCAATTTCAAAGACTTTCTTCGAGTTTGTACCAGGAAGCTTAAAAAAAAATCAGGGCTTCTTTTTTCACTCGAAAACTGCAGTCCTGCTAGTCGAAACCTAAATAAATTTATAAGACAGTAAACCATTTACTGGCCAAAGCTGAGAGGTCTGACTCCCCAGATATTAACGGCTCAGCCGAAACGTTTTCAGCCTTCTTTAATGAAAAAATTGTGCACAATCGTGCCACCATAAAGCCCCCCCGAAGTAAAGCAATTGTGGAATCACAACCTGTGACCTTCTTTAAAGGTTTTCCGAGGTTTCTGCATGCGATGTGGTTACCTTAATAAGGTCTAGCAAAAAGAGCTCGTCTCTCGGAGACCCTATACCATCATCTCCGTGGTTTTCACTGGCAGACCAACTTAACCCTGCCATAACCGAGATTTTTAATGCTTCTTTGGTGAAGGGGTCGTACCCAAGTCCTTCAAATCGGCAATCGGCAGACCCATACTCAAAGAGCCTGGATTAGATACAGAGGTCCTTGCAAACTATCGCCCAGTTTCACTTCTTCCTTTCTTGTCAAAGATTCTTGAAAAACTTGTTGCTAAGCAGCTGGCTGAACATTTTGAAAAAAGAATGAAATGTCAGAAACATTTCAATCAGAGTTCAAGAGGCAGCATTCCACTGAAACTGCTCTCTTCCCTGTTAACAAAATCATTCTACGTAGCAATGACGGAAATGTCACTGACCTGCTAGATCTGTCTGCTGCCATCGACACCATTGATCACGAAGTTCTGCTTAAACGATTAAGAACAACGATCGGTCTGACAGACAACGCACTGGCATGGTTTAAATCATACTTGTCTGATCGTGTTCAATCCGTGTCGTGTGGGGGTCAGGTCTCAGACATGAGAAGGGTCACATGTGGAGTCCCTCAAGGGTCTGTACTCGGTCCCTTGCTGTTCTCCATTTATACACAACCTCTGGGAAAAGTGATTAAGGCCCATGGAATAGCAAATCACTTTTATGCTGACGATACTCAAGCTGTATTTGTCATTCAAACCGTCGGAATCTGCTGCAGCAACTGAGAAACTGAATGCTTGCCTTGCCGAAATTCGATCCTGGATATCGGAAAACTCCTTGAAACTAAATGACGATAAAACCGAACTGCTGCTCATAGGACACCCTAAGCGTGTGGCTGGATTAAAAGGCTTTGCTATTCTAATAGGTGATGCTGTTGCGCCACCATCACCACGTGCTCGAAATTTAGGTGTCATTTTCGACAGCTGCCTCAATTTTAAAAGCTTCATTCAGAAGACTGCTTCTACAGCTAGCCATCACGTGCGATCCCTATCCAGGATTAGGAGCTGTCTTCCACAGTGGCTTGCAATTACTAGCTCCTTAGTTCCGTCTCGGCTTGACTATTGTAATTCCCTTTTGGCTGGGCTATCAAAGAAAGCAACTAGGGCACTGCAGCTGGCTATGAATATGGCTGCAAGGCTTAGTCTTAAAGTCCCAGAGGTTTGACCACGTGTCTCCTTTGCTAAAAGAGCTAGGATGGATGCCGGTTGATCGACAGATACAGAGCCAAGTTCTTGTGCTGACCCACAAGGCTCGTGGCCTTGACTTGGCTCCGTCGTACCTAGACTTGGCTCCTTCGTACCTAGCTGAACTGCGGCACCAGTTTCAGCCTCTTTGCGCCCTCAGGTCCTGTATGAACAATAAATTAGCAGTTCCATTCCTCTGCTTAAAGACCGTTTGTGACAGAAGCTTTAGCTCTGCAGGTCCTAGACTGTGGAACTCGCTTCCACAATTCTTACGAAACGACAACCACCCTCCTGCTGCCGGCTATGGCTTATCCTTTTCAGCGGTCCTGAGCTGCTACTTCCATGCTACTCACAACCTCAACTGCTCTCCTGACTCTGCTATGCTTCCCACTTTCTCTTTGTTGCGTGAGACGAAGTCTGTTGGCTACCGAATGCGTACCGAAAGCCGCTTAGGCTGTGAGTGCGCTATACAGAACTCTCCTGCGTAACACCCACTTAGTCTTTATGGCTTTGTGGAGTTACTGACATAGATACACTACATTTCTTATGCAACGACAACTACTCTTCTGCTGCCGACTATGGCTCATCCTTTTCAGCGGTCCTGAGCTGTTACTTCCATGCTACTCACTACCTCAACTGCTTCCCTGACTCTGCTATGCTTCCCACTTTCTCTTTGTTTCGGGAGACGAAGTCTGCTGGCTGCCGAATGCGTACCGAAAGCCGCTTAGGCTGTGAGTGCGCTATACAGAACTCTTCTTCGTAACACCCACATAGTCTTTATGACTTTCTGGAGTTATATGGAGATACATTACATTAGATTAGGGGAAAGACCCGAAAGTAATGACACACTATAGCATGCGAACATACATTTATGATAGTGCGCTATAATTTTTCATTTCTTGCAAGTCTTGCCCCTGTCATGAAAATATGGCGGGCCTTGCTCACCTTTCAAAAAACCATGTGTTGTTGCTCTCCTATATGAAAATCTTGGCTCCACTCCTACACATAGCGTCTAGATGCAACTTACATGCGGTTGTACAATCCATGCATTTAGACAGAACATTCACACTAACATATTAATATGCATTTCACAGTTACACACACACACACACACACACATGTGGGCGGTAACAAGTCTTTATCAGCCATAAACCATCACCTGTAAGACAGCATTAACGAGACATATGTCATCCCAGGTTTGAAGATCACTCCTGACTATTTATTGAGCACGTGTCATCCCAGGTTTGAAGATCACTCATGACTACTTATTGAGCACATGCGTCATCCCAGGTTTGGAGATCACTCCTGACTACTTATTGAGCACATGTGTCATCCCAGGTTTGAAGATCACTCCCGATTACTTATTGAGCACTAGCATTCCATTGCCCATGCTTTAAATGAGGGTTGCACATTACCACCTACTAGCACCATTGTCTGCATTTATAAGAGCTACTGCACTTTGACCTGTCCCGAACCGCCCAATCACAGCAGAAGGCACGCCCCTGCTGCCTGCCTGCATTGAGTGCAGGGAGGCCTGCTGGAAACCTAGCCATGACAGCCGGCCCTGCAGATTGGCGTTGGTGCAGATTGCCACATGCCTAGCCTGGCGTGAATCAGGTAGACGGCATGGACCTAAAAGTGCATGCAAGGGGGGCCAAGCGAGCGTGCAAAGGGCCGAGCTTCGCCGGCGGTGGGCACATCGGACTCGCTGTAACTACCGTGGTCGTCTCCGTGGTTTGAAGCTGGCTCGAGTGAGACATGGAGCTGATCAGCTGACCCTCAAGAAACTCGTCGTCTGCACTGTAGCCGTTGGCTTGGCTCCGTGACAGCGTGCGCACGATCGGCACCTCCCGCGTTGTGTGCACCTCGCTCTCGACGTTTGGGTTGTAGCGCACGGACGTGGTGCGTACGGTGGGAGGCTGCAAGGAAGCTCCGATACGGTAAAGGGGAGAAGATCGGGCTCTTGCAGCCGCCGAGGCATGAAATGGCAGTGCGGCAGCTGAGGCTCAGAGCGTGGAGCGGCCAGCCCTGACGTGAAGCAGTAGATGCAGCAGAGAGCAAGAGTGAGGAGATAGAGAGGGAGAGAAGAGGAGAGTGAGGAAGGGTGGGAGGGAGAGGAGAGAGAGAGAGAGAAAGAGAGGGAGAGAAGAGGGAGAGAGAGGGAGAAAGAGAGGGAGAGAAGAGGAGAGAGAGGAGACCAGAGAGAAGA
The DNA here is from genome assembly GCA_009760855.2 of Cristatella mucedo. Lineage (NCBI taxonomy): Eukaryota > Metazoa > Bryozoa > Phylactolaemata > Cristatellidae > Cristatella > Cristatella mucedo. Next base: position 4,931,934 of record WPIO01000008.1, on the reverse strand, counting down.
GGGAGAGAAGAGGAGAGATCTGGGAGATAGGCTGGAGCCAAAGAATGAAGGGACCTAAAAGTGAGCTACAAAACCTTTAAGTCAATCCGTTGCTTGACTGGTAGCCAGTGCATGTCGGCGAGAAGTGGAGTAATGTGGCAACTGCGACGCTCACGACAGACAAGCCTAGCTGCAGAGTTTTGCACCAGCTGCAATCGCCTGATCGCACATGCTGGTAGGCCAGTAAGCAGTGAGTTGCAGAAGTCGAGACGAGATGTCACGAATGTATGGACTATGGACCAACGTAGACGTGGTATCCTTATCTCAACAAGCCCGAATTTTAGCAATGTTATGAAGCTGAAAATAGGCAGATTTGACTGTGGAGCTGATATGGTCGTCTAACGAAAGGTCGCTTTGGAATATGACACCTAGATTTCGAGCTGATTCAACTGGAGATATGCTGGCAGAGCAAATTTTGAGAGACAGCCTTTCCAATCTCTGAATCACACTGGGTTTGCCCATAACTAGTAAGTTAGTTTTGTCATCGTTTAGTTTTAGAAAATTTGCTGCCATCCATGTGTGGATGTCATCAATGCATGCAGCAAGTGAGTTGAGAGAATTTGAGGTGTTCGAAGGCTGAGAGGGATCAAAGCAAAGGTACATCTGAGTGCCATCCACATAGAAGTGAAAGCCTAGATTGTGCTTGGCAATCACACCAGCAAGAGGCAGAGTATGAACCGTGAAAAGAACCGGAACTAGCACGGAGCCCTGAGGTACCACATATTTCAGAGGTACCTCGAATGATCTTTGTCCATTCACGTCAATACTCTGGAGTCTCCCACTGAAATAGGACCTGAACCACTGCAGAGCAGTGCCAGTGATGCCCAGGCGAGATGAGAGGCGCTCTAGAAGAACTTTGTGATCGATGGTGTCAAAAGCTGCCGAAAGATCGAGCAAAACAAGCAGAGACACTCTACCCATGTCTGCATTCCTAAGTAGGTCGTTGTATACCCTAAGCAATGCTCACTCTGTGGAGTGATTAGCTCTAAAGCCAGACTGGAACTTACTAGCAAGGTGTGAGGTTTCGATATATGAGTTCAGCTGGTCTGCCACGACCCGTTCCAGTGTCTTGAGAGAGACAAAGGGAGGGAGATGAGAGGAAAGGGAGAGAGAGAGAGAGAGAGAGAGAGAGAGACAGGCAGGGAGAGCAGTCAAGTTGAAGCCGACCTGAGGCAGCTCCAGGTGCACCAAATGAGACAGCCGATAAGGACGACTGGCATCACAGGCGATCGAAGGAGGGAAGGGGGAGAAGGGGAAAGGAAGGGGGAGTGAAGGAAGAGGCGATGCAATGCACGCAGGAAGGAAAGCAACAATGGCAGCCAGGTCCCACTGCTGCTCAGCCACCGCTTGCATGGATCGTGTAGGGGAGAGGAGAAAAGAAAGAGCGGCGGCGGCGACAGAGGCAGTAGTAGAGCGCCACTCACGAGTCCAATCCGGATGAGCTTCTCGCCGCGCTCCGACGTGTCCGCCACGACGTGGTCCAACGTGCCCGACGTGGTGGCGCCCACAGACTCGGGTGCAAACGAGGGCAGCAGCAGCAGCAGCAGCTCCCTAGGCGGGTCGGCGGCTGCAGCAGCAGCAGCAGCCGGTGCCGGACCGGTGCCGCCGCCCAGAGGCGCGCCTTTGTCCTCCTCCTCCTCGTTGCCGCCGCCGGCGCCGCCGTAGCTGGCAGCGCAGGTGCTCTGGAGGCCGGCTGCTGCTGCTGCAGCGATCGGGACGGCTGCTGCAGCTGCTGCAGCGACCGGGACGGCTGCTGCAGCAGCCGCATGACTCGTCCTGGCCCGGGGCTGCGGGGTGGGCATGTTGCCAGGTAACGCCTTGCTGGGTGCTTCCTGCTTTTGCATCTGAAGCAAACGATAATGAGATGCAGCTCAAGTGGCACAAGGAAAACATTAACCGCTGCTGCTGCTCGGCTCTCTGGACTGACATGGACTGCCTGCTCAGTGTTCAGGAGTGGCGGCTAGCTGGCGCGGGGCCCGGGTGGGCGTACGTGGGTGCTATGTGTCAAGCCTGGTGGCAGAGGAAAGAGGCCGTGCGTTAAAAAAAATAAATTCGAGCGGTTTTCATGCTCAAAGAGTCTCTTCCTGTCTCGCACGACATGCTCTAGTTTTCTCGGGTGCGGATTCTCCGAGGTTCCGAGTAGAGAGCAGATGCACGCGACCGAGGCTATGGGCAAGCGTCCAGTGCTTTGGCCACTGATTTGGCGGCATCGGGCGGCCTGAGCGCCTCGACGAACGATGGGAAGCATGTCGCACACGCGACATCAAACGCGACAACACTCCAGGCAACCAGGCAAGCAAGCAAGGACAGGAGCGAGCCGGGAAGAGCGGCCAAGGTCATAGCATCCTCTGTTATACAGGAGGCAATTTCTCCTAGCACCAGCGATTTAGCCCAGTCTCTAATTTCTAGTCGAAGAGTGGCGCGACAGACAGAGGCGGTGGCAGCCGACAGCAGCAGCAGCAGCACAAGCGGCGGAGTGCCCGCACACGGGTGGCCTGAGGCACACATGGCGAGAGTGGCAGCCGACAGCAAGCGATGCGCCTGCTGCTGCGGAGCGCCAATGGCCATTGGTTGCGTGGCCGGCTGCTACGCAACCGTCTCTGAGGCTGGGGCCAGGGAAGAAGAAGCTCTCACTGTACGCTGCGCTAGGGAATACAGAGGGCAGGGGAGAGTGTGGGGCTGGGGGTGTTAGGTAGTGAGTGAAAGAAAAAAAAACAAATCTCGCTCGACCCACCGCATTTGGGACGATTTCGGTTTCGGCTACCGGTGAGGCAGCCGAGGTGCCACCGCCCGGTTCCTGCGTGCCGCTGCCAGGAAAACGGCTTGTCTTGAGGTCGCCGTTCTTGAGGGCAGCGATGCGACCTTCACTAAGCTCGCCCGACGCCGGGCTGTACTCCACGGCATCCTCAAAGTCATCCTCTTCCGGTTCGCATCGGCCCCGGATGCTGCCGGATGCGCCCGGCGTCGCTGCAGACGTCGGCGGCAGCAGCAGCTTGCCACCGCCGCCTCCTCCGTTGATGGCCAGACGAGACATCGAGGCGCTTCGACCGGGCGAGGCGAGGCCAGTGTGCGGCAGCTCCATCTGGTCGCCGCTGCCACCCCCAGGCTTCTCGCCCTGCTCCACCGCTTCATTCTGGGTCAAAGGGAGCCGGGCGCTTCAGACGTCGGCGCGGCGCGGCCACTGCGCGCATGGCGCGCAATGCCCAGCGAGGCACAAGGCAGTCACTTGTCACGTGGCCGGCAGCCACTTGTCTCATGGCAGCCGTGCGCGCGCTTGCGCGCGCACGGCTCACCGCATAGACCAGCGAGCTGGCCACCAGTTTGCGCCTAGCCAGCACCTCGGCTGGCAGCTGTGTGATAGAGGCAGCTCGGCGCACTGACAGCGTGTCCCTGCTGGTCGAGCGGCTCGGCGGACCGCTTTTCCCGAGGGTGCCGGTGACGCTGCCTAGAAATAAGGGCGGCAGCACGTCTGCGGCGGCGCTATACAGGGCGGCACGCGAGGTCGGACCAGAGCTCGAGGCCTGCGAGAGGGATGAGAAGAATGAAAGTGAAGACATGAGGATATACGTGATGACGGCAAGTAAATAGGACATGCCTTAGAAAGGGAGACCAGGGATGGGAAAAAGACAGGGGCAGGCAGGCAGATTCACGGACTGGAAGGAAGAGAGAGAGAGAGAGAGAGAAAGAGAGAGAGAGAAAGAGAGAGAGAGAGAAAGAGAGAGAGAGAGAGAGAGAGAGAGAGAGAGAGAGAGAGAGAGAGAGAGAGAGAGAGAGAGAGAGAGAGAGAGAGAGAGAGAGAGATAGAGAGACATGCAGATGGAATCTCTGTGCCGACTTTGTCCCCACACGCAACACCAAAAGGTCCCGAAGAGAATGACAGGCAGATAGAAAGGCAGACAGACAGACAGATACACATGCTTGCTCGCATGCACACACACACACACACACACACACACACACACGCACATACACACACACACACACACACACGCACATACACACACACTCATAATAAAAAATAAGCACACCCGTTTACACGTAAAGGAAGAAGAAAACAGCACTTTGCGAGAACGAGACACCAGAGCGCGAGCAGATTGGCAGATTGGGACAGTGATTAGCCAGTGCCGGCTGCAGGGCTGCCTGCAACGGTTGAGCAAGGGCCGTGGCCTAGCCGCACAAACCTTGCCGCGTCATCTCGTGCAGCGTTCGTCCTGACATGCGCCACCGCTTGGTGCCGAAGCCGAGAGTGACCGTGTCCGTCAGCTCGGGCTGTTTCAGCCTAAAGAACTGATGCGTCTCCACCGTGATGCGCCAGAGGCGTTTGGCGTACTTCGGACTTGCACACTTGAACCCGGTCACTTGCTCCTCCTTGTCGAACTGAACCGCACACGAGGAATGTGGCTCGCCGTCGCTGGCCAGCCTAGCGCCAGAGGGCGCAGCGCGGGCCACAGCCATCCCACAAGGAGCCTCCATCAGAGACAAACGCCGGTCTGATGAGCTGCTAATGGCAGCCTCGAAAGCCCGAGTCTCTCAACTCGGGCACAACTCGCTGCTCGTTAGCGCAGAGTGCACCAACGAAGCGTGCAGCTCAGGGGGGGGGGGGGCTACAACTGGACTCTCTCACCTACAGTGCCTGACCTGGCCCAATCAAGCGGAACATCGACTCCAACAGTGGGTCACTCACTGTTATGTCTCCCCATTCTGCTGCTACAGCTTAACTGCCTGCTTTTGGCTCACTTCACCAGAGCCTCCTATCCCACCACGAGCTCAGAGGAGTCTTTGATGTGTGTACCTATGACCGGCCTCTGACCTCTGGCCAACATCTGACCTCGGCTCGGGACCACTCGGGACTGCAGGCTCAGCTCCAGTGCACCCAGTCTCTGCCGACTGACATCACGAAACCCTCCCCGAAATCTAATGCAAAAATAAAAACTCACCTATTCCTACTTTATGGGCACCGTCTTCATTAATTGTCGTTTGCTTTTTACAGATGCTGCGATTATGCAAGTTATTATCACTAATTAGGTAATAAGTTTACTATTAAGTCTATGTAAAGTGCTTAGAAAGAAATTTAGTTCTCTTAGCACACCATACAGCTATATTATAATTTTTACTGTTATTATGTTATTTTCGTTGTTCATCGAGCATGCTACCACCATTAACCATTCGATAGTACTTTCTTTGCAGCAAATGTGAAGTGCCTAGAAAGAGATTGAGATCTCTGAAGGCGTTATATCAAATGCATTATTATTATTATTATTATAATTATAATTTTCATCATCATCAAGATGGTCGATTCCAGTGCAACTTCTTACCTCCTGCTGATCAGCTCCAGCTCTCACACTATCTCTGCATCTTATATGCATCACATGGTTCATTTGCATGGCACCCCAAGATAAATAAAGTCTCTATGCATTCACCTTGACCTTGATTGGGCAAGCATCTTAACCACTGACCCAAACCAGGGCGACATATATTCTGCTCCATGTTCTTCCTGTATCCGAGCAAAGCAATGAATGCTTTACCGGCACAGTATGTAATGAATCGGCCACTGTACGCATCAACCAATGGATACATTTGTGGGGAATTCACGACTGCGGTATATATCGCAACGGTCCATCAGCCGGTCTCACCTCTAGCGATTTGACTTTCACGTTGAAGAGATTTCGCTTATACGACACTTTGAGTATACGAGGCCACTTGAACGTGTCCATACGCAGTCGATCATCATAAATATAGAGACCAGCCGCACTCACTCCGACGTGCAGTTCGCGATGCCTTACGTCTTTCACTTTGTACAGGTCGACCCCGTACAAGGCCAGCTTCTTGGCACTGTCCAAGAACAGCAGGTCCGCCTCTTCCGGATGCAAACCCCTGCAAAGTCCGGCAAGAGGCAGAGCCGTCACATCCTCCGGAGCTCACAGGTGAGCAGGGTCGGCACGAATGCACGTCGGTTAGGCCGAGCATACGCGTGTCCGTCGAAAAAATAAAGTAGAAGTCTGCCACACCACTGACGCTAAGCATTTCTGGCTGCAGAGGTGTTGGCAGAGACTACTAAGGCAAGGCCTGTAGTCGGAAAATACGTGCTCAGTGCGTAGTATTTTGGCTCGAGCGGATTTTCTGCGTGCGTTCTCTTCAAGCCGACCACCGCGAAATTTTGCATTTTTTGCTCACTCGGTCAGAATTTGCAAGACACATTTTTGGGCTGGGGTCTGCTGTCCTACCAGCAGCAGTGGTGGCGGCAGTAGCAGCAGGTAGCTATGGTCGAGTTTGAGCATGTAGGGCTGCTACGGACACTAGCAACAGCCGGCAGACCCTGTTTAAACAACATCTGGTACATCGGCTACCGAACAAGCGGTGGTAGAGCGAGTCCATTTTAAACATCTTGCCATGGCTGAATCTGAGCTAGCCTGAAGCACTGCTAAAAGAAAGCACGTGTCTGCAGCTACATCAGCGGCCGATAGATGTGCCGAGTCCCACGTCAAGATTTTCGACATGCAGGAAGAGTTATTGTAGCTAGCACACATCCTTCAATCGTTCTGCTGACACGACGATAGCACTTTGGGCTTCGAAGAAGCACAGCCAAAGAAAAAAGTGTAGTAGTGGAAAAGGTAATACAACCGTTACATGCTTGCTCCGTTTCGAACTCATTGTTCATTGCAGTTGTAGTCCCGATGTCGAGCATCATCGCATTCTCGAGTTACGTCCACGCCTGCTTGCGATATTACTTTCCGAAATACAGGCTGAGCATGACTCTATTATCCTGCAGATACTGCTCGCACTTGGAAGTCGAAGCGATTTCAGAGATTTCAGCTACCAAATCCTCGGCATCCGATGGCCCATAGCCAGGAGACAGTACGTTCTCGTTAAAGTGCTACATTCATGCCAACACTCCTTTTTGAGAAAGGTCCCACACAGAGAGCGAGCCTTCTTAAAAAATACGCCCAACAAATAGGGAGTTGCTGCATCAACACGCTAGCATCTCCAAGGACAGGCAAGAGGCCATTTTAAAAAACTACCTACCCTGCTATGCTGATGGCGTCAAGCACTACCACCAAAAGCCTATTCATGTAGTATTGGACGAAATTACAGACAGCTGTTGGAGAGCTGCAGCGGCATTGGCGATTTTAGCTCGCGTTTAGCTTGACGACACTCCAACGGTACGCCGCCGGCTTTGGTAGCGACCACTGCTCACTTGTGCAATCGGTGCAGGTCGGCTATCCTGCACAGCAGCTCGTCCGACTGGTTGGGCGCGAAAATGTACGGTCTCAGGTAGTCAATGCCGGTGCCGGCACCGTGCTCGGCCGTGCTGTAGTCGCCCAGCTCCGACTGGATTGTGTACGAGCCGAGCAGGGCGTGCGTGTGAAACGAGCACGGCAGGCGTCCGGTGAGCAGGTCGTGCCGCACCTGCAGCACGAGCAGGTAGCGCGTCTCGTCTGAAGACAGGATGTTCGGCTCGGGCGGGTAGAACTTGACTTCGAACGAGAACACCCACGGATTGTCTGCAACGGCGTGCGCGCAAACGTGCATGCGTGCGCGCGCGACAACTACTGAGGTCGGCGGCGGGGCAGCAACGAGGGGCGCGGTCGACCAGCGCTGGCCGGACAAGGCAAGGCACGGGCCTGGCCTGGCAAGAACGCTCGCGGAGCAGTGAACATCTCCCCGAGGGGGCTCAACAGCAGAACGGCAGCCTCTTTTGCGCCGACGAACGAAGGGCAGGCAGTAAACCAAAAGCGGCACAAAGCAACCGAGCGGCGGCGGTGGAGGAGGCGTAGACCGACCGCTCGCAGCACTGCCGCAATTTCGAACGGTTCTGCGACAGAAGCTCCCTGCAAAGCAGTCGTGGTCGAGTCACGCAACGAGTATAACGCTGGCGGGCGAAGCAGGCCGAAAAAAACACAGCAAAGCCATTCAGGACCGACAGCAAAAATACGAAAGACCTACGGAGCTCTTGTCTGCAAAGGCACAATAGTTGCCAGGCAAAAAGCCTGATTGAACTATTTACAGTCAACGGCCTTGGACGACTCAAATAGCCTATTTACTCTGCTCGTGATGCCAGGGAGTGCGCAAGCGAGTGTTGCCCGCTCAATCTCCCGCAGCCAGCGCCAGCAGGGTAAATAGGCTGTTTGACTTGTCCAAAGCTAAGCGCCTGCACGGACACCGAGGTTAGGTGGCACAGCACGTGCTCGGCAAGAGACAGGCCAAACAGCCAGCCGCAGACAGTCTGCAAGGTGACACCACTCGGGCAGGCCCGGGGCCTGCGCAAGCTCGATGCCACAACCTGTACAGCAGCACTGGGCAGTGGCAGCACAGCTGCGAGTTAGAAAAGCACTTTCACTCCTCCCCAACAAAGAACCCTCCCCGGGGGTGGTTCAACGAGACCGAACGATGGTCGTCTTCTGCTGCTCCGGCTCCGGAAAGGAGGGATGGTCGCAGCAGGCTTGTCTTGACAGGCGTCCCAGTGGGCCCAACCGAGCCAGTAGCCTCGCAGGGGCTGCCCGGCTGACAAAGGGCTGGTGGGCCAGTCCAGGCAGCTGCCAAGCAGCGGCGCGTGCCAGCCACCGCCTGTGTGCCGCCACACTACCCCGAAGAAAGAGCCGACAGCAGCCACAGGGCTACTCTGTCTGGCAAAACCTTGCAGAAGAGACCAGAAAAGACATCTTTCACTGGTGGTCTCATCTCTCCGAGGTGTCGATAGGATTTTCCCCCACTCGCCGCTGTGCTTAACCCTACTCGGTTTGCAAGCGTCGAGCGATGGCCTCTTGATTGCTGGCACTTTACAGTTGGGGCTCTAGTACGCCATACTTGTCGACTTCTGTCGTGCAGCCACCGACTAGCGACCGTTGCTCCAAGAGAGAACAGATGACACGAGTGTCTACGACAAGCCGGCAGGGGCTGCTTGCTTCAGCATGCAACCCCTTCTGCAGCACCTTCCGTCATCGGAACGCCACGCGTGGTGCAAAAGACCAGTGAACCCAGTGTCAGGCCGACATCCTGCCTGGCTCTTACTGCAGAGTGCAACAGCTGTTGCCTGAGGGGGTAGAAGAGTCGCCTTGGATGGCACAGCTGGGCAGATCAGCAGCCAGCCGCTGTCACTATAGGAACAAGTGTCGAGGGTATCAGCCCGAAGTAACAAGGAGAGGATGACTCGGGTGCTGACACACGACGTTGCATCTGCTGCCATCTACCACTGCCAGCGCTATACTTACTATCTAATTGCTTGTCGACTCGTTTGGCCAGGTTCAGCCAATGCTGAAAAGAAAGATGCAAACCACCAGATGATCGCCTGTACCATGTGTGCCGGCCACTTAAAGTCACACTATTAAATACAGACACAAATGCCCGCGCGCGCACACACACACACGCGCGCGCGCGCACACACACACACACACACACACACACACACACTACAAAGCGATCACAGGCAAACACTGTCGAACACGTAGACGAAGGCAAATACTTCTGCATTACACTTTTCTGCACCCGCTTACTCATGTGCCCATAGCAGGTCAGGAATGACAATTGGCAGGCTTTGCAATGAAGCTGGTAAATGCAAATTGACACACACCAGAGCACACAGCATGGCACAAGCATCCTACTACTATGAAGCAGCAATCTTGTTGTTCGGAATGCATGACTGCTTTCGGCCAGCTACTCCACGCCATACTCAGCTATTAGAGCATCGTTTATGATTAGAGCCAGCCAGCTCACTTTCTGCTATGGGCATAGTGCCTGTAGCAGGCTGTTCAACATAGTTGCCATCGGCTGTTGAGGTTTATGCTAAATAAACACGTTTTGAGATATCTTTTTCCAATTCGAGTTTCTCCCTAAAACCCAAACACTAAACCCAAATGTCTACAGCCCAAACCCAAAGCCTCAGAGTAAAAAAATACACACTCTAAACACTAAATCCTAAAGCCAATAAAACATGCATCCCCTAAACATTATACTAAAAATCCTAACCCCTAAGCTAAAAACATAGCTCTAAAGCATATTTATTTAATGTAGATATAAACAGCCGCTGGTGATGCTGTTGTACAGCCTGCTATGGGCACTCAACCCACAAAAGAAAAGTGAGCTGGCTCTATGCTTACAGGACACCGTACTAGCTGGACATACAAAAGGGGCGAGGTCTCTGCAGTGAGCACTGGCCCAATCTTAAGCATCGTATTAGAAAGGTCAAACAGAGGTCAAGCAGTGCCTATTGCATTCAGAGCCAGTTCACCCCACACACCCTATTCCAGCGACAGCTACTCAGTGGCTCAACACTTAGAGGGTGGGTGCAGCCGCCCACTGCTGCCGCCCACTGCTGCCGGCGGCATTGAATACGAGACCAAGCTCAGATGCACTAAAAACAGCCTTTTGTCCCTCGGCTGATGGGTCGTGAAAGTGCAAGGCCCCGGCTTTGATGCCAGATGAGCACACGATAGCTATTTTGACTGGCCCACTGTCCAGACTGCCGCTCCTGGAAACTCGCCTCACTGAAGCAAGGCAGCGGGTGGAGTGGGATGGAGCCGGGAGGCAGAGACTAATTTGCGACAATGGCCACATAGATCTGCCGATGTAGGCCTGGGCAGGGCTGGCAAAGTGTGCACCAAACAGCGGTTGGTCATCACGGAGCACACTCGGATGCAGCATTTTCAGACAGAGTTCATGGTTTATCCCTGCTGATGCAGGGATTCCAAGCCTGAAGATAAGTGGATGCCTTTCTCATCGATCATCATTTGAGAGTGCGACGTCCAGCCCGTGGTGCAGCACTGTCGTATCGGCTGACATGGCAGCAACAGATTCATTGCAACGACTGACATAAGACGGCAATGACTACAGGATGGCTATGGGAACAAGCATTTAAATTAGTAATTGTAATTAGGGATTATTTCACGAACTGAGTTCGACAACGCCATCTTAAAGCGCTACTACGATAAAAAATCATAGTAATACATTTGCATGGTGCGTTTAGAGAACTAAATGCCTTTCTAGGCAATTTACATAATGTAATGTAATGTATCTCCGTCAGTAACTCCACAAAGTCATAAAGACCATGTGGGTGTTACGCAGGAGAGTTTTGTATAGCGCACTCACAGCCTAAGCGGCTTTCGGTACGCATTCGGTAGCCAACAGACTTCGTCTCACGCAACAAAGAGAAAGTGGGAGGCATAGCAGAGTTAGGAGAGCAGTTGAGGTAGTGAGTAGCATAGAAGTAGCAGCTCAGGACCGCTGAAAAAGATGTGCCATAGTCGGCAGTTGGAGAGTAGATGTCGTTGCATAAGAATTGTGGAAGCGAGTTCCACAGTCTAGGACCTGCAGAGCTAAAGCTTCTGTCGCCAACTGTACATAAGCTGTAAAGGAACCATGGCCATATGGTCAGTGGTGATGTGCACAGTGTCAACGTGCATGAAATGGTTAGTGGTGACATACACAATGTCAATATGCACGACCTTTCATTAGACGACCACATCAGCTTCACAGTCAAGTCTGCCTACTTTCAGCAACAAAACATTGCTACAATTTGGGCTTGTCTAGACAGGAATACCACATCTAAATTGGTCCATGCATTTGTGACATCCTGTCTTGACTTCTGTAATTCACTGCTTGTTGGTCTACCGGCCTGTGCACTCAGGCGCTTACATCCGGTGCAAAACTCTGCAGCTAGGCTCGTCTGTCGTGAGCGTCGCAGTTGCCACAGCACACCACTTCTCGCCGTCCTGCACTGGCTACCAGTCATGCAACGCATCAACTTCAAGGTTCTGTCGCTCACTTTTCGGTCCCTTCATACTTTGGCTCCAGCCTACCTATCAGATCTACTACCCCACCATGACAAGCACCACACCACCCACTTTTCGGAATCTAACTGTTTACCCATTCCTCATACAAATCGCAAATCCTTTGGAGACCGTGCCTTTAGTTCGTATGCTGCTCCCAAAGCCTGGAGCTCACTCCCGACTTGCATCACATCTTCTGAGTTGTCCACATTTAAAAAGAAACTAAAATGCATATATTTATCACAGGATTTAGTGGGTCCCTGCGATTTGTCCTTTATGTGCTTTTATGTGCTGACACTGTGCATGTCACCCCTAACCACGTTGTTTTTGTTATTTATTGGGCATGCTACCACCAACCATTCGATCGTGTTTCCTTTGCAGCAAATGTAAAGTGCCTAGGGAAAGAGATTGAGTTCTCTAAGGATGCTGTATCAATGCACTGTTATTATTATATGGTAGCAGTAACAGGCACACTGTCAGCATGCATAAGCCCCACAAAGGACAAATCGAACGAACTGAGCAAATGCTGTGAGGAGCCTGTGAGGTTTTCAGCTTTCTTATTTATAAAGTTCGGCAAGTTAGGGGCTGTAGTGACTTCGTTTGGGAGTGAATTCCAGGCTTCGAGAGCAGACGAGCTAAAGACATGGTCTCGAAAAGATTTGAAGTTGGTTAGAGGTACAGCTAAATGACTCGAGTCAGAAGAACGAGTGGTACGACACGATGCTAGATTAAGAAACATTTCTTATAGCTAGGCCGGGCCAACAGACTGAAGGGACCAAACAAGCAAGTAGTGACAGAATCTTGAAGCCTGCATAAGCTGCTTGCTGGGGAGCCAGTAGAGATAGGGGAAAAATGGCGCAATGTGCCAGTAATTACGTCTAAGATTGAAAAGTTACAGTGCTAAAATAAAGCCAAGTCTAACAATCACACAGGCTCCACTGCAGGAGATTAACTTGCTCAAGTTCAACAGGTGCAAAGCAGCAGTGGCTCTGAGGCAGCAGCCCAAGCCAGGAATAGATTTAAGCAATGGCTGCCTTCGTGGCACTGAGCTAAAAACCGCACGACCGAGGAAATGTTTGTTTCATAACCCCGTCGGTAATAGGTTTCGAGCTACACGTCCTTCTAAGGGAAAACTGTCTTGTCTTTCTCTCCGCTCTGACGTGGCCGGCGGCACCTGCCGGCGCTGCTGCCTTTCTGCACGACAGCCCAGGCGACCATCTTAAGCACACGACAACTACTCTCCTACTGCCAACCATCGCACATCCTTCCCAGCTCCTGAGCTGCAACTTCCATGCTACTCACTACCTCGACTACTCTCCTGACTTCCCTTTGCAGCAAATGTAAAGCGCCTAGAGAGAGATTAAGTTCTCCGAGGGCGCTTTATCAAGTGCATTATTGTTATTATTATTATTATCTGCTAGGCTTCCCACTTTCTCTTTGTTGTGTGAGATGAAGTATGTTGGCTACCGAAAGCAGCTTAGGCTGTGAGTGCGCGCCATTTAAAACTCTCCTGCGTAACAACCACGCAGTCTTTGTGGAGCTACAGATGGAGATATAGCGCAGTGCATTGCATTGCACTGGCAGGCTAACGCCTCTGCGAATCGCCTTCACGGCGGTGGACTCATCCGGTTCCCACGCCGTGCTGCTGCCGCCGCCGCTGCGCCGGCTCGCTGCTCGGGCCATGTTCAGCGGCAGGAGTGCAGGGCTCACTCACTAAGAGCTCCAAGTGCGTCCTACCGCGATGGCTTTGGCGACGGATGCAAGGGAGCCGGATGCACGACGCCGACGGACTAGCATGGCTCAGCAGACGATACAGGCGCCACCTAGAGTTGCCTCGGATCACAGCATTGAGATCGACGAGTGGGCCATGCTAGAAGTGGGCCTTCTCTGCACGGCCCCCCATCAACTCGCGCGCCGGGACCGATAGTTAGTCGTCTGCTCGCACGAGCACGCCGCCCAGCCCACCCCCAGAATAATGCCAGAAGGCCGGCTGCAAACGGGCAGGCCAACGGCAGCACTGCATTCGGGGCACCGCACGCAGCCTACACCGGCTCTGCAAACGTGCAGCAGTGCCTAGCAACTGCGCAGAGCAGAGCTGCTGCGGCGGCACGTCAGCCAACTGGCCAGGCCACGTGCGCACTAAAGCGCGGTCCAGCAGCTGCGCACTCGCTGGCCGGTTGTCGAGTGCTGCCGGCCAGCGAGGGAGCGGTTAGAAAAAAAACAGGAGCCTTCCCAATGCTGCACACTCGTGCGCAGCAGCCACTGCTGCCCACAGACACACACCCCCTCTGGAGACAGGAGCTCGGCAGGTGGCGGGCACTCACCCTCAGCCCGGACGGCGTTTGGTAAGACAGGCCGAAGAAGTCCGCCTCTTCGAGCGACAGGCGCTCTCTAACTTTCTCAAATAGCTGCTGACCCAAGGCCGATTTCTGGACACAAAAATTAAACGACAAACGATTTAGCACACCCGGGCGGTCGGTCGGTCGGTTCGAACGAGATGACGTAAGAGATGACTCGCCGCGGCGGAGGGGGGGGGCATCCTGCAAGCATGCAGGTGCGCGCCTAGAGTGGCTGGCCCCATGCTGGTAGCGGCTGCACGCACCGGAATCTCGGCTTCGTAATTGTCCTTGTCGAGCAGTATGACACGGCAGACGACCATTTTGGCTTTACTGCGCTTGCTGTCGTGGTGCGCAGTGGGTACGATCGACAACGACGGACCTCCTTTCCGTACCACCTGTGAGGTAAAATGAGACAAAAAGATGCTGACGCATGGGGTTGTGCTCTCTCTACTCTCTCTCGTCTCCTACTTTCAGACCAACTGCCAATGCTGAGCAGGTCGACAATCTCGCAGCAGACTGCTGGGTGAAACTAAACTATGGAAAAAGTATCCAGCCAAACTCTTACACACCGCAAACGTGCCAGATGCACAAGCGCGCGCACGCACACACACACACACACACACACACACACACACACACACACACACGGTTACCATGACGTTGCTCAACCCAGCTGGCGGCATGTCTTCTTGGGCATGCAGTCCAGCTTCCAAGGAAGGTCAAGGCTCAGCCGGCTTTAAACATTTCAGGCCAGGCTGATGCCAATGGTCGGGGCACATGCAACCTCCTACTCGACGAAAGAATCTGCAATGCCAGCTCGCTTGCACGCTCTGACTAAAATACGGCCCGCAGCGATTCTGACCACGGCTGAGGTGAAGTCGTGAAGCCAACAGCCGGAGGTGGCGCCGTCGTGTGCTCTCGCAGGTCACAGTCCAGGCTGAGGCACGCAGGCAGCGCCGGTGCTTGAGAGAGCACCACAGTCTAACCTAAGACTAAGTAGTAGGGGATGCTCCGTATAGGCCTCAAGGCCGAGTCCGAGGAATGTTCGCTGCCGCATACCGCAATGGAGCACGGCACGGTATGCGGCAGAAGTGGCCCCCTGCTTCCCTTTCGGTGACAGCTGCCATGTCAGGTTCGAGCCTGTGCTGTTGAAAGACACCTGCCAGTAGCTTGGCACGCAGCCTTATTGGAGTGTGAGAGGCAGGCGCCTGATTGGCTTTTGGGGAGGCTACCAGCCGGTGAGATGCCCAGGGGTGTCCCCACTGCCCATTGGATGGGGTCAGGCAGAGCTACCACTGCCTTGGGCAGAAACAGTGGACGTCTGGATCTGGATCGAAGCCTGATAGAGGTCACTTGCACTCACAACGGGGACTAAATCTCCGGATCTCTGGATTTTCGTAGCCTGGACAAAACCGAGAGCTGGACTCGTGCAATTTAATAGCCAGAGGCCCCTGCTGGCCAACTGCACTCACCCATTAATTAAACTAAGTCTTCTGTATAGGCCGATAGCAACACATGCACAAAAGAGGCCCACACACTGATCCCCTGCCCAGACCTCTGGCGACTGACGAGTTGCAGTTTAAATGGTCAGCGATTGCCACCAGCCTTTCACGAGTTGGCTGATTCCAGTGAGCAGTGAGGGTGAAGCTGAGCTCCACGAACACATGAGCGCACCACACACAGGTGCAGCAGGGATGGCCAAAGTAGCTAGGAGACCGGTAGCACGGTGAGCCGTAATGGCACACTAGGTAAGGCGGTTGCTCTTCACGACCTCGGTCCCGAGGTCGTGTGTTCGAATCCTGTGGTGGGCTATCCTTTATCGCCACTGCAAGCGGTGGTGATAGCCGGAAAGGCTCTTCTGTCGCTATACAAAAAGAGGCTGTTAAATCAGCTAGTATTTTAGCAGGATACCAATGCAAAACCCGATGTCACACTAGTGCGAAACGTGAACCGAAGAGGAGTAGAACACGATGACTGGAGGAGGGGGAATTGGGGAGTTGGGCCGAGTCATCAGTTTATTTCCAAACTTTGTTAAGCTTGGCCGGTATAAATTCCAGTGCCAAACGACTCGGCCGGTGACTGAGGAGCTGTGGCTGGCATGCATCCGTGACAGACCCACGGCACGACTCGACTACAGCAGCTGGGGGCACAAATAAGGTTGGCAGCTGCCTCTTGGGCAGGCACTGCAGCTCACTTCCTGCATCGGCTTTCCCACAGAACCAACCCTCTGCGACATGCTAGCAATGGTCGAATCATCGGCAGCTGCTCAGCCAGCAGTCAACACAAAGGTAGCAAAGGAAGTACAGGCTGTGCTGAGGCTGGAGCAGCAGCTATCGCCATGACGGTTGCCAGAGGTGCAGCACTAGAAAATGCAGCCAGCTGCCGGTGGCACTGGCTCTAACACCTGCATTGCTATCACCACCTGATTGGAACAGAGCGTTTGGACTGACGGGGGGGGGGGGGGGGGGGGGGGGGGGGCCTCGAAAGCAGGTTCAAATGAAGTGCTTTATCGGTGGACGGCTGGGAGGGAGATAATGAGACAGCAGGCTTCCCAATCAGAAACAGATTTGCAGCAACCTTCCACCATTCATCAGAAACAGCAGAAGCCACAATGCTGCCTAGCAGCAGCAATGGGGAGGGAGGGAGATCGTCGGTCGCCTGGGCATTAAGCGATCCTCTGGCTGACAGCTGTCGGTCGGCATGTGCCATGGCTTGGTTGCCGACCCACCGATACTAGCAGGTACGACGAAGCAAGCAAGCAAGCCTGCTGAGAAGACTGATGAAGACTGATGAAGGCTGAGGGCTAGCGCAAGGCAATCAACAGAACAGAATAAGTACCCCAATAAACCCAAGTTCACATGAGGGGACATCTGGGGAACCAGAGCTCACCACACACACCAGCTGACTTCCAGGCATGCAGCAGGAGAAGAGAAGTCACAAACAGCTGGACTCGCCTGACCCACTCATTTGCAAGCTGGGCATCACAGCCAGAGCTCCGGGCGATTGCCAAACGATGGGGCTATGACAAGCCACCGAACGGTGGCAGCTGCATGCAGCGGGTGCTAAAATGCGACTGACAGTACATGTCAGCGGCCCCTCCGGCTAGTGTTAGCAATCATGGCCCACAGCCACCCCCTCGCAGCAGTCAGCTAGGATTGAATGCCAATCGCAGAGTGGTGGCTGGCAGAAAACCGTCAACACACGATCGGCACCAGCCAAAGCTGATAAGCCTATCTTCTGTGGGACTATCGGACCGATCTCTCACTACGATGGTTGAGATGGACGTGGCAGCACTGCATTCCAGGTGCCAGGAGAGGTTAATTCGACACCCACAACTGACGTAGCAGGCGCCGTGACTGCAGCACGAATGCAACGACGACTGAAAGACGGCCGGCCAGTCGCCATCGTGTGTCTAGAGTACGCCCCCTTGCTGCCGACAGTTTGCCCAGAGCTGAGCAGCACGGCTCACGCACTACCCCGCAGGCTGACATCCTGCGGCTCCAGACAGAGCTGGGCCTAGCAAGCCGACTGCCGGGCAGCGGCCCTGCTTGTAGCACACAATCATCGAAGCTGCTGCGCCCAAGACGCCGCAAGCTCGTCGGTAGCGATGGGCATGCCTGCCTGCACCGGCCCGCTTGCTTGCAGCAAGTGTGGACGCATGCGCGGCGGCCTGTGCACAGGTGGTGAAAGCAGCACGGCACGAGTACCCTTAACAAGGGGGTAGCCATCACGGGCAGCGACGGTGCGCGTGCACAGCTGGTCGGAGACCGAACGCCAATCGCCACCGACCGGCAGGCAAGACGGACGAGGAGCCGTCGAGGGTATAGAAGACAGCATAAAGAAATGTGACACACTCACTGGCGCCATGCTCACCGGTCGGCACGCCGCAGAGGCATACATGCTCACCGGTCGGCACGCCGCAGAGGCATACATGCTCGGCTTCAGAAGACAGGCGAACGTGACAGAAAGGAGGACGGCGAGAGAAGCGAGGAGACAGGACACAAGCCTTGCACATGTTACACCCGCACTTTATTACATATCACGGCGCAGGCAGCAAAGGCAGACGGCAAAGGCAGACACCAAAGGCAGAAAGCACATGCAGACAGCAGCGGCAGACAGAGGCTGCCACGGCTGACGGCTGGCGGCAGCGCTAGCCGACGCCATTGTCCACCAGACTCGCACTCTGCCTTGCAAGACAGCTAGCTGCCTGCTGCCATGTCGTGACGATCGAGAGCTTCGAGCCGACGACCAAAACAGGACAAACAGTACAGCAGTCTAGTGTGCAGCCAGCGTGCAACGACCCGTCTGTAATCAGCCAGGCCACCCCCAGGACAGAGAAGCGTGCATGACATGCAAGCAACTTACGAAGTCCGCCTTGGCGTCTATGGCCATGTCCAGAGGACACTCTCCGAAGAGACTTCCTCTGCGGAAGAAACGCTGGCGGCTCAACCGACGTTGCCAGCAGCAGCCGTCGGTCACGAGGCGGCGGCCTAGCAAAGCCGGCTACACAAAAAAGCAAGCCGGAACAAACAAGGCACATCGACACGATGCCTCGACTCAGCACTCTTTTGGATCTCTGTTCAGGATCGACAGCAACCGGCCTTCTCTGTGATTGCGCAGCCGCAGCAGGAAGTGAGGTGCTGGCTGTTCAGGACCGAGGTCGCGGGTTCGAATCCTGCAGCGGGCGATCCTTTATTGCCAACTGCAAGCGGTGGTGATAACTCTTCTGACGCTACACAAATGAGGCTGTTAAACAAGCTAATATTGTTTTTCTCCCTCACCGGGGTGCGGCCTACGGCTTGACCACAGCTAGCTAGCGATGGGTCGCCAACGTGGTGGCAGCTTTGCGGCAAGTCACGTGGGAGCTGCTCTTTGGCAGCTCACGATCTGATGCTCGCTTTCCATGGCAACGACAGGGGACAATTGCAAAGAAGCTAACATTTGATGCTTGGGTCTCGTGAACAGTTATCTCCCCGAGCTTCGAGGAGTTATCACCACCACAATCCATGGGGAATTACCAGCCCTTGTCGAAGGAAGCTTGGAGAAAGCCTGCCGAAAGGACAAGTCGGATGCTCTACAAGCACGGCCGCTGCTGGTGCTGCCCGATTCGTCTGTCATAGCCGTCCGTGAGTGGGGGGGGGGGAGGGGAGAGAGACCAACAAGCAAGTATTACAACTGCCAGTGGTAGCAGCGAATGCAGAGGCCGCCGACCGCTGCCTTTGCCTCCTGCCGAACTGAGCCCGGAATCAAGTCAGCCACTGTTGATACCCTCCACAAACCGAGCCGCAGAGTCACACAAACCGGCCAAAAGCCGCTCTATGTGAGCTACCCTTAATGCATTCAGCAAATCCCACCCCTCCACTGGTCTCTCCTAGACGCTATAGCAGCTATGACATAAGTTCAGCTGTTACGGCAGCTTCTGGGCAAGTCTGGGCAAGTCCCTTTCAGCACTTAGCTCCTTTGCTTGGTCGAGGCTGCCTGCAGCAGGGTGCATAGGCTCAACAGAATGTGCCTCGGTGCTCCGGGCCATTCCCTTACCTAAACCCGGTTTTTAATACCTGTGGTCCAGGAGAGAGAGTGAGAGAGAGAGAGAGAGAGAGAGAGAGAGAGAGAGAGAGAGAGAGAGAGAGAGAGAGAGAGAGAGAGAGAGAGCTCAAGTCCAGGAGCCGCTGCCTGCTTCCCCAACACGAGCAGCGAGCAGAGCCCACGACACACCTCCTCGGCCACAAGAACAATCTGGGGGGCCTGACTTGGGGCAGTCGAGACAGGTAGTAAGCTGACACAAGGGTTGGTGCCAACCTATGGGGGGGGCACGCCAGAAGCACTTTTCTTTTGCCATGAAAATCAAGGGAAAAGTATGCCATGACACTCTCCGGCTGCGCAGCAATACGAATGTGGGCAGAGGCACACACGTGCGCACGCACGTGCACTTGTGCACAGTGCGTATTTCCCCCTCTCTGCCTCTCTTTCTTTCTACATCTCTCTCTCTCTCCCTCTCTCTCTCTCTCTCTCTCTCTCTCTCTCTCTCTCTCTCTCTCTCTCTCTCTCTCTCTCTCTCTCTCTCTCTCTCTCTCTCTCTGTAGCTGGTATGCGCCTGGATCTTAGCCTGAGGGTAAGGTGCTCCCACTTGATGATCCAGGTCGCAGAGTCGTGTATTCGAGTCTGGCAGCGACAATCTCAATTCCTTTAATGCCTGCTGCAAGCAGGGGTGATGGCTGCCAAGGCACTCCTGCACCTATATAAGTGAGGCTGCTGAATCAGGTAATCTAGTTGGCCTTTGAGGGAGGTGGCAGCAGCGGCTCCAAGGCCAACATGAGCATGGGAGCTAGTGTTAGGGGAAGGGAAGGACTTGGAGCCAATCGGCCTTGGCCCACTCACTAAGCTACAGCAGGTCAGGAAATGTGTCAGGAGAGCGATTGAGCTGCACAACAGCTGCTGCCAGGTCCTGAAAAGCACGGCCGGGGACATTGCAGCAGCCAGCAGCCGAAAGTTCGGTGGGGGCGGATGAAGGAGGGCACCATAGATGGACCAAGGCCATCAACGACCGTGATGGCTTTTTTTTTATCGAGGATGGTGGAGCCACACCTCGGGGCAGCAGGCAGCCGACTGGACATCACGGCAGGCTTCGGCTGTGTGGAAGGGTGTAGCCTCCGAGGACGAGCCAGTAATCAGTGGGCTAGCAGCAGATCGCCTGCAGGACAGGGGCAGGCCAGTGCAGTAGAGCCCGGCATCTGCTGGCACGATTAGGATCAGACACGATGAAGGAGGTATCAGTTCTTTCGGGCGGCGATCTTTAGCCAAGGGCCCGAGCTGCTCAGGTGCCTGCGCCGGAGGGGGGGGGGGCCAGCGGTTGCAGTGCGAAGCAGTCCGGTGGGTGAGTGCCAGCCGAAGCAGCACAGCTCTGGAGCAAATCTAGTGGGTCGGGAGTTAAAAAAACCGGTGCCAGGAAATCGGTCAAAGGACAAAGTCGGTCGAGAAACACCCGGACGTCTGAATGCTACAGGGTGTACAGATGACAGCCCGTGATTCCCTAACACAAAACCGTTCAACTAACGACGATGGGACCGGACACATCCTGGGGGGGGGGGGGGGAGAGCAAAAGTAAACAAAAGGCCTAGAAATTTCAGAGATGGTCTCAAATTAATCTTTTCGTACGAAGGGCTCTAGTATGAGAACCTGCCCAAACAAATTCAACACCCGGCATTTCCTAGCTGAGATGCCATTATTTAATTGTCGGACAATCTGCTTATGCAAATGGACAACGTCAGCTTCCCTGCTGCTGCCATGACAAATCAGCCGGGCAGCTACCCGGGCTGTAGAGGGCAGCCGGGCATAACTCGAAGGACGAGCCAGCAGTTGACAAGGAGGGAGACAGCTAGAGCATCTTTCCGAAAGCATATGCCAGGTGCTGCAGGTGTATGCCAGTAAAGCCATGCAAAGCACGGTTCTACACAGACAACACTAGCAGCTGCCGAAGCCGCATTGGAATGGATAGTTTACAATTGCGTCTAATATATCCACCCACACAGCAGTAGCTAACCTAAAAATAGCAACAAGGCAGCCAGGCTACTATATCCGTATCTTCTGTACATCCATAGCCAGCATTGACCTTAATCCTGTGATCCTTAGAATCCCGATGACGACAAAAAAGGCACAGGTAAACGTTAGCTGTCTGACGACTCTCGGGACAGGTTTCTTGTAGAAGCTACCAACGATACTGCTTTGGCTCAGCGGTTAAGGTACTCGCCCCGACCAAGGTCTGGCTGAGGTCATGGGCTTATATATAATTCATTTATATAGCGCCCCAAGAGAACTTAATCTCTATTCAGGAGCATGTGCCTCGGGGCTCGAGCCCACGACCTCAGTCAGACCTTGGTCGGGGCGAGCACCTTAACCGCTAGACCAAACCAGCTCGGCTTGAGCCCCGTGGCACATGTGAAGTGCCTAAATAGAGATTTAAGTTCTCTTACGGTGCTATTCAAATGAATGAATTATTTATATATATCGAGAAATTATTTAAACTAGTATATATACATTAGCCGGTGGTGCACTGTCCTGCCGGGGTCGAGCTACTTGGGCCTCCCGGTTCAGGAACAGCACGGTTTCCCAGCCGGTAATGGAGTCGAAGCCTTACAGCTGTCCTTTCCGGGAGTGGGATGCCGAGTTCGGCCAGGCAAGCTTCATTCTTTGGCCACGAACTGCCGAAAGCCCCGACCACGAAGGGCCTTACCACTGCCGACCGATAGCCAGCGGTCAGGAAAGACCGGGCAATACACACACACATCACACGAGCACGCATGCACACACACACACACACACACACACACACACACACACACACACACACACACACACACACACACACACACACACACACACACAACACACACACACACACACACACACACACACACACACACACACCGTTGGAAGAGCATGAAGGAACCGAGGATCCACCGAATCAAACTGCACACGTCAAACTGATCACGGTCGGTTAGCTTTCGCCGGCTTAAAGCGCCCGACGAGCGATTTGAGTTCTAAGAATAGATCTGCGCGCGTACGGAGAAGCTGCACGCGCTGGCTGATAGTAGCTAATGTGCACATCTACGTCGTCTGAATTGCCTGAGCGACTCTTGCCTGGGTAGCGGCACTCCAAATTGCGGCCGAATCGGTAGGTGACGAGACAGCTTTGTCATTTTGGAGATTTATAGGTCCACTACGCGAATCTCACAGTAGAGCCGCATAATTCAAATGCTCAGATGCAGCATTGCAGCTCTGGCTGCCGCGGTGGCTGTGGCCGGGAGTCTCAAGTTCGCACCGTAGCCTCGAACGCCGGGTACGCAATCGCCTTGAACGCCCCCCCCCCGCGACGGCAGCACGCAGAACCACAGATTTTATACTTCGGTAGAAGGCAAGCTAGCTTGCCGCCATATTATTGACGATGCTTCTCACGCCATCGAAACGGAAAAAGCGGATTGAATTGAGAATACCTTCGATGGACGGTACAGCGGCGCAGCAGATAGGACCGACCGGAAGCCGCGCGAGCAGAAGAGCCACAACAAGTCCACAATACCATGCAGTACAGATTCCGCGCAAATCGCCGCGAGCGCATGGCCAGGTTCAACGGCTCCAGGGGAACGGGGCAGAAGCGATTGCTGGCCTCGAACGCGCACAAGGCCGTCGGCGGTAGAAACGACGAAAAGCGTCGACGCCCAGCGTCAGTTACACATTCGTGAAGGCGACATGGAGCTGCAATAGAATCAAAAGGCAAATCAAGCTACTAACACACTGGGTCTCACCTAGAGGTCAATTTCGCGAGAACGGCGAGAAAACGCCGTAGCTCGCTCGCCAGACGCAGAAGCCAGCCCGGCGGAAGATGAACTTCCGGATGTGTCCCAGTTTGCTCGGCGGCGCGACGCCTCGACCCCGCGCCTGCGATCGGCTTAAGGGGCGTGGTACCAAGGTCGGGGTCGGGGAACTAGCTCGCCTGCAGTCGTCGTCTTGGCTTTTCTGTAGCGGCGTCCTTTTCTAGCTATTTTAGCTATATGCTTTATAGAGCTTTTATAACATGCTATAAGGAGGATGTCGACTGCTCCGTCCTGGCTCTGGGGTGGGGGCGGCTTGATTCTAGTCTTGCCCATGCCTTCTCGGACGCCGCCGGCAGCGCTGCCCGATTAGCGGTCCTCGCCTGAGGGACGTAGGCTGAGGGGTTTGATGAGGTCGATTTCTCTTGCCTCTCCCCTCGGACAATAAACCGCATTCGTGGTCGCGTTACCCACGCTGAAGACAGGCGCGACCGGTCCAGGGTTCACGATCGTGCCTGAAATTCTCTTAGTCGCGCGAGCGGCGGCCAGGTCTATTCACGATGTGTTAGACAGACGATGAAAAGAAAGCGTGCTTAGATGTGCGGAAGATTTTTGGTAATCGGAATTTTTAATTCAGCGAATGTCGAGAATTCGGAAAGCCGGTGGAGACCGAGCATTTGCGTCGAAGTGCTCGCGGCGCAAATGGTTCATAACAGATGGCAGATAACGCTCGCTGTGCGGTACAAAATGTTAACATACTTTGCGCGTTCAATTTTAGGCAATTCATTGCAATCGATGGAAATGGAACGGCTTTGATTGCAATATTGGTATTACATCAGGCATTGCACTAGATTGCCGTATTTGCCCGGCATTGAATTTTGCTTTGGCATGGGCATGGGCATGGGCATTGGCATGGACGCACGATGTAGGTTGAAAGTATCTGGGCGCGCAGGGAAATGCCCCGTGGAATGGTAATTGGAGCTTCTTGCAGCCAATTTCTCGTCGATTTGCCTTATGATTGAAATATTGGCCCTTGCCATTGCTGTTGATTGCCGAGCATTGTTGACAATTTGCATGCAACAGAGCTTGAACATTTTACGATTCCACTTTGAGCGCAATGAAATGTTAAATGTAATGACAATTGGAGCCAATGATTGATCGATTTGCTCGGATTTTAGGGTATTGCTGCTTCGAGCAAAGCCGTTGCCGTAGATTGTCATTTGTTGCCCGAGATTCTACGAGCGCAATTGGTTAAGATGACGCGGTTGCACTTCAAACAGCGTGCTTTGTAATATGCATTTAAAATTGGAGCATTACAAAACCAATTTTGGGGCATTAGGCATCGGGTTGCTGTAGATTTTGGTATGTGCCCGTGCTATTGCAGTCGGTTGCAGCGAACTGCTCCAGAATGGTAGAGGTAACTAAAATGAAATGTGCAAGTACACAATAACCGAAGAATCGAGCAGCGTACAGTCACAATTAGAGCTACTAGTGTACGCGTTTCGGTTGATTCACGGCGGATTGTGATGGAGTGTGTATATCGATTTGCCTTTGTGCACGACGCCCGTCCTCTCGCCGGCGACTGATCATCGCATCCGTGCTAGCTGTATTAGCTCGACGACCTGGTGGTGGTGGGGGGGGGGCTCACACCACCGTGCGAGTCACTTGACTAGTCGCCGCTGTTTTAATATGTACTTTAATAGATGCTACATTTAAATACATACTAGCCTATACCCGTGGAAGATCAAGGACAACTTAAAAGCTTTGCTTTAGAAGGTGGGCCTGAGTGTCCACTCACTTGGCTGGAAAGCCAGCACCGCTGGCCGGCCATCTTTTCGTTCTTTCTTTACACAGGGAAATTTTTACAGTGTGAAAAATATAAAAATAATTGAAGACATGTTTTTCTTAATTTTTATCAAACGAAATCGAAAAACATGCCAAGCTGTTTTTCTTAGTGTTGTCTGCTTTAGTTATGCATACATTCTATGAACTCTGCTCTCGTTTATCGTGATCTATAGCTATGAAAGTTTGGTACTTTCTCACTTTATCTTGTTCAATGAAATTTAATTTCAGCAAAACAAAAAATTTCGATCGTACTAACTGTGCAGCAAATTTAAAGAGACTGAGTTATCTGAGGGCGCTATAAAATGTATTATTACTAATATTATTATTATCATTATTGTTATTGCGGAGTGGAATCGGGCCGTTGCTGTCAATTGCATTGTAATGTAATGTAATGTATCTCCGTCAGTAAATCCACAAAGTCATAAAGACCATGTGGGTGTTACGCAGGAGAGTTTTGTATAGCGCACTCACAGCCTAAGCGGCTTTCGGTACGCATTCGGTAGCCAACAGACGTCGTCACACGCAACAAAGAGAAAGTGGGAAGCATAGCAGAGTCAGGAGAGCAGTTGAGGTAGTGAAAAGCATAGAAGTAGCAGTTCAGGACCGCTGAAAAAGATGTGCCATAGTCGGCAGTTGAAGGGTAGATGTCGTTGCGTAATATTTGTGGAAGCGAGTTCCACAGTCTAGGACCTGCAGAGCTAAAGCTTCTGTCGCCAACTGTCTTTAAGCGGAGTAATGGGACAGCTAATTTATTGTCCACACAGGACCTGAGGGCGCGAACGGGCTGAAACTGATGCAGCAGTTCAGCTAGGTACGAAGGAGCTAAGCCGTGGCGGGCCTTGTGGGTCAGCGTAAGAACTTTGCTCTGTATCATTTGCTCAACCGGCAACCATCCTAGCTCTTTCAGCAGAGGTGACACGTGCTCAAACCGCTGGGACTTGAAGACCAGCATTGCAGCCATATTCATAGTCCGCTGTAGTGGCATAATAGCTTTCCTTGGCAGCCCAGCCAAAAGGGAATTACAATAGTCAAGCCGAGACAGAACTAAAGAGCTAGTTAAATGTTTTATAAGCCACTGTGGGAGACAGCTTCTAATCTTGGATAGGGATCGGATGTGATGACTAGCTGTAGAGGCAGTCTTCTGAATGAAGCTTTTGAAATTGAGGCAGCTGTCGAACACGACACCTAGATTACGAGCACGTGGTAAAGGTCGCACAATAGCATCACCTATTAGAATAGCAAAGCCTTTTAATCCAGCCACTCGCTTAGGGTGTCCTATGAGCAGCAGTTCGGTTTTATCGTCATTTAATTTCAGGAAGTTTTCCGACATCCAGGATCGAATTTCGGCAAGGCAAGCATTCAGTTTCTCAGTTGCTGCAGCAGATTCCGACGGTTTAAATGACAAATACAACTGAGTATCGTCAGCATAGAAGTGATATGCTATTTCATGGGCCTTAATCACTTTTCCCAGGGGTTGTGTATAAATGGAGAACAGCAAGGGACCGAGTACAGACCCTTGAGGGACTCCACAGGTGACCCTTCTCATGTCTGAAAACTGACCCCCACACGACACGGATTGAACACGACCAGACAAGTATAATTTAAACCACGCCAGTGTTTTGTCTGTCAGACCGATCGTTGTTCTTAATCGTTTAAGCAAAACTTCGTGATCAATGGTGTCGAAGGCAGCAGACAGATCTAGCAGAGCTAGGGCAGTGACATTCCCGTCGTCGTTGCCACGTATAATGTCATTGTTAACACGGAGGAGAGCAGTTTCAGTAGAGTGCTGCCTCTTGAATCCTGATTGAAATGTTTCTGACATTCTATTATTTTCAATATTTTCAACTAGCTGCTTAGCAACAATTTTTCCAAGAATCTTTGATAAGAACGGAAGAAGGGAAACTGGACGATAGTTTGCTAGGACCTCTGTGTCTAATCCAGGCTTTTTAAGAATAGGTCTAACGATTGCCGATTTGAAGGGCTAGGGGACGACCCCTTTTCCCAAAGAATCATTAAAAATCTTGGTTATGGCAGGGCTAAGTTGGTCTGCAAGTGAAGACCACAGAGATGAAGGTATAGGGTCTTCAGGAGACGAGCTCTTTTTGCTAGACCTTATTAAGGCAGCCACATCAAAGGCAGAAACATCGGAGAACCTTTTAAGAAAGGTCACAGGTTGAGGAACGGCGATTGCTTTGGTCGGAGGGGGCTTAATGGATGCACGAATGTGCACAATTCTTTTAGTAAAGAAGGCTGAAAACTTTTCGGCTGAGCCCTTAATATCTGGGGAGTCAGACCTCATTGTCTCATTACATGAGAGCGCGTATGCACAATGAAGTAAATATTTTTGGGTGCACTTTGAACTGAGTCTAGTCTTATAGGCGACGTAAATTAGAGCTTCACATTGGCGATTTGAGGATGGTTAGCAGTGAAACAGAGTGGATTGCGGAATTTTCCCAGGTCATTTCGGGCGATTGCCGGGCATTGCCAGAGTGAGCGAATGCACAATTTTTTTATTACGTGGATGCGCACAAAACGCAGTGCGTGCGCTTTAATATGCAATAAAACTGGGGGTCGGCGAAATCTTTCTAGTCGTTTTTCGGTGGATTGGAGCGGATCGAGGTATTGGTAGCAGATTGCAGCTCATCGCACGAGAACGGCCGTGCCGATGCAAGTGCAAATTTTATGAGTGCAATCGTCGCAGAGTGAACTGTCAAATGAAACCAAAAGAGAAGCTTTTGGAAACTGATTTCATTTCTTTCTTTGCACGGTGGAATGCAGTGGATTGCGTTATTGGCCCGGGCCGCTGCAATCCTGTTTCAGTGGACTTCGTGAGAACTCGTGAGAGGAGTCGCACGAAAATTTCTGGGTACATTTTGCCTGTAGCGTAGTTTGATATCACACACTTTTTGGAGCTTGGCGAAACTGATATGTGGTGGATTTGAAGCGAACTAAAGTGGATTGTGGTGGACTTCGGTAATTCGTCGAACCCTTTGATGGTTGCTGATAGAAGCTGTTACTTCATCCTTCCACATAGTTTTTGTCAACATACTTCGAGCTTCTAGCCATTCAGTACATTGTGTATATAAGTGCACTTATATATGGCTGATGCTAAGCAAAAACCGATGCAGCACTACCAATCGCAGTCTGAGATCGGTGTATCCGAAACCGATGACCGCCCAAAGAGCCATTCCATCGTCTGTCCTTGCTCAGTCGTGGACCACCGACTGAGAAAATGCCAGTGTAACAGGTGTGCAGCTGCTGCTAGAGCTGCCACTGCTGCTTCACCAGGTGCTGCTGCTGCTACAGCCTCGATGTGCCTCGAAGTGCCCCCGGTGAGCCGTGATGGTACACTAGGTAAGGCGGTTGCTTTTCTCACGACCTCGATACCGAGGTCGTGGGCTCGGATCCTGCGGTGGCGATTCTTTATCACTACTGCAAGCGGTGGCGATAGTGCTCGTATTGTGGTGCCGTCTAACTCATTCAAGCATTCTTGTAATGCCAAACTGAGTTGGCGTAAATCTAATCGGTTAGATTTTGTTTTCACCGTTGATACTTCAGACTATTGAACGTTGAATGTTGACGTAAGAAAATCGTAAACTCGTCGAGGTACTTCTGAAGATCTAAATAACAGCGATCCCAACGCGATTGTGTTAATTATATTGTAATTAAAATTGATATAACTGCATTGACTGAAAGAATAAAAACTCGGAAGTAGTGTCAGACACACAGCCGCCTGAGCAAGGCATCACCCTCATCTCGGTAAGCAAAAGTGCGTCTAGCATCGCCTGGACAACCTGATGACAGACACGAAGCCCCTTGGGTTTATTGAGCGCACATTAACAACAACAGCCGCAATTTAGTAGGCGGCCCCATAGCCGGCACTGCATACGGAGCTCTAGCAAATCTGACGGTAAACCTAGTAAAGGCTGAAGGTCGACTTTTCACTTTCTGCTGAGAAACGGCGAGCGAGCTGTAGTTCGTATTTATGTATGTATGTATAGTTGGAAGGCTCCTCCGATAAGCCGCTGGTGAACAGCTGTTAGAAGCATCGCCAAGAGGGGCCGGTGCGCAGCTGTGGTCCGCCTGTGATGTGGCGCCTGTGACGGGGCGTGGACGCAGGCCGGTAACCCGCTGGTGGAGAGACGGTGGATTCACCATCAGGGTCGGCCTGTGCACAGTTGCGGTCCTCGATGAATCATCGGGGTCAACTAGGGGAGCCGAGGAGTCGAGGAGACGAGTCAAGTGAGAGAAGGGGCCGAAGGAAGCCGTGCGCCCTTCGGCTCCAGCGTGCATCGTAATAAACTGTTGGTGTTGGGCATCGGCTGGCTCGCTGCTGTGCGAATCAAACTGCAAGCTGTTTCTCGGCGGGAGCGACTGTGGCCCGTGTAAACAGGCTGCTGAACTTCGAGAGAAAGATCAAGAAAAGTGGCTGCGAGCCGAGTGAGTGGCACTTGTCTTTGCTACTTGCGAAGCAGCGGCGTTGTGCGAGGCGACGGACAGTGATACTGCGCACGGAGGAAGGCGGCGGCGTCCACGAGGAGGGCGGCGGCGTCCGCGAGGAGGGCGGCGGCGTCCGCGAGGAGGGCGGCGGCGTCCGCGAGGAGGGCGGCGGCGTCCACGAGGAGGGCGGCGACGTCCGCGAGGAGGGCGGTGGCGTCCGCGATGTAGTTCGCATGTATGTATCGTATGCAGGCTCCTCTGATAAGCTACTGGTGAGCTGTTAGAAGCACCACCGAGAGGGGCCGGTGCACAGCTGGGGTCCGCCTGTGATGTGGTATGGACAGAGGCCAGTAACCAGCTGGTGGCCAGATGGTGGATTCACCATCAGGGTCGGCCAGTGCACTGCTGTGATCCGCCTTTGATGTGGCATGGACCAGCTGGTGGCCAGATGGTGGATTCACCATCAGGGTTGGCCGGTGCACAGTTGTGGTCGATGAGTCATCGGAGTCGACCAGGGGAGGGCAGTCGTGTGAGGGCAGGGGCTGAGGGAAGCCGTGCGCTCTAGGGCTCCGTGTGCTGGGAATAAACTGTCGGTGTTAGGCATCGGCTGGCTCTCTACTGTGCAACCAAACTACACGCGAGAAGGGCGGCGGCGTCCGCGAGGAGGGCGGCGGCGTCCGCGAGGAGGGCGGCGGCGTCCGCGAGGAGGGCGGCGGCGTCCGCGAGGAGGGCGGCGGCGTCCGCGAGGAGGGCGGCGGCGGAAGGAAAGAACATCTAGATACTACATATTTAAGCTTAAGAATTTAATCTCGTTCTTGATTGGCCTCTCAAGGTCGCTACTACTAAATGATTAGAAAAATACTGAACGTAAGTATAAATGTTTTTGAGTATCACGAGAAGTTAGAGCGTCATTATTAAAGTCTACAAAATTGAAGAAGGAAGTTAAAGATAGATGTGTTGATATTTTGCATGTAAGAAATAAAGATATGCAGTATTATATCTTGATAACTAAATTTAGTTAGTTTTGTCGCACACAAAAATCTGGAGGTTCATTGTTTTATTGCCGCAGAGGTATTTTCATAATAAATCATTAGAAAAACATTTGTATACTTGCAATGGCCCAAATAGTCACACATGGAATGGTTAAAAATACTCATCTTAAGCTTAATGATTTTGCAAGATTTGTTGTGTCTCCTTATGTTTGTTATGCAGACTTGGAAACTATTTGTGTTCATACCTACCCTATTTGTTTTGAGGGGGCCTGTTCGTTTATTTCACCCGTTTTTAAAAATAAAACTAAGTTTGGAAAGTGTTATACAGCTGATAATATGGATGAGAAGTATGGTGTAAAAAATCCCGATACTATGCATGTACCTTGTGGAACAGCATTTGTTATATTTGATTGGAACGGTAAAGCCGCACACACTTTTATAGATAGATCAGGTAAGCATGTTTCTATATTTTTATCTGAGTTTAATAATGTAGTTGATACTCTTAAGAAAGGATTAAAAAAAACCAAATTTTCTAAGATTTATATGACAAGACAAGATGAGATTGATTATGAGACGACCACTAATTGCTGGATGTGTAAAAAGATAATTGATAATCCTAGCGAGAAAGTTAGAGATCATGTCATTTTACTGGTAGATTTAGAGGAGCACCACATAGATTGTGTAATATTCTTGCTAGATTCAACTCTTCTATTTGGATTACCAGTTTTTTTTCATGATTTTAAAATATTTATTCTTCACATATAGTTTTTTAAGGCATTAACCAATTTTGCTGCATTAGAAAAACCAGTTGCCCTTAATATGGAAAATATATGATGCTTTCAGTAAAAGATATTGAATTCAAGCATAGTGCAAACTTACGAATAGTACTTTGGAGGGTATTCTTAAATCCTTGTCTAGCAATTTATCAAACTTCGGTATTACTAAGCAAGTATTCTCGATGGAATATCCTTGTGTGAAACCAGATGAAATGTTAGAGCTACTAGTTAGGAAAAGAGCTTACCCTTATAAATACATGGACTCATATGATCGTTTTAAGGAAACTAATCCTACGCCAATAAAAACATTTAGATCTTCATTATGCTTCAATAAGGATATTTGTGATTCTGAATATTAATTTGTTAAAGAAATAATATCTAAGTTTAAGCATACGAATCTTGGAGATTATCACAAACACTACTTTATGGCAGATGTTACACAACTTGCAGATTGCTTTGAGACATTTAGAAATAGACTAGGCATGTTATTTGGGGACATCCTGCCAACTATCTATCTGCACCACATTATGCATGGTCCTGTTCTTTTCCTCTAGTTGGTGTTGACCTCGAGTTACTTGGTAAGAATGAAGGTAGTATGAGTCTTTATCATGACTTCAGGAGATCTACTTGAGTAGGACTTTTTCAAGTCAGTAAAAGGCATTCTAAGACTAATAATCCTAAAGTACCAGATTATGATAGTACTATACCTACAGCAACTAAAATGTATCTGGAGGCTTGTAGTCTTTATCCAACTGTTATGAAATGGCATCTGCCTATTAATAATGTTTGGGAGGATCCTGGTTCCAATTGGACCCCAGAGAGATTCATTACTCTACCTCCTTATTCACCACAAGGTATCTTTATGGAAGTTGATATTATTTATCATGTTATTCAACAAATATTAATATTATATATACATTATGGAGATCAAGTAGGTACTTGATCTCCATAATGATTATCCACTTTGTGCAGTTAGTAGACTCGTTGATTTAACCGAATATTAAGAGTATCAGAATGCTTTTAATTCCGGTAATGTACCTACACCTACGTTGGCATATGACGTCTTGCCAAAGTATAAATGTCTAGCACTCTATAGATACCTACAGTTCTTAGCTATGAAAGGATTACGCATCACTAAGTTACGTCGTGTATTTATATTTGATCAAGGTCCTTTGGAAAAACAATTCATAGATATTTAGGCTGAGAAGAAAGCTGTGTATGAAAGATTGGATACATTTTCTAGAAACCTTTACAAAGACTTTATGTGTCAGATTTTTGGAAAAAATTGTGAAGACGTGGAAAGAAAAGTAAATCTGAAGATGGTTAATTCTGCTAGTGAAAGTGGATCTATAATGTATCATAAATTAATGAGAGATGCAACTATGAAATCCGACAGATATTTTGATAAGACATTGATAGCTTTTGGGAATAGTAAGAAGGGAACAACATTAGATAAACAATTGTGCATAGGTAGTGCTATTATAGATTTGTCTAAACTACATATGCAGATGTTTTACTATGATGTGTTAATGCCAAAGTTTGCAAATAAAGTTAGATTAATTTATACTGATACAGATTTGATAGTTATTAAGATATAAAGTGAAAATCTTCATCTAAAGTTAGATGGAATTAAGATGGGTTTTATAATGAAGAGTTTGGCAAGTTTAAGGTTGAGGTTAGGGGAGAACCTATCGAGAAGATTTGTGCTCTTAGGCATTAGTTAAATTCAGTTAAGGTTATAATAACAACAATAATAATAATGCACTTGATAAAGCGCCCTCTGAGAACTCAATCTTTTTCTAGGCGCTTTATATTTGCTGCAAAGGGAAACGCGATTGAATGGTGAGTAATATCATGCTTGATAAACAACATGAATAACATGGTTAGGGGTGACATGCACAGGTTCAGCATGCAACTGTGGTTAGTGGCAGCATGCACAGTGTCAGCACGCATAAGCACATAAAGGACGAATCACAGGGACACATTAAATGCTGTCCTAAATAGGTGTGTTTTTAAGTTCTTTTTAAATGTGGTCAAGTCAAGGAATGTTGTGACACAGGTCGGGAGTTATACTAGGCTTTAGGAGCATACGAACTAAATGCACAATCTCCAAAGGATTTGAGGTTTGTACGAGGTAGTCGTAAACTGTTGGATTCCGAAAAGTGGGTGGTACGATGCTTGGCCTGGTGGAGGAGTAGATAATAATAATAATAATGTACTTGATAAAGCGCCCTCAGAGAACTTAATCTCTTTCTAGGCGCTTTAGATCTGAGAGATAAGCTGGAGCCAAAGAATGAAGTGACCTAAAATAAAGCGACAAAACGTCGAAGTCGATCCATTGCTTGACTGATAGCCAGTGCCGGTCGGCAAGAAGTGGTGTGATTTGGCAACTGCGACGCTCACGACAGACAAGCCTAGCTGCAGAGTTTAGCACTAGCTGTAAGCGCCTGATCGCACATGCCGGTAGGCCAGCAAGCAGTGAGTTACAGAAGTCAAGACGGGGTGCCACAAATGCATGAACCAACTTACTTAGACGTGTATCCTTATCTAAACAAGTCGAATTTTAGCAATAGTATGCAGCTAAAAGTAGGCAGAATTGATTGTGGAGCTAATGTGGTCGTCTAACGAGAGTCACTTTGGAACATGATACCTAGATTTCGTGCTGATTCAACAGGAGATATGCTGGCAGAGTCAATTATGAGCATTAGTCTTTCCAATTTCTGAATCACACTTGGTTCGCCCACAATTAATAAGTTAGTTTTATCATCATTTAGTTTAAGAAAATTTGCTGCCATCATGTGCGGATATCATCAATACATGTAGCAAGTGAGTTGAGAGAATTTGAGGTGCTCGAAGGCTGGGAGGGATCAAAGCAAAGGTACAACTGAGTGTCATCCGCATAGAAGTGAAAGCCTAGATTGTGCTTGGCAATCACACCAGCAAGAGGCAGAGTATAAACGGTGAAAAGGACCGGACCTAGCGCAGAGCCCCGAGTTACTCCATATTTTAGAGGTACTTCAGATGATCTTTGTCCATTCACGTCAATACTCTGGCGTCTCCCACTGAGATAGGACCTGAACCACTGCAGAGCAGTGCCAGTGATGCCCAGGCGAGATGAGAGGCGCTCTAGAAGAACTTGGTGATCGATGGTATCAAAAGCTGCCGAAAGATCGAGCAAAACAAGAAGAGGCACTCTACCCATGTCTGCATTCATAAGTAGGTCGTTGGACACCCTAAGTAATACTGATTCTGTGGATTGATTAGCTCTAAACCCGGACTGGAACTTTCTAGCAAGGTTTGAAGTTTCAATATATGAGTTCAGCTGGTCCGCCAAGACTCGCTCAAGTGTCTTTGATATAAATGGTAGAAGGGAGAGTGGGTGGTAGTTGCTCAAATTCTCGTGGTCTAGTGTCGCCTGGTTTGTAGGGAAACTGAACTGTTTATTATTAAGGCTAACAGAGTTTCGATTGGTGTTTTTAAGAATGAAATGTTAACTCACATTTCTTATTTAAATTGTTTAAATACTGCTAACTAAAATTTCTGTCCCGAAGAAAAATAAAGTACAATGGAATTTTGGAGTTTTTTGAGTTTCATAACATGAGTCAAGAGGGGCATACAATTTCTACTAAGTACCATTCCAAGAAAGCTTTGTCAGCATTCGATTAAAAAATATGTTGGTTAAACTGCGGTATACACAGTTATGCATATGGACACTATTGCATTAAAGAAGCTGGAAGATATTGTCACAGACGCAAACATGACAATAATTATAATTTAAAAATGAAAATTTAAATAGCATAAGAAAGGTCTTGTAAAAACTGTTCAAGAGTCGGAGCAAGAAAATATTCAAGAATCTGATTGTTGTGAATATGATAAAAGTGTTTCTAGAGATGAAGACGAATATGCAAATACTCAAATGTGGATGAATATGATGATCTCGATTATCTTTTAAGTGAAGAAGAAGTTTAATATGAATACGAAAATACGGAAGAAAACGAATGTGGTTTCTAAAAAGATATTTTATTTTAATATTATAGGGAAATGGATGTGTGAAGAAGTCTTAGTTGCGAGCAAGCTCATTAAATGACACTAAAAATCTGTGTACATAAAATGAAAGGGTTGATCAGAGAATAGTTAAGCATTTCATGGGCAATATAGTTCTTGATCTTGATAATCTAAGGTGTACTTCAGGATTTCTCGCCTCCTGACATAGAGCGCTCTAACGTGCGTTCTTGTTCGTTGCAGAATTCTTCCGAAAACCGAAGTTCTTGCGAACATCGTATACGGAAACGATACAGCTAAGACCTGCTTAAAGTTATTCTGATTGTTTTTTGACCGTAGCGCGTAAGAAATTACGTGCCGATGGACATCTAAACGCTTTTCGCTTCGGGCTGCTGGGTCTCCCACGCCGGCGGCTGCATTAGCTACGCCGGCGGCTAGTAACATACTTGTTAGTTATGGTCGTCAGCAGCTGCTATCGCTTCGTCATCGTATATCAAATGCATTCCTAGATATTAATGTTGTTGCTAAGATTCATGAACTATGCATTAACAAATCTAAAGTGTAATAATCTAAAGTGTACTTGATGAAACCTGTGATGTCAATGATAGATTAATACAATGCAGAGGGAAGATAATTAGCATGATCTCAAGAGAAGAGATGAAAAAGAAATCACCTACTGCCAAAGATGGAGTGCAAGTTATTATCATGTCTGCTGATTAATTTTGTTTACACTTTTTTTTATATATTATAGAAAGAATTTTAGCTGCAAACACATTTGCAGACATTTCTGATCCTAATCTCCTTCGATCTAATCTACCTAATCTACTTCAAGCTACTTCGGCTACACTCATTAAACCATATATTGACCATCTAGTTAAGTATAGAATGATGCTTCTGATGCACAAACACTTGATTCTGATATCTCTATACTGATCAATCTGTTAAAAGTTTTACGTTGATGAATGTGATGCTGAAGCACAAAGGGTTATTAACGCTGGAGTGAGTAAAGTTACTACTGGTCTAGAAGCAACTGTTAGAACAAAGGTTGGCAATCTTCTTGATACACTCGGAGAAATTGCATCTTATACTACTTGGATTACTAGCCAACTTCCTACTATTTCTACTCTCATTTTTGGTGTTTCTGGTCTTAAGCCTGATATCTGAAGTATTGTTAAGGATGAGTGCTACCCTATTCTACCAGACCTTACAGATAAAACAAGTGCTAGAGAAAAAACTGCTATTGCTGCTTTTGCTGCTTCGAATTCAACTACTTCTTCGTCTACTTCAACTGATTCTTTAACTATTTCATCATCTACACCTGCTGCAACATCTGCTTCTAATCCTTCCCACTCAACACCTTCTGTTCCAGTTTATACAGTTACACAATACAAAAATTATAGTATAGAATGAATCCAATTTTTGTCGAGACAAGATGTAAAGATGGTCTTAGAGGAGTTTTTGGACAAACATCTAGTAACCTTGAAATCTGTTCACTTCCGATGGGTCACACTGAGGATATTAGGAGTTCTTTGATTGAACTATTAAGATTAGCACTTGAGTACAAGTGTCTTAAAATAATCCTCATATGTCAAACCTATATACTAAAATTCAAGATGAAAGTATATTTTCAGAGTTCTAGACCAACCAAAAAATTAATACTGTAAATGATTTTAGATCAAAAGTATCATAAGAAGGTTGAAAAAAATTAGTGATATATCTTAAGCAGTTAGTCGTGGGTTTTCTTCGCCAATATTTATGAATCCTATGGAGTTCATATTAGAGAATCTCAGTAAGAAAGCTTAATTGAAGTAATTTTTAAAATTTTATTGAGTGCTTTTGTCTCCGTCTTAGTTATCTCATCCATAACTATTTCATAGGCTCCTATTGTAATCTTTGTGCTAACTTTATAAATAAATTCACCAAGCACATTTATACAATATATTTCAACTTAAAACTATCTATTATATTTAAATATTTATAATCTAGAGAATTCAACCCCTCCAATTGTTCCTATTTATATGCAATCGTCAGGATCTGGAGTTACATTTATTTCTGGGTTATTCATTATTTCACAGTCTACTTTAAATGATATAAGTTTTTTAAAGTAATATCAATTAAAGATTGAATATTTGGAGTTGAATCAGAAGTATTAAAGTTCTCCGGGAAGACTTCTACACCCATTCCATTTCTTGTCATAAAGACAAAATAAACAAATTTTGGAAATTTTTCTAAAATGATATCGATAGTTTCTGATTACTACTTCTTTTTCATCTCTTACGTTAACCTCAATAGTTAATGTTACTAGCAGATAGTATACTATATTTAAGTGATCATATGATCTTTCAAAGATACCAGATGTTTCAATTCTATTTCTAACTAAATAGTACGGGTTTAGGCTCCGGTCCGAGCTCTGTCTACTTGGGTCGTTCCCCATTTTAGATGTAAGCAGCTTAAGTGTGAAGAGGTGTTTCCTTGGCAGGAGTGCTTGAGTTGGCGTCTGTGGAGTATTCCTGCCGCACTGGTGAAAACTGAGTCCTAGTTCTCCGGTTAGGGTTTAGGCTCTGGTTCGCGCTCCGTCTATTTGGGTCGTTTCCCATTATACACGTAAGCAGCTTAAGTGTGGAGAAGTACTTCCTCCGCAAGAGTGCTTGAGGTGGCGTGTGTGGGGTATTCCTTCCGCACAGTTGGAAACCGATTCCTAGTTCTCCGGTTAGGGTTTAGGCTCCGGTTCGCGCTCCGTGTGGAGAAGTATTCCCTTCGCAAGAGTGTTGGGGCTGTTGAGAACGTGCGAGGAGTGTAGAGATAAAGCTGAGCTAGACTCGCAGCGACTTTGTGCGCTTGCGAATAAAGTTCAGTAAAATCCTCAAATTGTGCGTCTCGCTTTCCAATTCACGCCGCGGACTCACGACCCCCTTTAGTAACGGTAAGCAGGTCAGCGCCAGAAACGCTCGTTTCGTGGCGGCCAGCGTATTGCGCGTAGGCGCGCACCGAATGGCATTAGGCGCTAGGTTACGCCACTAGGTAAGCGGCAAGTCAAGCCTACCCCGCCGAGCCTTCGGCGTTACAATACTGATTGATGGAAGACCGCTGACTGCTCCTTCATCGCGTCGTAAGGTTTCATGTCGAACGGTCAATCAATCATACTAACCATGAATGTTATTACCCCAGCCTAGCTTTTTCCATCTTATTAATTTTTTCCGGTTTGGCCCAATGGTTAACGTTCTCACCCCGATCGAGGTCAAGGTGCGTGTATTCTATAGCCTAAGTGGTGGGCTCGAGCTCCGGGGCATAGTAAAGCGCCTGATTAGAGATAAGGTTTTTTCTTAGCGCTCTAAACTTAGAGCGAATATACAAATATGTATGTATATATATATATATACATATATATATATATATGTACACATATATATATATATATATATATATATGCACACACACACACACACACGCACGCACGCACGCAAGCACGCACACACGCACACACACACACACACACACACACACACACACACACACACATATATATCTATATACTTCCGTAAGATTCGTGCTGAGTGGGTTATGAAAAGAGTTTTTGATGCTCTAACTAAAAAACATATGACTTATTAATGACGAGTGTTAGTATGCAGAAATGAACTTATCGTGATTGGGTGCTGACCTTGTTAACAAAAACTATTAACGAGGGAAGAGTATATGGACATTTACACGTTGAAAAAAACATACGCATGTATATCTAGAGATAATGAGAGATATAGATAGTTGGATATAAATCCACGGACTAAACTGCGCCTTGAGTGATGTAAATCTCTAATATTTCGCTTCATTTATATCTCGATATTTCAGTCCAGCCCTTTTGGTATAGCATACATTCACCTAGAATTTATCCGTGGAGAGTGCCGTAACCACTGAGCCAAACCAGCGGCACTCATCCTGGTCGCATAAAGCTAGGCTAGTGTGAGAACATTTCGCTTTTGATTGACAGACTAGGCAATGAGAAACCGGAAGACTCTGACTTAGCAGGCACCAGTCTTCGATCAATATCGGTGTGGTCTAGCTATATTTCTTAAATGCAGTATTACCTGCAGCACAACACAAGTTCTCATGTGTTTCGAAAAGCAGAAATACATTTCTTCAAGCACCAGGAGAAAGGCTGCTTCATGAGGTGACGCTTATATGACCATCACCCACGCAATCAGTTGTTATCTAGAGGTTTTAGTGCTCTCACTGTTTCAGGCCATTGATATGCTTGGTGATCGTATTGAAAGCAGTGCACGCGACCTGCAACTTTGGTCTTGGTAGGGGCCCGTAGCCGACTCGTGCTGTCAACTATGGACGTTGGTTCAAGAATGACGTACATACTTCATCAAAGTTTTAAACGTTGGTAAAAATGAACCTTGAAGTAGGCCACGGCCCACAGTTGTGCTTAAAAGACGGTTGGTTCTTTGTTAGTGCTGCCATTAGTAGTAGGTTGAATCTCTTCTATGAAAGCTGAACATTCGCGAATGGGATTTAATCCAAGGTCCGTGGACGTTCAGACGAGCGCTTTCCCAGAATCACGCCCACGCTGTGCTTTGTCAGAGCGAAGCTCCACTTAATAATGCAGCCACCGTTTGAAGAAATTCAGCCACTGCTTATGTTAGAGTCGCCGACGTCTTTTACCATCGTGCAAATCGGTCATTTCGCAGTTGAGCCCAGTAGTGATGTGTAACCAGATCGAATGCCAGCTGCTATTAAGCTAAGAAAAAAAGTGCGACACGAGACTGCAACGTTGCCACTGCCACTGCATTTCAAGGCGACATAACGATTGAATAATCTCAGAACTCATATTTCCTGCCTTCGCAGCACTGATTGAGGAGCCCTAATCTTATAAATGCGACGATATCGAAGAAAGTATCGACTTTTCTGTTCGGTTCCTGCAGGTGAACCACTTGCAGAATATACTTGGTCCTTATTCTACAGGTAGGCCCGATTTAAACGGACAGTTTCACCTAGTGCGGTTTACATAGTCTTTAAAGTAAGGTAATATTGTATAGACAGTGTCGATGCCCTCGACACCTTGTAATCAAATCGATTCCTAGAAAAGCCCGATCCGTGTAGCATACGGGTAAAAGATTGGACATACATAGGGATGTTTGTCCACATCTGACTTGTCGCTTTGATAGCTGTTTTAGGCTAGGGAATAAATTTAAGTTGCTGACTCGTCAATAAGTAAGCCCGTACATTAATAACTATAATAATAGTGATCGATTTGATGCAGTGCCCTCAGACAACTCGATCTATGTCTAGGCAATTTGCATTCGCTGCAGAGCAAGCACGATCGAACGGTTAGTGGTGGCCGCTCGAAAAGTAACTAGAATAACACTGTTATGGGTGACGTGCACACGATCAGCATGCCAGTACAGTTCGCTGGAGCAGTCAAAAGTGTCAGCAAGATGAACACACAGACAACGAATCACATGAACCCACTAAATGCTGTCATAAATGGATGAGTTTTTAGTTTCTTTCTCAACGTGGATAAGTGAGGAGACGACATGACTCAAGTCGGGCGTGAGTTATTGAATCTGTAGGCTAGGTGTCGTGTTCCAAAGTGACGTCTCGTTAAACGACCACGTCAGCTCCACAGTCAAGTCTGCCTTCTTTCAGCTACATAGCATTGATGTTATTCGGGCTTGTTTCGATAAGGATACCACGTCTAAGTTGGTGCATGCATTTGTGACATCCCGTCTTGACTTCTGTAACTCACTGCTTGCTTGCCTACCGGCATGTGCAACCAGGCGATGACAGCTCGTGCAAAACTCTGCAGCTAGGCTTGTCTGTCGTGAGCGTCACAGTTGCCACATCACACCACTTCTTGCCGACCTGCACTGGCTACCAGTCTAGCAACGGATCGACTTCAAGGTTTTGTCGCTCACTTTTAGGTCACTTTATTCTTTGGCTCCAGCCTATCTCCCACATCTACTCCCCCAACAGGCCAAGCATCGTACCACCCGCTTTTCGGAATCCAACATTTTACCAATACCTCGTACCGACCTTAAACCTTTTAGAGACCGTGTATTAGTTCGTGTGCTCCCGAAGCCTGAAAATATCTCCAGACTCGCGTCAGAACGTCCCCTGACTTTGCCACATTTAAGAAGAACTTAAAAGCACACCTATTTAGGACAGCGTTTAGTGGGTCCCTGTGGTTCGTTCTTTGTGTGCTTATGCGTGCTGACACTGTGCATGCTGCCACTAACCACATTTGCATGCTGACCCCGTGCATGTCACCCCTAGCCATGTTATTCTACTATATCAAGCTTGGTTTTACTATTCATTCAATAGCCCTTCCCTTTGCAGTAAATGTGAAGCACCTAGAAAGAGATTGAGTTCTCTGAGCGTGCACGCTTTATCATGTACATTATTTTTATCAGGCAAAGAGCACATTTTTTGTCTAGTTTTATATCTTGTATAGTAATTCATTATGGAAGTAGCCGCCAGCCCAGACATTGGGCTACTACAGAATCAGCTAGAGTTAAAAGTGCTTAAGCTGCTTGCGTTTGACACTGAATTGTCATTTTACTTTAATGAGATGAAGAAAACGCGTGCTTTGAACGTGCAAATCAGAGTCAATCTCATGGTATGCTCAACGATTTATTGTGCAGTTGTACATCAAGTGCCGCTCACTTGTAGCCGTTGACAAGCAATGGATACGACAACGTAACAGTTCACTAGCCTATGTTGTTAACCCACTTGCAGATTTCATAAAAATATTCCGGGTGCTTCTTAATGTAATCAAGTGCGAGTTGCAATATGTTTTTTGACAAAG
Organism: Cristatella mucedo; assembly: GCA_009760855.2. Lineage (NCBI taxonomy): Eukaryota > Metazoa > Bryozoa > Phylactolaemata > Cristatellidae > Cristatella > Cristatella mucedo. Next base: position 4,889,632 of record WPIO01000008.1, on the reverse strand, counting down.
AATCTCTTGCTGTTGGAGTCGTCTGCAAAGGAAAATTTGCCGTTTCAGTCATAAACGTTGATATAAGCCATCAAAGAATAAACAACGATGATCGCATACTTTTATGGTGACACTTTGAACGACTATAATGCAAAATCTGCTGGCAGATGAAGAAATCATTGACGTTTCCTAATTTACATTGGAAATCGGGCACATTATCTACAGCATGTACACGCTCCGACACATCAGTCATTCAATACTAACCGAGCAAGCCATTGGCCTCCGCAACGTCTTGAGACGGTTCTGACGACGTTGCTCCCTACAATGCATATGAATGCCTCAGACAGTTCTTCACATCCAATCGCCCGCCTTTTCAAGTAACAAAAAATGATCTCAGACTGAGCAATTTACGCTACGAAGCATAGACCTGGTGGATGAGAACCAGTTCCGAGTTTTGTGGCTGATTTTAGCTTTGACACTGTTACAGTAAACAATTTGTAAAACCACGTGGTAGCTATGTCCAGCGTTGGACATGCGACTCCCTTTGAGTGGTCCGAATTAAATGTATATTCTAGTTAGTCTCCAGTCACTTTGACGCTGCATCGCTTGCAGTCGTTCTCTTACCTGTGCCAGAAGAGCCATGAGTAGGATACCAGCAGTGGCACAAGCGATAAACCTCATTCTCGAATTGGAAGCTGTGCAGTCGTCCTTAAATAACACGGCGGAGAATTATGGCCGTGCAGAAAATCTAGCAAATTCCGACCTCAGCCAATCGCTTGACATTTCAAGCATCGTTGGAATAAAAACAAAAAGACGTATTAGTTTTCGTACCTTAATTGCAAAGTCCTATTCTTCGATGGCATTTGCTCGTGCCGATCAAACATATATAGCGATTCGTTGTCACAAGAATGTGTGTGGGGGCCAAATGGGTGGAACACTAGCTAGTGTAGCAACCGCTTCGTAGAAAGACGTTTGAGGTTAGCGAAAGCGTGGGGCTATCATGAGTCTTTTTACTAGAATTTACGTGATTATCAGATCTTCGTGTTTGTTACAGCATACGAGCGGGAGGGATATGGGCGCTGATTCTGAGCGACGAGATTGCACTGGGCTATCTACTGCATACGGCTTTCCCTACCGGTTTTTGCAACGGCTGAGAGCTTGGAGCTACCTCCACGCTTCATTTAAAACTCGCCTTCATTGCTGTAGTTGTACTTAATGTTATTGCTGTAATAATAAGATAATGAAGAAGCTTTCTTCTAAGCTTCTGCTGGGCATTTTGGAGTATCTAACGGGTTTTGCATAGTTGGATGCGTTTTAGAAAGAGGAAGATTATATTGGCGCGGATTAGATTGCCTAGTAAATTTAAAAAATAGATTTCGGAAGCAACGGACCTGTTAGTTCACTCTTGAAATTAAGGAGCGGAACGACCTAATTCACCGTCCAAAAGTAGCATTGACTTTATGTGCTGTAATTACAAGCTAAAGACGTGAGCTTTCTTAGAAGCGTTCGTTGGATCTCAGTGGACTTTACATTTTCATTTGTGGGCTTTGCACACATTGTGACTTGCGGCCTCTGCATACGCACCCTGGCACGAGGCGGCTCATTAATATAGAATAGGGTCTCAATAACCGTGGGTACCGACTGCCCCTGTGCTTTCTCACCTTGCCAGGTAAGAGTTTCTCTCGCATGCTTATGCTGCCGTCACTAATCAAGACACAAGGTTGCAACACGTATTTTCTTATTTCTCAGACAGAAATTGCATGGTTGTGGGTTGCCAGTGCATGAGGAACTGTATTAAAGGGTCGCTGGATCAGGAGGTGCGAATCATTGAAATAATTTCTGTTTTCTGGCTGTGCGAGTTTAAAGAGTTACAAGTATTACCGTTGCATTACCACTGCTAAGAGCACTAGACGTTATCCTCGGTCAAGGGTGTATGCGGCCTATGGGTGAGGAGATTGCTCTTTCCGACATAGGCCGCGAGTTTGAGTCAGCAGACTCAGCCGTGGACGATTTCACGGTTTTTCACTGAAAGCCGTTTTGAGAGCCGATAAGGAAATTTGCCACATAGCCACCAGCCGATTGCATGTGCTCGCGTTTAAACGTAGCAATCGCGGCTCGAGTTAGCCTATGTGAATAAAAAATGCCGTTCATCAGTTTTCTTATGCGACACTTTGACATGGAAATGCTAACGTGCATTTAAACTGACTGTTAAAATAAATAAATAAATCCTAGCTGATTAAACAGCCTCTTTTTGTATAGCGACAGAAGAGCCTTTACGGCTGTCACCACTGCTAGCAGTGGCCATAAAGGATCGCCCACCACTAGAATCGAACCCACGACTGGATTTTTAATGCTTCTGATAGCTGATTGCTAACGCTACATTCCTAGCTTGGCTTCCGTGGGCGCCCTGATGAATAATGGTATTTCATCGGCAAGCATTACGGTGCAATCGAACTGTTGAAACTCTACTTGGCATATCGCAGTGTGCTTTCGTGTATCGAGTGGGTTGCATTCTATGTTCAAAGCCAAAATTCCGGAGGATTTTATGTATTAGAGACACACAGAAGTCGTAAAGTCGTCAACGTATTTGTCGAGATAGATTCAATGCACAAAGTTGCGTGTATGAATTATTTCGAATGTAAATTACAGCTGCAGTCAAAGGTTAGCATTCGGCCGAGCGTGGTCTAGTTTGTAAGTGACTCCAAAGATAGTTTCTTTAACTACGACAATTATAATCGTCACTAAATCGGTAAACTTCATTTGTCGGTGGCATTAACTCAATGGGGTCCTGTCACGTTCATGGCCGATGCACGAAGGGATCAAGTTGAGTGAATTTCTTTAACTGTAAGGTGAAATAATACGACCAGAGACATTCAAGGGGAAGTTGCGTTCCACTATGTTACAAATAAAACCGTCTGAAGAATTTTAGCGGCATGGCAATACCTGCGAGATTCTGAGCAGTTCCCGGTATAAATGTGTAGCTCCTTTCTAAAGCGAATGACGAAATGCGTGCACGGAAACACTGATTGCAAGCTATGAATCTGTTGTTAGCTGGACGCTTTAGAGCTCTCACTGTATCTCGCTGACGGTATTCTGTGTGTTCGTACTGAATGCCGTGCATGCAACCTGCAAGTTTGGTATTGGCAACGACCCTAACCGACTCGTCCTATCAACCATTGACGTTGGTGCGGGAATGACTTCCACACTCCATCGAAACTCTTAGCCATCGGTAAAAATGGACCTGAAACGAGGCTACAGAGCTCAATTGTGCTTACGCAACGGTGCCGCATTAATGCTAGCATTGGTAGTAACTCGACTCGCTTCGATGAAAGCTGTGCAAGCGGTCGTTAGCATCAATGCAAGGTTTGGTGACATTAAAAAGAGCATTTTCTCACAATCACGCCCAGGCTGTTCTTAGTCAGAGCGACGCTCAGCTTAGTAATGCCACCATCATTCAGAGAGCGGCAGCCACTGCTTGCCCTTCGAGTCACCGACGTCTTTTACCTTCTTGCAAAAGTCACGTATCACAGTTGACCACAGTGGCAATGTGTTGCAAGATCAATGGTCATGTGCTATTAGGCTAAGAAAAAGAGATGTGTGACACGAGACGGCAATGATGCCACAACGACTGCATTTCAAGGCGATATAACTATCGAAAATCTTCGAAATTCACATTTCCCGCGTCGGCAGCACTACTTGATAAGCCCTAATCGTAAAAACGCCGTGATATCGAGGGAATAGGTCGTTTTTTATTTTATTCATGCAGATGGATTACTGCTGGAACATACTCAATTTGCATTTCCGGCAGGCCCCAGTTGACATTACTACTGTACCCAGTGTGGTATACACAATCTTCGAATTAATGCAATATTGTATTGACAGCGTGAATGAAGCCGACACATTTTAATCATTGCTATGCCCAAGGAAGTCCGTTTCAAGTAGAATGCCGTAACGATATCCAACCGACGTAGGAAATGTTGTCTGAATTTGACTCGTTGCTTCGATAGCCGACTCAAGCCAGGGACTGTCTTCAACGTGGCGACTCATCAACAATTAAGCCTGTATACCATTAAAATAGCATCAACACAACGTCGATATAACGCCCGCAGAAAACTCTGTTTATATCGAGGCACTTGGTTCCGGGTGTGGCCACTGCCGTACCTGTTGCATGGCGCCTGGTGCGTAGCCGTGGGGTGCGACAGACCAGTCGAGTCTCACTGATAGTGTCAGGGGACGAGTGCCAGTGACGAGCAGCTTGCATAATTAACATGGTTACGGGTGTCGTGCACAGTGTCAGCATGCATGTATGATTAGTGGCGGCATGCAACGGTATCAACAAACATAAACACAATAAAGACGAATCGATGGAACCCTCTCAAAGCCGACATTAATTAATTAATGCGTTTTTAGATTCAAATTAAACGTGGAGAAATCAGGAGATGACGTGATGCAGGTAGGCAGTGAGTTCCAGGCTTCGTAATGATACGAACTAAAGGTACGGTCCCCAAAGGATTTGAGGTGTGTATGGGGCGTAGTAAAACGGTTTTATTCCGAAATGGCGAATGTACGATGCCTAGCCCTGGCTGTACATTTGCTGCCAAGCAGTCAATCACATGCGTTTTCCTTTGCAGCAAATGTAAAGCGCCTTGAAAGACATTCAGTTCTCTAAGGGTGCTACATCAAGTGCATTTATATTACTATCGCTATTATTATAGTACATGCAGCGTGGCAGATGCAAGAATTTGACTGCGGCAGGGCTGGGTGACATCCAAGGAAAATCTCAAGTGAGAGTTATCTGCATGAAAGTGAAAACCCTGATTGTGCTGACATATCACTTCGGAAACAAGGAGAGAATAAAGTGTCAAAAGACATGGACCAAGCAAGAAGTTATGAGGTACCCCATATTTAAATTGCTCCTCTGATGATATTTGTACATTTAAACCAATTCTCCACAGTCTCACTGATGTAAGACCGGAAGCGTTGCAGAGCAATGCTATTGAAGCCCAGGTGAAAGAAGAGACGTTCAAGAAGCAATTGGGAATCAATATCATCAAAAGCTGCCAAAAAAGATGACACAACAAGCAAAACAAGCAGAGATTATCTACCTTTTTATGAATTCCTAAGTCGGTCGTTGTACACCAGATGTAAGGCTAACTCCGTTGGTTATTACCTCTAAAGCCAGACTAGAACTATCCAGCCAGGTTTGAAGTTTCAGCATGTGACTTCCGCTGGCCTGCCAAGAGTCGTGATGGTGACTTTTATGTGAACGGTAAAAGGGAGACTGGGCGGAAGTAGCTCAATTTCTCTTCGTCCGGGGTCGATTTCCTGAGAAGCGTGGCATGACTACAACCTTTCTGATAGGTGTTGGGACATTACTGAGGTTGATGACATAATTATGACGTTAGTTTATTTATTTGAACACGCGAATTGACGTCACCATCTTGGCGTGGTATACATATCCTTCGAAGTGATTTGGAATCTTACAGAGAGTATGAATGACTTTGACGAATGGTAATAGCATCCATGCCCAGGGCGGCCGTATTCGCGTTGAATGCCTCACCAACATCACACCTTCCTAGATATTTTCGTTTTCCTAAGCTACTCGTTGCTTTGACACCTGACTTAAACTAGTGAATTTTCCTCAAGGTGCTGACCTATCAACAACTAAGCCTACACAATATGAAGCAGAGTTAGAAAAGCGGCGAAGTTGCGACCGGGGCTCTTTATCATGAAGGCCTCACCACACGAAGGAACATTTCCTCTGGTATTCATAGAAAGGCATTTTTGGCTTTTTGAAACACATTTAAGCTCTTTTTATGCTCCAGGTAGTACTGCTTTTCAGATATAGAGCTAGACCACATCGATATCTATAGACGACCGGTGATGGATCATTTAAAGTTGTGAGCTTTCTCATCGCAGTAGAAGAAACAACGAAATAAAGAAGCTGATTTACCAGGTTTTTTGTAGCGACAGAAGACCCTTTACGGTATCACAGCTGCTTGAAGGGGTGACAGAGAATCGCCCACCTCATGATTCGAATTTCCGACACCCGGGTCAAAGTCGTAAAAAGAACCTACCTTACCTGGTGAGCCATCACTGCTCAGCAGCACAGGGATTTTAAAACAAAAGAAAGAATGTTGTTGCACTAGCCTAGCTTTGTGCCATCAGAATGATTAGAGCTAGTTTCGCAACGTATTTACGGTGCTCTCTCAGATTAGGGTCGAAGATAATGTCTTTTTTAAGCAATAGTGCTTAACTACAGAAGAAAAGAGCTGAATATTTGACTCAGAATTCAGAGCAGGTGCAGTATCATTTCCCTCATCACGATCAACAATCCAATGAATATTTTTGCATAAAACGCCTCACAGTGGTGCTTCAAAAGTTTGAGGACGAAGTCGCACACGACGACCGTAGCTATGTAAATATATATATTTATACGTGCATATGTAAACATATATCTTAAACAAGTGGATATTGGTTTAACCATTGACGACTGAGTGGTGACGATTCACACGTTGTAAAACTAAGAGTATAAATAAGTGTTCTTTGAAATGGACACGAACTTGTTTTTACATGTCTGATCAAAATGCTCGCCTCCCGTTTTGTCACTGAACTAGAATGCTCGTGGCAATTGTACTTAAAAGGTCCGTCCTGTCCTAATTTTGTCATTGTATTACATTAGGCAATCTAACCAGTGCCTGTCTAATCCTTCGCTTTATACGAGGCATCCAAAACTGCAAAACCACTTACAAACTACAAAGTGTACATCACATTAAGCCGTTATGTACAGCTTAATCAGGTACTGCCAGAAATTGATGCTGTAATATCCTTCGGGACACGTTACCACTAGTGTACTGTAAACTTTGCCTTCATGCTAGCAGTGTAAATGGAATGATGAAAAGTATTTAGCTAAACCAATGACAGACCATCGAACCAGGTCAACTATCTGGAGCGTTTAGGATCTAGCAGAAAAGCTAAGACGACGAGCGGTGGAGTCTCGACAATACCTTAGTTTAGGCTAAGGTTAACTAAAGGCAGAACGAAATAGAATGCAGAAGTTAAAGTGTCTATCTATCACTGAACGCATTGTTGAAGCAGTTATGGCCACAAAGGGGCCGACTGCAGCTCTCCGATTGCAACATGAGGTTCAGGATGAACGTTTCGGATCTCGAGAGCAGAGCTAGCAGCTAGAAAGGCTTCTAGCGTCCTTCAAAAGCTGCCTCACAACGTCTGTGATGCTCAGCCTGTATGCCGTCGCTGCAGCAATCCTCGTTGAGCGGGGAACAGATCAACGCAGACTCGAGCTGAACAGTAAAACTGTCGCCCATGTGCAGCTTGCAGTCCATCGAGTGGTCGTCTGCTGAAGTTTCGAACGAGCCTAGCAGTGTGTGCGACTCCATTAGGCCGTTTGGTCTCTAAGCTGTACAGGTGCGATCGCTTCTGCTGAATACGTAGGCACAAGATAAAAAGCGAACCTGGACGAAAACTGGCTACCGAGAAGCCCGTATTCGTAGCTTACGTTAGGCGAAGCGTCAGTTCGACGTTGTTCGTACTCTCAGGCAGCATTTTGTAGGTTGGGTAGGCGAGTTCGCATTTACCGGCAAATCACTGTAAGGGTCAGCTGATGTGGCTGCGGGTGGATGCCCGTACAATGCAGATGTAGGCAAACAGTAACATTGTGGTCTCATCTTACACCATGTTCAGTTATTTAATGCAAAGGCAGCCGCTATCCCAAGCATTAGGTTACCAGAGTAGGCATAGAACTTTTAAGAAATTTGGCTGCTTATGGTCGACATGCAGTTGCCATTTCAGGGTAAACACTTATAGCAAACGCCTGGTTTGAAAGTGCAACTCAGAGTCAAACTTATGGTACGCTCAACGATTTATTGTGCAGTCGTGCACCAAGAGATGTGTACTTGTGGCATCGATAAAAAATCGATGCGACAGTGTAATCGTAGACTAGCCTATGGTGTTGACAACCCACTTGCAGATGTCAAGGAACAAGTCCGGGTGTTTCTTGATGTAATCCTTAATTTTATCAATCGAAATAAGAAATCTCTTCAAGCCGGAGTTGTCTGCAACAAAACATTTGCCATTGAGAATGTTGATAAAAGCCGGCAAGCGTTGAACAACGATGATCGCTTGCTGTTGCCATATAGCTTCTAATCGCTAAGATGCATGTCTTGCTGGCACGGTGAGAAAATCGTTGTCGTTTCTGACTTCACGATGGAAGTTTAAAACGTTATCTACAGCATTTACACACTTTGACTTTCTTAACAGTTCAATACTTACCGAGAAAGCCCATGGCCTCCACGACGTCTAGTGACGATTCTGACGATACTGATGCTCCCTAAAATGCACGTGACTGCCTCAGAGAGGTTTTCACACATAGTCGCGTTCTTTTTTTTTCAGTAACGAAGGTTGATTTCAGGCAGAGCATTCTAGGCTAAGCGGATGTAGATTGAGCTTATAGGAACCAGTTAGCCAGTTTTGAGACCAAGTTTGACTTTGACTCTGTTACTGTAAGCAAGTTGGAAAATTAAGTCGTCGTTGTGTGATGCTTTATGACAGCCGGCTCATTGTGAGTGGTTCCTTTTGAGGCAACTATCTAGTTAGTGTCCTTTCTCTTCCACGCAAGCTGCGTTGCTCACAGTTGCTCACATACCTGTACCAGAAGAGCCATGAGTAGAATAGCAGCAGTGGTGCAAGCGATGAACCTCATTCTACGACAATTCGAAACGTGCAGTGATCCTGAAATAAAATGCTAGAAAATAACGGCCGTGCCGAAAATCTAACATACTTCGAGCCTAAAAAAGCACGTGATATATCGGGCAGGGTTTGCCATAAAACAGCTTCGCCGTAGTACCTTCAATGAAAGGTTCTTTTTTCCGATGCCTTCTATTCGAGCATCTCAAACATATATAGCAAGTCGTTGTCACAGGAATGTGTGTGGGAGCCGAATGGGTGAAACGATCGACAGCATTGCAATCTCTTCGCAGAAAAACATCTGAGGTTAGCAAAAGCGTGGGGATATCCTGACCGTAAGAGAACCTTTACTAGCTTTCAACAGTATATCTATCCCTAATGCTTTTTGCATCAAGCCTGAGGAAGAGACATTGAAAAGTAGTAGTTGGAACAGGATTGCACTTTCCCTATGTTCTATTGCAGTACACATTCAGGATTGGAGTTGTCGATTCTCCAGAAATATGCCACAGTAGTAGGTGTGGACGACACTGAAAACACTGTTTCCCTGCTAGCCATATCCCGAGGCTATCTACCGTCGTCAGATGCATCGCACTACCTTAAATGAGTGCTAGGAGAACTCACCGTAAGTTTTTAGAACGACCAACGGGACTGCTGTACACTATACCTTTACCCCAGAGGCATGAGCAACGTTCGCCTTCAATACATCTGATTCATGTCTCTTTCAGCCGCCTTCGACTCCATTCAAACCTAAAAACATACCCCTTACGTGTGAACACGTAGCCGGTATTATCATCGTCACAGCTGTAGCCGAGCCTAGCTTCTTTCTAAATTTCAAGCAACTTATCTCACGACCAGTGTATCTTGAACCACGCTAGTGCTATCGGCCAGTAATTTTCGTGTTACGGTCGAAAGCGAACGGACGTCTTGTAAAGTTCATTGCTTTCATGATTAGGTTTTTTAAGTCTCAGTTAAAGAACTCAGCTAAATTAGGCTCCGTCCAAAACTACCGTTAACTTCAGGTGCTGCAATTCCAAGATCACTACACAAGCTTATTTCTTTGCGGCGTTCGTTAGACCCAGTGGACTTTACATATGCTTTTGTGGATTTCCCCACCTTTCAACTCGTTGATGTTCCACACTTAGCTGTGCACGAATCGGCTCATGGACTTAGTATACGGTCTCAACAGCCATGGGTAGCGACTGCCTTGATATTGCTTCACTTTCTTAGGCAGCTTCCTAATTAGAGTTACACTTTCTCCCGCGTGCTATGCTGTATAATCTGACCATGATACTACAGTGTGCCTAACAGAACGGCAATAACATTCCGTGCTGTAGTAGGGGCCAAAGCGCTATTAAAATAAATGCTGTTCTCTTGAGGTGCAAGTAAAGTATTGTCGTCACTGAGAGTACGATTACGACATTCTTGGCCCTAGGTCTTAGCCGCCTAAGGAAAAAAAGCTAGATCTTTCCGACCCGAGTCGTAAGTCCGTGACCAGCCCATGGGAGATTGTTCTGCTTTCACTGCTAGTGGCGGTGATAACCGATAAGGCTCTCTTGACGCTACACAACGGAGGCGGTATATTGACCACAAGTTTAAGCTTTGCAAATATAGCTAGCGTTAGCTTGGATGGTTTAACAGGTATTCGTTAGATTGCTAAGGAGACGCTTTTTTTCATTTGAAAGCTGACATGCAGGTGAACTGACTGGTAACGCCTCGGATAGCTGATCGCTTAAAAACCTTGTTACCTTAGCTTCCGTGTAATCTGATTTAATATGTAGCAACGGCAAAATTCACATTTCCTGCCTTAGTAGCTCTAAGTAATAAGCTCTAGTTCTATTCGCGCTGCGATTTGCAGCAATTAGTGGCTCTCGTCGACTGGATGCCAGCAGTTTGATAATAATAATAATAATTCACTTGATAAAGCGCCCTCAGAGAACTTAATCTCTCTCTAGGTGCCTAACATTTGCTTTAAAATGAAATGCAATTGAATGGTAGTAAAATCATGCTTGAAAAAACAAACGAAATGAATAATATGGTTAGCGTGACATGCACAGGGTCAGCATGCAAATATGGTTAGCATGCACAGTGTCAGCACGCATAAGCACATCAAGGTAATGATAACTTCCGGATTATATATGGTCTGCAACTTTAATGTACGGGCGAATTGACGTTACTATACTAGGGCGGCTTACTTATCCTTCAAAGTGATACAATATCTTATAGAGATGGTGAATGGCGTTGACGCCTTGTATCAACATCCAAGCCAAAGCCCAGAGAAGCACCAGTCACGTGGAATGCCGTAACCAGGTCGAACCTACCTCGATAAATATGTTCACATTTGACTCGTTGCTTGGACACGTGACTTAAACTAGGAAATGCCCTTACGCTTCCGAATCAACGAATTCTAAGTTTGCATAGTATGCAGCAGAGTCAGAAAAGGGGCACATGAGCATTTTTGCCTCCCGTAGCAGAAACACAGAGCTCGGCCGCCTAGTAAATCTATGTCCTCTCCGAATCGTCACCGAAAACGAAATGACGCTCCACTTTGGCTCAATTCTGCCTTAGTAAAACTGCCTTTCGAGAATATGTAACGTTATAATAATCGCAAAACTTACATTTCCTGCCTTAGTAGCTCTAAGTAATAAGCTTTTGTTCTATTCACGCTGCGATTCGAAGCAATTAGTGGCTCTCTTCGACTGGATGCCAGCAGTTTGATAACTACCGGATTATATATGGTCTGCAACTTTAATGTACGGGCGAATTGACGTTACTAGACTAAGGCGGCTTACCTATCTTTCAAAGTGAATAGAACTAGAGCTTATTACTTAGTGCCTCCTAATTAGTGGCTCTCTTCGACTGGATGTATTGTATCTCCGTCAGTCACTCCACATAGTCATAAAGACCATGTGGTTGTTACGCAGGAGAGTTTTGTATAGCCTACTCACAGCCTAAGCGGGTTTCGGTACGCACTCGGTAGCCAACAGGGTTCCTCTCACGCAACACAGAGAAAGTGGGAAGCATAGCGGAGTCAGGAGAGCAGTTGAGGTAGTGAAAAGCATAGAAGTAGCAGTTCAGGACCGCTGAAAAAGATGTGCCATAGTCGGCTGTTGGAGAGTAGTTGTCGTTGCGTAAGATTTGTGGAAGCGAGTTCCACAGTCTAGGACCTGCAGAGCTAAAGCTTCTCTCGCCAACTGTCTTTAAGCAGAGGAATGGGACAGCTAATTTGTTGTCCACGCAGGACTTGAGGGTGCGAACAGGCTGAAACTGATGCAGCAGTTCAGCTAGGTACGAAGGAGCTAAGCCGTGGCGGGCCTTCCGGGTCAGCGTAAGAACTTTGCTCTGTATCCTTTGCTTAACCGGCAATCATCCTAGCTCTTTCACCAGAGGTGACACGTGCGCAAACCGCTGGGACTTGAAGACCAGCATTGCAGCCATATTCATAGTCCGCTGTAGTGGCATAATAGCTTTCTTTGGCAGCCCAGCCAAAAGGGAATTACAATAATCAAGCCGAGACGGAACTAAAAAGCTAGTTAAATTTTTTACAAGCCACTGTGGGAGACAGTTTCTAATCTTGGATAGAGATCGGATGTGATGGCTAGCTGTAGAGGCAGTCTTCTGAATGAAGCTTTTGAAATTGAGGCAGCTGTCGAACACGACACCTAGATTACGAGCACCTGGTGAAGGTCGCACAATAGCATCACCTATTAGAACAGCAAAGCCTTTTAATCCAGCCACACGATTAGGGTGTCCTATGAGCAGCAGTTTGATTTTATCGTCATTTAGTTTCAGGAAGTTTTCCGACAGCGAGGATCGAATATTGGCAAGGCAAGCATCCAGTTTCTCAGGTGCTGCAGCAGATTCCGACGGTTTAAATGACAAATACAGCTGAGTATCATCAGCATAAAAGTGATATGCTATTCCATGGGCCTTAATCACTTTTCCCAGGGGTTGTGTATAAATGGAGAACAGCAAGGGACCGAGTACAGACCCTTGAGGGACTCCACAGGTGACCCTTCACATGTCTGAGAACTGACCCCCACACGACACGGATTGAACACGATCAGACAAGTATAATTTAAACCACGCCAGTGCTTCGTCTGCCAGACCGATCCTTGTTCTTAATCGTTTAAGCAAAACTTCGTGATCAATGGTGTCGAAGGCAGCAGACAGATCTAGCAGAGCTAGGGCAGTGACACTCCCGTCGTCGTTGCCACGTAGAATGTCATTGTTAACACGGAGGAGAGCAGTTTCAGTAGAGTGCTGCCTCTTGAACCCTGATTGAAATGTTTCTGACATTCTATTATTTTCAATATTTTCAACTAGCTGCTTAGCAACAATTTTTCCAAGAATCTTTGATAAGATTGGAAGAAGGGAAACTGGACGATAGTTTGCTAGGACCTCTGTATCTAATCCAGGCTTTTTAAGAATAGGTCTAACGATTGCCGATTTGAAGGACTTGGGGACGATGCCAGCAGTTTGATAACTTCCGGATTATATATGGTCTGCAACTTTAATGTAGGGGCGAATTGACGTTACTATACTAGGGCGACTTGCATATCCTTCAAAGTGATACAATATCTTATAGAGACGGTGAATGGCGTTGACGCCTTTTATTAACATCCAAGCCCAGAAAAGGACCAGTCACGTGGAATGCCGTAACCAGGTCGAACCTACCTCGATAAATTTGTTCACATTTGACTCGTTGCTTGGACACGTGACTTAAACTAGGAAATGCCCTTACACTTCCGAATCACCGAATCCTAAGCTTGCATAGTATGCAGCAGAGCCAGAAAAGGGACATATGAGCATTTTCGCCTCCCGTAGCAGACACACAGAGCTTGGCCGCCTAGTAAATCTATGTCCTCTCCGAATCGTCACCGAAAACAAAATTACGCTCCTCTTTGGCTCAATCAGCAATTGTTGCGTTTGTTTGAGATTAGTATTATTATTTCGTCCTATCCTTTATAATATGGGAATGTTGTTCCGGTGTCCTAAGGTTTGAAGCACCGCCCTGTATTAAAATCATGGCTCTAAGTTTGTTTATTACGAAGGTCATGAAATTGGATCGCAACCTGGCCGAAAAGTGACCAAGGTTCTTCGTCACAGACGCCTCACAAAAGTAAGCAGCACTTCTCTGACTGGTCGAAGAGAATCTTTCCAGCTTATCGAAACAAATGGAAAATAATATCACACTGTAATTAACACTCTTGTTAATAGGTTTCGATTGACCATACTGATGGATAGAAGACCAGTAACTGCTCGTTCAGAGTTGTAAGGTTCCTCATCGATCAGTCACTCAGTCAAATTAACAATGTTTTTAACCCCAGCCTAGCTTTATACCGTCGTAATAATTCGCGCTCGTTTGGCTCAGCGATTAAGGTTCTCGCCCCGATCAAGTCATGGTACATGTAATTTATAGCTTAAGTGGTGGGCTCGAGCCCCGAGGCATAGTGAAGCGTCTGATTAGAGATAAGGTTTCGTCTTAGCGCTCTGAAGTTGGAGCACACACACACACACACACACACACACACACACACACACACACACGCACACACAAACCTATATATAAATAAATAAATAAATATAAATATATATATATGTATAGGCATACATTTATATTTAGGTATATATTTAAATATAGGCATATATATATAGGCATATGCATACATATATATATATATATATCTATAATTCTGTAAAGATTCGCGCTGAGTGGGTTGTGAAAAGAGTTTTTGCTGGGCTATCTAGAAAACATTTGACTTTTAAATGATGTGTCTTACTACGCTGAAATTAATTTATCATGAAAGAGGCTCGACCTTGTTAAAAAACTAGTCATGAGGGGCGAGTGTTTTGACATACGCATATTGAAAGAATATATTTCTATGCACATCTAGAGAAAAGGAGAGACATAGATAGTGTAAATACGTACGTAAATCTTCCGTTAAAACTGCGCCCTGAGTTAACTTAATCTTTTTTCATGTGCTTTATTTATGCCTCAGTATTTGAGTCCAGCACTATTGCTATAGAATACGTTCACCACGAGCTTATTCGTGGAGAGCACCTTAACCACTAGGCCAAACCGGCGCCAATCATCCTGATGGCATGAAGCTAGGCTAATGTAAGGGCATTTTTTGTTCAATTGACAGACTGGTCGATGAGAAACCGTACGCCTATGAATGAGCAGGCACCGGTCTTTGATGAAATCAGTGTGGTGTAGCTTAATTGCTTAACAGCAGTATTACTTTCAGCACAACAAGAATTCTCATGTGTTTCGAAAAGCAGAAATGCCTTTCCCCAAGCACCAGGAGCAAGGCTGCTCCATGAGGAGAGGCTTATATGATTAACACCCACGGCGCTCTTCGACCAGGCACTATTCCACTTAACAAGCTGCGTAACAATCGTACTTGGAGCCATGGTTTTAACATTTAGGAGGTAGGCCAGGGTATTTAGACCACTTGAAGCTACAAACCATTACGGAAACTCAGGCTTATTTAGACAAAGATGCCACAATCTACATTGGTCTATGCAATTGCGATATCCCGTCTTGACTTCTGTAACCCACTGCTGTCTGTCCTACCGGCGTATGCATTCAGGTGCTTGCAGTTGGTGAAACATTCTGCAGTTAGGCTCATATGTATTGAGCGTAACAGTTGTTACGTGACTCCACTTCTCGCTGACCTGTACTGGCTCCTAGTCAAGCGACGCACCAATTTCACGGTTATTTCACTCACTTTCAGGTCCCTTTATTCTTTGGCTCCAGCCTAACTACCACTGCTACTGCCCGCACCAAGCATGGCATCGTACATTTAGCTTTTCGGAGGAAACCGTTAACCAATACCTCACACAAACCATAATTCTTTCAGAGACCATGCATATAGATCACAATCTCACAAAGCCTGGATCTCACTATTGACCTGCGTCACGACATCTCCTGACTTCTCCATGTTTAAAATGAAACTATATCCTCATCTATTTGTGACATAACTTAGTGGGCTCCTGGGATTCGTCCTTTATGTGTTTATGCTTGCTGACACTGTTCACATGCTGTTATTACTCATACTGACATACTGACCCTGAGCAGGTCACCCTTAATCATATTATTCTTGTTTTTTATTGAGCATGCTACCACAAACCATTCGATCGTGCTTCCTTTGCAGCAAATGGGAAGTGCCCACACACAGATTGAGTTATCTAAGAGTGATACTCAAATGTCTTATTATTTATATTGGTATTATTATACAAGCTTAATTGTTGATGAGTTTGCACCCATCTTGAAAGGATTCCCTAGCTTAAGTCAGCTGTAAAAAGCAACGAATCAAATACGGACAAGAGTCTCCAAGTAGGCCTGATCTCGTTACAGCGTTCTGTTTGGTTCTGGCTTCCTTGGGCATCGATGTGATGAAAATTGTTGATGCCATTCACATTGTCAATACAATATCAAATTACTTCGAAGATTGTGTTTATTGCAATAGGTTAATTAATCAGGCAAACTCAGGCCTACCTGTACAATACAGACCAATTATACCCCGAAAGTAATCCACCTGCATGATACAAATTAAAAACTACGCATTGCGTGGATATCATGGCATTTCCAGAATTAGGGCCTATAAATTAGCACTGCATAGGAAGAACACTTGAATTTTGAGAATTTTCGATCGTTATGTCGCCGTAAAAACAGTCACTAAGGCATGATTGCCATCGCTAGTCACACATCTATTTTAATCAGCCTAATAGTAGATAGCCGTCGATCTTGTTACACTTCGTGCTGTGCTCAACTGCCATACGTGGCATTTGCATCAAAGCAAAAGACGTCGGTGACTCGAGAATAGGCAGTGGCCGTGTCTCTTTGAACGGTAGTAGCCTCACTAAGCTGAGCGTTATGCGGACGAAGCACAATGTGTTCACCATTCGGAGAAAGCGCTCTTTGGAACGTCCCCGGATCTTGGATTGAATCCCAAACGCACTTGCTCAGCTTTCATATAAGTGATTCAACTTACTACTAATGCAAGTGCTTGTGCAGCACCGTCTTTTAGGCTAAACTGTGGGCCGTGGCCTAATTTAAGGTCTGTTTTTATCAAAGTTTATTAGTTTAGATGAAGTATTCAAGTAATTCTTGAACCAATGTCAATAGTTGATAGCACGAGTTGGTTATGGAACTTACCAAGACCATAGTTGCAGGTTGCCTACGCTGGTTTCAATACTATCACCAAGCATATCGATGGCCTAAAACAGTGACATCACTAAAATCTCTAGATAACAACAGATTCCGTGGGTGTTAGTCATATAAGCGTCACCTCATAAAGTAGCTTTGCTCCTGGTGCTTGAAGGAAGGCATTTCTGCTTTTCGACGCATGATAATCTGTGTTTTGCAGCAGCTAATATTGCATTCAAACAATTTAGCTAGACCACACTGATATTGATCGAAGACCGGTGCCTGCTAAGTCGGAGTCGTCCGGTTTCTCATCGCCTAGTCTGTCTATCAAAAGCAAAATGTTCTTACACTAGCCTAGCTTTTGGCCATCTATATAATTGGCGCTGGTCTTTCCTAGTGGTTACGGCACTCTCTACGGATAAACTCGAGGTGAATGTATATTATAAAAGAAGTTCTGGACGAGAACCCTGAGGCACAAATAAAGCACATGAAAAAAGATTAGCTTTACTGAGGGCGAAGTTTTGACGGAAGATTTATATCCAACTATCTATATCTCTAGTTATCTGTAGAAATTCATACGTATAAATTTTTCACCGTGTATGTGTCAATGCACTCGTTCCTCATTAGACGTTTTTTGAACAAGGTCAGAATCCAAAAGCAATAAGTTCATTTCGGCATTGTAAGACTCATCATTAATAGGTCATCTGTTTTCCTGTTAGAGCATCCAAAACTCTATTCAAGATCCACTCAGCCTGAATCTTTACGGAATTATATATATGTATATGCATACATATATGTACACACACACACGCACACACACGCACACACACACACACACACACACACACATATATTTATATATATATGTGTGTGTATATATATTTGTGTGTGTGTATATGTATATGCTCCAACTTTAGAGGGCTAAGAAAAAAACAAATCTCTATGAAGGCGCTTCACTATGCCTCGGGCTCGAGCAAAGCCCTTTGGCTATAATTCATGATTAAAAGCCCCGGCCACTAATTCGCCGCTTTTATAACTCTGCTTCATATTGTGTAGGCTTAGTTGTTGATAGGTCTGCACCTTGACGAAATTCACCAGTTTAAGCCAGGTGTCAAAGCAATGAGTACGTTATGAACACAACTATCTAGAAACTACTGATGTGTCGAAGCATGTACATGCTATAGATAATGTGTCCGATATCCATCATAAGGTAAGAAACGTCAACGATCTTTATCTGCCAGCAGATTTTGCGTCGTAGTCGTTCAAAGGGTCACCGTAAAAGCATGCGATCATCGTTGTTTATTCTTTGACGGCTTATTTCAACGTTTATGACTGAAACGGCAAATTTTCCTTTGCAGACAACTCCAACGGCAAGAAACTGTTTATCGATAACATGTTGCAACTCGCACTTGATTACATTAAGAGTCACCCGGAATATTTTTATGAAATCTGCAAGTGGGTTAACAACCTAGGCTAGTGAATTGTTACATTGTCATATCCATTGCTTGTCAACGGCTACAAGTAAGCAGCTCTTGATGTCCAACTGCACAATAAATCGTTGAGCATACCATGAGATTGACTCTGATTTGCACGTTCAAAGCACGCGCTTTCTTTATCTCATTAGAGTAAAATGGAAATCTAGTGTAGACCGCAAGCAGCTTTAGCACTTTAAACTCTAGCTAATTCTCTAATACCCTAATGTCTGGGCTGGCGGCTACTTCAATAATGAATTACTATGCAAGATCTAAAACTAGACAACAAATTTACTTTTGCCTTATTATAATATTGTACTTGATAAAGCGTGCTCAGAGAACTCAATTTCTTTCTAGGTGCTTCAAATTTACTGCAAATGGAAGGGAAATTTGAATGAAGAGTAATATACAGCTTGATAAACTTGAATTACATGGTTTTGGGTGACAAGCACAGGGTCAGCATGCAAATGTGGTTAGTGGCAGCATGCACAGTGTCAGCACACATAATCACATGAAGGACGAACCTTAAGGACCCACAAAATGCTGTCCTCAAAAGGTCAAAAGGTGTACTTTTAAGGTCTTCTTAAATGTGGCCAAGTCAGGCGATGTTCTGACGCAAGTCGGAAGGGATATCCAGGCTTTAGGAGCACACGAACTAAATACACGGTCTCTAAAAGATTTTAGGTTGGTACGAGGTATTGGTAAACTGTTGGATTCCGAAAAGCGGGTGGTACGATGCTTGGCCTGGTGGGGGAGTAGATGTGGGAGATAGACTGGAGCCAAAGAATAAAGTGACCTAAAAGTGAGCGATAAAACCTTGAAGTCGATCCGTCTCTTGACTGGTAGTCAGGTCAGGTCGGGAGGAAGTGGTGTGATGTGGCAACTGTGACGCTCACGACAGACAAGCCTAGCTGCAGAGTTTTGCACGAGCTGTCATCGCCTGGTTGCACAAGCCGGTAGGCAAGCAAGCAGTGAGTTACAGAATTTAAGACGGGATGTCACAAATGCATGCACCAACCTAGACGTGGTATCCTTATTAAAACAAGCCCGACTTAAGGCAGGGCTATGTAGCTGAAAGAGCAGAGACTTGACTGTGGAGCTGACCTGGTTGTCTAAAGAGTAGTGACTTTGAAACATGACACCTAGCCTACAGATTAAATAACTCACGCCTGACTTGCGTCATGTCGTCTCCTCACTTATCCACGTTAAGATAGAAACTAAAAACTCATCCATTTATTACAGCGTTGAGTGGGTTCATGTGATTCGTTCTTTGTGTGTTCAACCTTGCTGAGACTTTTGACTGCTCCAACTAACTGTACTGGCAAGCTGAGCTGGTGCAGGTCACCCATAACAGTGTTATTCAAGTAGATTTTTGAGCGTGCGACCACTAATAGTTCGATCGTAATAATAATAATAATAATAATATTGCACTTGATAAAGCGGCCTCAGAGAACTTAATCTCTTTCTAGGCGCTTTACATTTGCTGCAAAGTGATATGCAATAGAATGGTAAGTAAAATCATGTTTGAAAAACAAACAAAATGAATAATATTGTTAGGGGTGACATGCACAGGGTCAGCATGCAAATGTGGTTAGTGGCAGCATGCACAGTGTCAGCGCGCATAAGCACATCAAGGACGAGTCACAGAGACCCACTAAATGCTGTCCTAAATAGGTGTTTTTAAATTTCTTTTAAATGTGGTCAGGTCAGGGGATGTTCTGACGCAGGTCGTGAGGGAGTTCCACGCTTTGGGACCATACGAGCTAAATGCACGGTCTCCAAAGGATTTAAGGTTTGTACGAGGTATTTCCAGACTGTTGGATTCCGAAAAGCGAGTGGTACGATGCTTGGCCTGATGAGGTAGTATATCTGAAAGATAGGCTGGAGCCGTAGAATGAAGAGACCTAAAAGTGAGCGACAAAACCTTGAAGTCAATCCGTTGCCTCAGTGGTAGCCAGTGCAGGTCGGCGAGAAGTGGAGTAATGTGGCAACTGCGAAGCTCACGACAGACAAGCCTAGCTGCAGAGTTTTGCACCAGCTGCAATCGCCTGATCGCATATGCTGGTAGGCCAGTAAGCAGTGAGTTGAAGAAGTCGAGACGGGATGTCACGAATGCATGGACCAACTTGGACGTGGTATCCTTATCTAAACAAGCCCTAATTTTAGCAATGTTATGAAGCTGAAAATAGGAAGATTTGACTGTGGGGCTGATGTGGTCGTCTAACGAGAGGTCGCTTTGGAATATGACACCTAGATTTCGAGCTGATTCAACTGGAGATATGCTGATAGAGCCAATTTTGAAAGTCAGCCTTTTCAATTTCTGAATCACACTGGGTTTGCCCATAACTAGTAAGTTAGTTTTATCATCGTTTAGTTTTAGAAAATTTGCTGCCATCCATGTGCGGATGTCATCAATGCATGCAGCAAGTGAGTTGAGAGAATTTGAGGTGCTCGAAGGCTGGGAGGGATCAAAGCAAAGGTACAACTGAGTGTCATCCGCATAGAAGTGAAAGCCTAGATTGTGCTTGGCAATCACACCAGCGAGAGGCAGAGTATAAACGGTGAAAAGGACCGGACCTAGCACAGAGCCCCGAGTTACTCCATATTTTAGAGGTACTTCAGATGATCTTTGTCCATTCACGTCAATACTCTGGCGTCTCCCACTGAGATAGGACCTGAACCACTGCAGAGCAGTGCCAGTGATGCCCAGGCGAGATGAGAGGCGCTCTAGAAGTACTTTGTGATCGATGGTATCAAAAGCTGCCGAAAGATCGAGCAAAACCAGAAGAGACACTCTACCCATGTCTGCATTCCTAAGTAGGTCGTTGTATACCCGAAGCAATGCTGACTCTGAGGAGTGATTGGCTCTAAAGCCAGACTGGAACTTACTAGCAAGGTGTGAGGTTTCGATATACGAGTTCAGCTGGTCTGCCACGACCCATTCTTGCTCTGAAGCGAATGCAAGTTGCCTAGACATAGATCGAGTTTTCTGAGGGCACTAAATCAAATCGATCCCTTTTATTATAGTTATTAATGTACGAGCTTAGTTATTGACAAGTCAGCAATTTTAACTGATTCTCTCGCCTAAAACCGGTATAAAGCGAAAAGTCAGACGTGGACAAATATCTCTATGCATACCTTGACCTTGATAGGGGTGAGAACCTTAACCGCCGAGCAAAACGAACACGAATTACTAAGACGGAATTAAACTACGCCTGGACTAATAGCAATGCTTCTTTGAATGACTCACCGCTCGATAACGATCGTTAGGACTGTCAATGAGCAGTCACCGGTCATCAACCAATCAGTATTGACGAGTGAAACTCCTCAACAGCAGTGTTAACTACCGATTAAAAATTAGTCGAGTCAACTCAATGGTATTGAAAGCAGTGCCTGCAATCTGCAACGTTGGTCCTGGCAAGGACCCTAACCAACTCGTGCTATCAATCATTGACGTTGTTTTAAGAATGACTTGAACCCTTCATTGAAACTCTGAAACTTGGTTAAAATGGACGTTAAACTAGGTGACGGCCCGCAGTTGTGCTTGAAAGACGTTGCTGAATTAGCGCTCGCCTAACTCGTAAGTCGAATCGCATGCAGAAAAGCAGGGCAAGCGGGCGAGGGATTCAATCCAAGGTCCGCAGACGATCAAAAGAGAATTTTTCTGTGTAGCGTGCCACGCTTTGGTTTGTCAGAGTGACGCTCAGCTTAGTACGGCCGCTACCATTCCAATAGATGCAGCCACTGGTCGGTTTCGAATTACCCAATCAACTAAGAGCCGTGATTTAAATATACGGGCGGGGGTGCTTCAAACATTTAAATAATAATAACGATAAGGTCCAATAGTATTACTTATATAAAACAAACTGAACGGTTGCTAATTGAGCCAAAGTGGAGCGTCATTTCGTTTTCGGTGACGATTCGGAGAGGACATAGATTTACTAGGCGGCCGAGCTCTGTGTTTCTGCTACGGGAGGCGAAAATGCTCATGTGCCCCTTTTCTGACTCTGCTGCATACTATGCAAACTTAGAATTCGTTGATTCGGAAGCGTAAGGGCATTTCCTAGTTTAAGTCACGTGTCCAAGCAACGAGTCAAATGTGAACATATTTATCGAGGTAGGTTCGACCTGGTTACGGCATTCCACGTGACTGGTGCTTCTCTGGGCTTTGGCTTGGATGTTGATACAAGGCGTCAACGCCATTCACCATCTCTATAAGATATTGTATCACTTTGAAGGATAAGTAAGCCGCCCTAGTATAGTAACGTCAATTCGCCCGTACATTAAAGTTGCAGACCATATATAATCCGGAAGTTATCATTACCTTGATGTGCTTATGCGTGCTGACACTGTGCATGCTAACCATATTTGCATGCTGACCCTGTGCATGTCACGCTAACCATATTATTCATTTCGTTTGTTTTTTCAAGCATGATTTTACTTACCATTCAATTGCATTTCATTTTAAAGCAAATGTTAGGCACCTAGAGAGAGATTAAGTTCTCTGAGGGCGCTTTATCAAGTGAATTATTATTATTATTATCAAACTGCTGGCATCCAGTCGACGAGAGCCACTAATTGCTGCAAATCGCAGCGCGAATAGAACTAGAGCTTATTACTTAGAGCTACTAAGGCAGGAAATGTGAATTTTGCCGTTGCTACATATTAAATCAGATTACACGGAAGCTAAGGTAACAAGGTTTTTAAGCGATCAGCTATCCGAGGCGTTACCAGTCAGTTCACCTGCATGTCAGCTTTCAAATGAAAAAAAGCGTCTCCTTAGCAATCTAACGAATACCTGTTAAACCATCCAAGCTAACGCTAGCTATATTTGCAAAGCTTAAACTTGTGGTCAATATACCGCCTCCGTTGTGTAGCGTCAAGAGAGCCTTATCGGTTATCACCGCCACTAGCAGTGAAAGCAGAACAATCTCCCATGGCTGGTCACGGACTTACGACTCGGGTCGGAAAGATCTAGCTTTTTTTCCTTAGGCGGCTAAGACCTAGGGCCAAGAATGTCGTAATCGTACTCTCAGTGACGACAATACTTTACTTGCACCTCAAGAGAACAGCATTTATTTTAATAGCGCTTTGGCCCCTACTACAGCACGGAATGTTATTGCCGTTCTGTTAGGCACACTGTAGTATCATGGTCAGATTATACAGCATAGCACGCGGGAGAAAGTGTAACTCTAATTAGGAAGCTGCCTAAGAAAGTGAAGCAATATCAAGGCAGTCGCTACCCATGGCTGTTGAGACCGTATACTAAGTCCATGAGCCGATTCGTGCACAGCTAAGTGTGGAACATCAACGAGTTGAAAGGTGGGGAAATCCACAAAAGCATATGTAAAGTCCACTGGGTCTAACGAACGCCGCAAAGAAATAAGCTTGTGTAGTGATCTTGGAATTGCAGCACCTGAAGTTAACGGTAGTTTTGGACGGAGCCTAATTTAGCTGAGTTCTTTAACTGAGACTTAAAAAACCTAATCATGAAAGCAATGAACTTTACAAGACGTCCGTTCGCTTTCGACCGTAACACGAAAATTACTGGCCGATAGCACTAGCGTGGTTCAAGATACACTGGTCGTGAGATAAGTTGCTTGAAATTTAGAAAGAAGCTAGGCTCGGCTACAGCTGTGACGATGATAATACCGGCTACGTGTTCACACGTAAGGGGTATGTTTTTAGGTTTGAATGGAGTCGAAGGCGGCTGAAAGAGACATGAATCAGATGTATTGAAGGCGAACGTTGCTCATGCCTCTGGGGTAAAGGTATAGTGTACAGCAGTCCCGTTGGTCGTTCTAAAAACTTACGGTGAGTTCTCCTAGCACTCATTTAAGGTAGTGCGATGCATCTGACGACGGTAGATAGCCTCGGGATATGGCTAGCAGGGAAACAGTGTTTTCAGTGTCGTCCACACCTACTACTGTGGCATATTTCTGGAGAATCGACAACTCCAATCCTGAATGTGTACTGCAATAGAACATAGGGAAAGTGCAATCCTGTTCCAACTACTACTTTTCAATGTCTCTTCCTCAGGCTTGATGCAAAAAGCATTAGGGATAGATATACTGTTGAAAGCTAGTAAAGGTTCTCTTACGGTCAGGATATCCCCACGCTTTTGCTAACCTCAGATGTTTTTCTGCGAAGAGATTGCAATGCTGTCGATCGTTTCACCCATTCGGCTCCCACACACATTCCTGTGACAACGACTTGCTATATATGTTTGAGATGCTCGAATAGAAGGCATCGGAAAAAAGAACCTTTCATTGAAGGTACTACGGCGAAGCTGTTTTATGGCAAACCCTGCCCGATATATCACGTGCTTTTTTAGGCTCGAAGTATGTTAGATTTTCGGCACGGCCGTTATTTTCTAGCATTTTATTTCAGGATCACTGCACGTTTCGAATTGTCGTAGAATGAGGTTCATCGCTTGCACCACTGCTGCTATTCTACTCATGGCTCTTCTGGTACAGGTATGTGAGCAACTGTGAGCAACGCAGCTTGCGTGGAAGAGAAAGGACACTAACTAGATAGTTGCCTCAAAAGGAACCACTCACAATGAGCCGGCTGTCATAAAGCATCACACAACGACGACTTAATTTTCCAACTTGCTTACAGTAACAGAGTCAAAGTCAAACTTGGTCTCAAAACTGGCTAACTGGTTCCTATAAGCTCAATCTACATCCGCTTAGCCTAGAATGCTCTGCCTGAAATCAACCTTCGTTACTGAAAAAAGAACGCGACTATGTGTGAAAACCTCTCTGAGGCAGTCACGTGCATTTTAGGGAGCATCAGTATCGTCAGAATCGTCACTAGACGTCGTGGAGGCCATGGGGGCTTTCGGTAAGTATTGAACTGTTAAGAAAGTCAAAGTGTGTAAATGCTGTAGATAACGTTTTAAACTTCCATCGTGAAGTCAGAAACGACAACGATTTTCTCACCGTGCCAGCAAGACATGCATCTTAGCGATTAGAAGCTATATGGCAACAGCAAGCGATCATCGTTGTTCAACGCTTGCCGGCTTTTATCAACATTCTCAATGGCAAATGTTTTGTTGCAGACAACTCCGGCTTGAAGAGATTTCTTATTTCGATTGATAAAATTAAGGATTACATCAAGAAACACCCGGACTTGTTCCTTGACATCTGCAAGTGGGTTGTCAACACCATAGGCTAGTCTACGATTACACTGTCGCATCGATTTCTTATCGATGCCACAAGTACACATCTCTTGGTGCACGACTGCACAATAAATCGTTGAGCGTACCATAAGTTTGACTCTGAGTTGCACTTTCAAACCAGGCGTTTGCTATAAGTGTTTACCCTGAAATGGCAACTGCATGTCGACCATAAGCAGCCAAATTTCTTAAAAGTTCTATGCCTACTCTGGTAACCTAATGCTTGGGATAGCGGCTGCCTTTGCATTAAATAACTGAACATGGTGTAAGATGAGACCACAATGTTACTGTTTGCCTACATCTGCATTGTACGGGCATCCACCCGCAGCCACATCAGCTGACCCTTACAGTGATTTGCCGGTAAATGCGAACTCGCCTACCCAACCTACAAAATGCTGCCTGAGAGTACGAACAACGTCGAACTGACGCTTCGCCTAACGTAAGCTACGAATACGGGCTTCTCGGTAGCCAGTTTTCGTCCAGGTTCGCTTTTTATCTTGTGCCTACGTATTCAGCAGAAGCGATCGCACCTGTACAGCTTAGAGACCAAACGGCCTAATGGAGTCGCACACACTGCTAGGCTCGTTCGAAACTTCAGCAGACGACCACTCGATGGACTGCAAGCTGCACATGGGCGACAGTTTTACTGTTCAGCTCGAGTCTGCGTTGATCTGTTCCCCGCTCAACGAGGATTGCTGCAGCGACGGCATACAGGCTGAGCATCACAGACGTTGTGAGGCAGCTTTTGAAGGACGCTAGAAGCCTTTCTAGCTGCTAGCTCTGCTCTCGAGATCCGAAACGTTCATCCTGAACCTCATGTTGCAATCGGAGAGCTGCAGTCGGCCCCTTTGTGGCCATAACTGCTTCAACAATGCGTTCAGTGATAGATAGACACTTTAACTTCTGCATTCTATTTCGTTCTGCCTTTAGTTAACCTTAGCCTAAACTAAGGTATTGTCGAGACTCCACCGCTCGTCGTCTTAGCTTTTCTGCTAGATCCTAAACGCTCCAGATAGTTGACCTGGTTCGATGGTCTGTCATTGGTTTAGCTAAATACTTTTCATCATTCCATTTACACTGCTAGCATGAAGGCAAAGTTTACAGTACACTAGTGGTAACGTGTCCCGAAGGATATTACAGCATCAATTTCTGGCAGTACCTGATTAAGCTGTACATAACGGCTTAATGTGATGTACACTTTGTAGTTTGTAAGTGGTTTTGCAGTTTTGGATGCCTCGTATAAAGCGAAGGATTAGACAGGCACTGGTTAGATTGCCTAATGTAATACAATGACAAAATTAGGACAGGACGGACCTTTTAAGTACAATTGCCACGAGCATTCTAGTTCAGTGACAAAACGGGAGGCGAGCATTTTGATCAGACATGTAAAAACAAGTTCGTGTCCATTTCAAAGAACACTTATTTATACTCTTAGTTTTACAACGTGTGAATCGTCACCACTCAGTCGTCAATGGTTAAACCAATATCCACTTGTTTAAGATATATGTTTACATATGCACGTATAAATATATATATTTACATAGCTACGGTCGTCGTGTGCGACTTCGTCCTCAAACTTTTGAAGCACCACTGTGAGGCGTTTTATGCAAAAATATTCATTGGATTGTTGATCGTGATGAGGGAAATGATACTGCACCTGCTCTGAATTCTGAGTCAAATATTCAGCTCTTTTCTTCTGTAGTTAAGCACTATTGCTTAAAAAAGACATTATCTTCGACCCTAATCTGAGAGAGCACCGTAAATACGTTGCGAAACTAGCTCTAATCATTCTGATGGCACAAAGCTAGGCTAGTGCAACAACATTCTTTCTTTTGTTTTAAAATCCCTGTGCTGCTGAGCAGTGATGGCTCACCAGGTAAGGTAGGTTCTTTTTACGACTTTGACCCGGGTGTCGGAAATTCGAATCATGAGGTGGGCGATTCTCTGTCACCCCTTCAAGCAGCTGTGATACCGTAAAGGGTCTTCTGTCGCTAAAAAAAAAACCTGGTAAATCAGCTTCTTTATTTCGTTGTTTCTTCTACTGCGATGAGAAAGCTCACAACTTTAAATGATCCATCACCGGTCGTCTATAGATATCGATGTGGTCTAGCTCTATATCTGAAAAGCAGTACTACCTGGAGCATAAAAAGAGCTTAAATGTGTTTCAAAAAAAAAAAAATGCCTTTCTATGAATACCAGAGGAAATGTTCCTTCGTGTGGTGAGGCCTTCATGATAAAGAGCCCCGGTCGCAACTTCGCCGCTTTTCTAACTCTGCTTCATATTGTGTAGGCTTAGTTGTTGATAGGTCAGCACCTTGAGGAAAATTCACTAGTTTAAGTCAGGTGTCAAAGCAACGAGTAGCTTAGGAAAACGAAAATATCTAGGAAGGTGTGATGTTGGTGAGGCATTCAACGCGAATACGGCCGCCCTGGGCATGGATGCTATTACCATTCGTCAAAGTCATTCATACTCTCTGTAAGATTCCAAATCACTTCGAAGGATATGTATACCACGCCAAGATGGTGACGTCAATTCGCGTGTTCAAATAAATAAACTAACGTCATAATTATGTCATCAACCTCAGTAATGTCCCAACACCTATCAGAAAGGTTGTAGTCATGCCACGCTTCTCAGGAAATCGACCCCCGGACGAAGAGAAATTGAGCTACTTCCGCCCAGTCTCCCTTTTACCGTTCACATAAAAGTCACCATCACGACTCTTGGCAGGCCAGCGGAAGTCACATGCTGAAACTTCAAACCTGGCTGGATAGTTCTAGTCTGGCTTTAGAGGTAATAACCAACGGAGTTAGCCTTACATCTGGTGTACAACGACCGACTTAGGAATTCATAAAAAGGTAGATAATCTCTGCTTGTTTTGCTTGTTGTGTCATCTTTTTTGGCAGCTTTTGATGATATTGATTCCCAATTGCTTCTTGAACGTCTCTTCTTTCACCTGGGCTTCAATAGCATTGCTCTGCAACGCTTCCGGTCTTACATCAGTGAGACTGTGGAGAATTGGTTTAAATGTACAAATATCATCAGAGGAGCAATTTAAATATGGGGTACCTCATAACTTCTTGCTTGGTCCATGTCTTTTGACACTTTATTCTCTCCTTGTTTCCGAAGTGATATGTCAGCACAATCAGGGTTTTCACTTTCATGCAGATAACTCTCACTTGAGATTTTCCTTGGATGTCACCCAGCCCTGCCGCAGTCAAATTCTTGCATCTGCCACGCTGCATGTACTATAATAATAGCGATAGTAATATAAATGCACTTGATGTAGCACCCTTAGAGAACTGAATGTCTTTCAAGGCGCTTTACATTTGCTGCAAAGGAAAACGCATGTGATTGACTGCTTGGCAGCAAATGTACAGCCAGGGCTAGGCATCGTACATTCGCCATTTCGGAATAAAACCGTTTTACTACGCCCCATACACACCTCAAATCCTTTGGGGACCGTACCTTTAGTTCGTATCATTACGAAGCCTGGAACTCACTGCCTACCTGCATCACGTCATCTCCTGATTTCTCCACGTTTAATTTGAATCTAAAAACGCATTAATTAATTAATGTCGGCTTTGAGAGGGTTCCATCGATTCGTCTTTATTGTGTTTATGTTTGTTGATACCGTTGCATGCCGCCACTAATCATACATGCATGCTGACACTGTGCACGACACCCGTAACCATGTTAATTATGCAAGCTGCTCGTCACTGGCACTCGTCCCCTGACACTATCAGTGAGACTCGACTGGTCTGTCGCACCCCACGGCTACGCACCAGGCGCCATGCAACAGGTACGGCAGTGGCCACACCCGGAACCAAGTGCCTCGATATAAACAGAGTTTTCTGCGGGGCGTTATATCGACGTTGTGTTGATGCTATTTTAATGGTATACAGGCTTAATTGTTGATGAGTCGCCACGTTGAAGACAGTCCCTGGCTTGAGTCGGCTATCGAAGCAACGAGTCAAATTCAGACAACATTTCCTACGTCGGTTGGATATCGTTACGGCATTCTACTTGAAACGGACTTCCTTGGGCATAGCAATGATTAAAATGTGTCGGCTTCATTCACGCTGTCAATACAATATTGCATTAATTCGAAGATTGTGTATACCACACTGGGTACAGTAGTAATGTCAACTGGGGCCTGCCGGAAATGCAAATTGAGTATGTTCCAGCAGTAATCCATCTGCATGAATAAAATAAAAAACGACCTATTCCCTCGATATCACGGCGTTTTTACGATTAGGGCTTATCAAGTAGTGCTGCCGACGCGGGAAATGTGAATTTCGAAGATTTTCGATAGTTATATCGCCTTGAAATGCAGTCGTTGTGGCATCATTGCCGTCTCGTGTCACACATCTCTTTTTCTTAGCCTAATAGCACATGACCATTGATCTTGCAACACATTGCCACTGTGGTCAACTGTGATACGTGACTTTTGCAAGAAGGTAAAAGACGTCGGTGACTCGAAGGGCAAGCAGTGGCTGCCGCTCTCTCTCTGAATGATGGTGGCATTACTAAGCTGAGCGTCGCTCTGACTAAGAACAGCCTGGGCGTGATTGTGAGAAAAAATGCTCTTTTTAATGTCACCAAACCTTGCATTGATGCTAACGACCGCTTGCACAGCTTTCATCGAAGCGAGTCGAGTTACTACCAATGCTAGCATTAATGCGGCACCGTTGCGTAAGCACAATTGAGCTCTGTAGCCTCGTTTCAGGTCCATTTTTACCGATGGCTAAGAGTTTCGATGGAGTGTGGAAGTCATTCCCGCACCAACGTCAATGGTTGATAGGACGAGTCGGTTAGGGTCGTTGCCAATACCAAACTTGCAGGTTGCATGCACGGCATTCAGTACGAACACACAGAATACCGTCAGCGAGATACAGTGAGAGTTCTAAAGCGTCCAGCTAACAACAGATTCATAGCTTGCAATCAGTGTTTCCGTGCACGCATTTCGTCATTCGCTTTAGAAAGGAGCTACACATTTATACCGGGAACTGCTCAGAATCTCGCAGGTATTGCCATGCCGCTAAAATTCTTCAGACGGTTTTATTTGTAACATAGTGGAACGCAACTTCCCCTTGAATGTCTCTGGTCGTATTATTTCACCTTACAGTTAAAGAAATTCACTCAACTTGATCCCTTCGTGCATCGGCCATGAACGTGACAGGACCCCATTGAGTTAATGCCACCGACAAATGAAGTTTACCGATTTAGTGACGATTATAATTGTCGTAGTTAAAGAAACTATCTTTGGAGTCACTTACAAACTAGACCACGCTCGGCCGAATGCTAACCTTTGACTGCAGCTGTAATTTACATTCGAAATAATTCATACACGCAACTTTGTGCATTGAATCTATCTCGACAAATACGTTGACGACTTTACGACTTCTGTGTGTCTCTAATACATAAAATCCTCCGGAATTTTGGCTTTGAACATAGAATGCAACCCACTCGATACACGAAAGCACACTGCGATATGCCAAGTAGAGTTTCAACAGTTCGATTGCACCGTAATGCTTGCCGATGAAATACCATTATTCATCAGGGCGCCCACGGAAGCCAAGCTAGGAATGTAGCGTTAGCAATCAGCTATCAGAAGCATTAAAAATCCAGTCGTGGGTTCGATTCTAGTGGTGGGCGATCCTTTATGGCCACTGCTAGCAGTGGTGACAGCCGTAAAGGCTCTTCTGTCGCTATACAAAAAGAGGCTGTTTAATCAGCTAGGATTTATTTATTTATT
Source organism: Cristatella mucedo (assembly GCA_009760855.2). NCBI lineage: Eukaryota > Metazoa > Bryozoa > Phylactolaemata > Cristatellidae > Cristatella > Cristatella mucedo. The sequence goes on along the minus strand of WPIO01000008.1, from coordinate 4,858,387 downwards.
TTAACAGTCAGTTTAAATGCACGTTAGCATTTCCATGTCAAAGTGTCGCATAAGAAAACTGATGAACGGCATTTTTTATTCACATAGGCTAACTCGAGCCGCGATTGCTACGTTTAAACGCGAGCACATGCAATCGGCTGGTGGCTATGTGGCAAATTTCCTTATCGGCTCTCAAAACGGCTTTCAGTGAAAAACCGTGAAATCGTCCACGGCTGAGTCTGCTGACTCAAACTCGCGGCCTATGTCGGAAAGAGCAATCTCCTCACCCATAGGCCGCATACACCCTTGACCGAGGATAACGTCTAGTGCTCTTAGCAGTGGTAATGCAACGGTAATACTTGTAACTCTTTAAACTCGCACAGCCAGAAAACAGAAATTATTTCAATGATTCGCACCTCCTGATCCAGCGACCCTTTAATACAGTTCCTCATGCACTGGCAACCCACAACCATGCAATTTCTGTCTGAGAAATAAGAAAATACGTGTTGCAACCTTGTGTCTTGATTAGTGACGGCAGCATAAGCATGCGAGAGAAACTCTTACCTGGCAAGGTGAGAAAGCACAGGGGCAGTCGGTACCCACGGTTATTGAGACCCTATTCTATATTAATGAGCCGCCTCGTGCCAGGGTGCGTATGCAGAGGCCGCAAGTCACAATGTGTGCAAAGCCCACAAATGAAAATGTAAAGTCCACTGAGATCCAACGAACGCTTCTAAGAAAGCTCACGTCTTTAGCTTGTAATTACAGCACATAAAGTCAATGCTACTTTTGGACGGTGAATTAGGTCGTTCCGCTCCTTAATTTCAAGAGTGAACTAACAGGTCCGTTGCTTCCGAAATCTATTTTTTAAATTTACTAGGCAATCTAATCCGCGCCAATATAATCTTCCTCTTTCTAAAACGCATCCAACTATGCAAAACCCGTTAGATACTCCAAAATGCCCAGCAGAAGCTTAGAAGAAAGCTTCTTCATTATCTTATTATTACAGCAATAACATTAAGTACAACTACAGCAATGAAGGCGAGTTTTAAATGAAGCGTGGAGGTAGCTCCAAGCTCTCAGCCGTTGCAAAAACCGGTAGGGAAAGCCGTATGCAGTAGATAGCCCAGTGCAATCTCGTCGCTCAGAATCAGCGCCCATATCCCTCCCGCTCGTATGCTGTAACAAACACGAAGATCTGATAATCACGTAAATTCTAGTAAAAAGACTCATGATAGCCCCACGCTTTCGCTAACCTCAAACGTCTTTCTACGAAGCGGTTGCTACACTAGCTAGTGTTCCACCCATTTGGCCCCCACACACATTCTTGTGACAACGAATCGCTATATATGTTTGATCGGCACGAGCAAATGCCATCGAAGAATAGGACTTTGCAATTAAGGTACGAAAACTAATACGTCTTTTTGTTTTTTTATTCCAACGATGCTTGAAATGTCAAGCGATTGGCTGAGGTCGGAATTTGCTAGATTTTCTGCACGGCCATAATTCTCCGCCGTGTTATTTAAGGACGACTGCACAGCTTCCAATTCGAGAATGAGGTTTATCGCTTGTGCCACTGCTGGTATCCTACTCATGGCTCTTCTGGCACAGGTAAGAGAACGACTGCAAGCGATGCAGCGTCAAAGTGACTGGAGACTAACTAGAATATACATTTAATTCGGACCACTCAAAGGGAGTCGCATGTCCAACGCTGGACATAGCTACCACGTGGTTTTACAAATTGTTTACTGTAACAGTGTCAAAGCTAAAATCAGCCACAAAACTCGGAACTGGTTCTCATCCACCAGGTCTATGCTTCGTAGCGTAAATTGCTCAGTCTGAGATCATTTTTTGTTACTTGAAAAGGCGGGCGATTGGATGTGAAGAACTGTCTGAGGCATTCATATGCATTGTAGGGAGCAACGTCGTCAGAACCGTCTCAAGACGTTGCGGAGGCCAATGGCTTGCTCGGTTAGTATTGAATGACTGATGTGTCGGAGCGTGTACATGCTGTAGATAATGTGCCCGATTTCCAATGTAAATTAGGAAACGTCAATGATTTCTTCATCTGCCAGCAGATTTTGCATTATAGTCGTTCAAAGTGTCACCATAAAAGTATGCGATCATCGTTGTTTATTCTTTGATGGCTTATATCAACGTTTATGACTGAAACGGCAAATTTTCCTTTGCAGACGACTCCAACAGCAAGAGATTCTTTGTCAAAAACATATTGCAACTCGCACTTGATTACATTAAGAAGCACCCGGAATATTTTTATGAAATCTGCAAGTGGGTTAACAACATAGGCTAGTGAACTGTTACGTTGTCGTATCCATTGCTTGTCAACGGCTACAAGTGAGCGGCACTTGATGTACAACTGCACAATAAATCGTTGAGCATACCATGAGATTGACTCTGATTTGCACGTTCAAAGCACGCGTTTTCTTCATCTCATTAAAGTAAAATGACAATTCAGTGTCAAACGCAAGCAGCTTAAGCACTTTTAACTCTAGCTGATTCTGTAGTAGCCCAATGTCTGGGCTGGCGGCTACTTCCATAATGAATTACTATACAAGATATAAAACTAGACAAAAAATGTGCTCTTTGCCTGATAAAAATAATGTACATGATAAAGCGTGCACGCTCAGAGAACTCAATCTCTTTCTAGGTGCTTCACATTTACTGCAAAGGGAAGGGCTATTGAATGAATAGTAAAACCAAGCTTGATATAGTAGAATAACATGGCTAGGGGTGACATGCACGGGGTCAGCATGCAAATGTGGTTAGTGGCAGCATGCACAGTGTCAGCACGCATAAGCACACAAAGAACGAACCACAGGGACCCACTAAACGCTGTCCTAAATAGGTGTGCTTTTAAGTTCTTCTTAAATGTGGCAAAGTCAGGGGACGTTCTGACGCGAGTCTGGAGATATTTTCAGGCTTCGGGAGCACACGAACTAATACACGGTCTCTAAAAGGTTTAAGGTCGGTACGAGGTATTGGTAAAATGTTGGATTCCGAAAAGCGGGTGGTACGATGCTTGGCCTGTTGGGGGAGTAGATGTGGGAGATAGGCTGGAGCCAAAGAATAAAGTGACCTAAAAGTGAGCGACAAAACCTTGAAGTCGATCCGTTGCTAGACTGGTAGCCAGTGCAGGTCGGCAAGAAGTGGTGTGATGTGGCAACTGTGACGCTCACGACAGACAAGCCTAGCTGCAGAGTTTTGCACGAGCTGTCATCGCCTGGTTGCACATGCCGGTAGGCAAGCAAGCAGTGAGTTACAGAAGTCAAGACGGGATGTCACAAATGCATGCACCAACTTAGACGTGGTATCCTTATCGAAACAAGCCCGAATAACATCAATGCTATGTAGCTGAAAGAAGGCAGACTTGACTGTGGAGCTGACGTGGTCGTTTAACGAGACGTCACTTTGGAACACGACACCTAGCCTACAGATTCAATAACTCACGCCCGACTTGAGTCATGTCGTCTCCTCACTTATCCACGTTGAGAAAGAAACTAAAAACTCATCCATTTATGACAGCATTTAGTGGGTTCATGTGATTCGTTGTCTGTGTGTTCATCTTGCTGACACTTTTGACTGCTCCAGCGAACTGTACTGGCATGCTGATCGTGTGCACGTCACCCATAACAGTGTTATTCTAGTTACTTTTCGAGCGGCCACCACTAACCGTTCGATCGTGCTTGCTCTGCAGCGAATGCAAATTGCCTAGACATAGATCGAGTTGTCTGAGGGCACTGCATCAAATCGATCACTATTATTATAGTTATTAATGTACGGGCTTACTTATTGACGAGTCAGCAACTTAAATTTATTCCCTAGCCTAAAACAGCTATCAAAGCGACAAGTCAGATGTGGACAAACATCCCTATGTATGTCCAATCTTTTACCCGTATGCTACACGGATCGGGCTTTTCTAGGAATCGATTTGATTACAAGGTGTCGAGGGCATCGACACTGTCTATACAATATTACCTTACTTTAAAGACTATGTAAACCGCACTAGGTGAAACTGTCCGTTTAAATCGGGCCTACCTGTAGAATAAGGACCAAGTATATTCTGCAAGTGGTTCACCTGCAGGAACCGAACAGAAAAGTCGATACTTTCTTCGATATCGTCGCATTTATAAGATTAGGGCTCCTCAATCAGTGCTGCGAAGGCAGGAAATATGAGTTCTGAGATTATTCAATCGTTATGTCGCCTTGAAATGCAGTGGCAGTGGCAACGTTGCAGTCTCGTGTCGCACTTTTTTTTCTTAGCTTAATAGCAGCTGGCATTCGATCTGGTTACACATCACTACTGGGCTCAACTGCGAAATGACCGATTTGCACGATGGTAAAAGACGTCGGCGACTCTAACATAAGCAGTGGCTGAATTTCTTCAAACGGTGGCTGCATTATTAAGTGGAGCTTCGCTCTGACAAAGCACAGCGTGGGCGTGATTCTGGGAAAGCGCTCGTCTGAACGTCCACGGACCTTGGATTAAATCCCATTCGCGAATGTTCAGCTTTCATAGAAGAGATTCAACCTACTACTAATGGCAGCACTAACAAAGAACCAACCGTCTTTTAAGCACAACTGTGGGCCGTGGCCTACTTTAAGGTTCATTTTTACCAACGTTTAAAACTTTGATGAAGTATGTACGTCATTCTTGAACCAACGTCCATAGTTGACAGCACGAGTCGGCTACGGGCCCCTACCAAGACCAAAGTTGCAGGTCGCGTGCACTGCTTTCAATACGATCACCAAGCATATCAATGGCCTGAAACAGTGAGAGCACTAGAACCTCTAGATAACAACTGATTGCGTGGGTGATGGTCATATAAGCGTCACCTCATGAAGCAGCCTTTCTCCTGGTGCTTGAAGAAATGTATTTCTGCTTTTCGAAACACATGAGAACTTGTGTTGTGCTGCAGTTAATAATGCATTTAAAAAATTTAGCTAGACCTCACTGATAATGATCGAAGACTCGTGCCTGCTAAGTCAGGGTCGTCCGGTTTCTCATTGCCTAGTCTGTCAATCAAAAGCGAAATGTTCTCACACTAGCCTAGCTTTATGCGACCAGGATGAGTGCCGCTGGTTCGGCCCAGTGGTTACGGCACTCTCGACGGATAAATTCTATGTGAATGCATGATATACCAAAAATGCTGGACTGAAATATCGAGATATAAATGAAGCGAAATAATAGAGATTTACTTCACTCAAGGCGCAGTTTAGTCCGCGGATTTATATCCAACTATCTATATCTCTCATTATCTCTAGATATACATGCGTATGTTTTTTTCAACGTGTAAATGTCCATATACTCTTCCCTCGTTAATATTTTTTGTTAACAAGGTCAGCACCCTATCACGATAAGTTCAATTCTGCATAATAAGACCCATCATTAATAATCATTAACAAGTCTTATGTTTCCTAGTTAGACCAGTTACCGCCTAGTTAACTACAGAATAAAAATTAGTCGAGTTCTTTATTAGTCGTGTCAACTCGATCGTATTGAAAGCAGTGCCTGCGACCTGCAACTTTGGTCCTGGCAAGGACCCTAACCAACTCGTGCTATCAATCATTGACGTTGTTTTAAGAATGACTTGAGCACTCATCGAAACTCTTAAACATGGTTAAAATGGACGTTAAACTAGGTGACGGCCCACAGTTGTGCTTGAAAGACGTTGCTGCATTAGCGCTAGCGTAACTCGTAAGTCGAATCGCATCCAGGAAAGCAGGGCAAGCGGGCGTGGGATTCAATCAAAGGTCCGAAGACGATCAAAAGAGAACTTTTCTGTGTAGCGTGCCCATGCTGTGGTTTGTCAGAGTGACGCTCAGCTTAGTACGGCCGCTACCATTCCAATAGATGCAGCCACTGGTCGGTTTCGAATTACCCAATCAACTAAGAGCCGTGATTTAAATATACGGGCGAGGGTGCTTCAAACATTTAAATAATAACAACGATAAGGTCCAATAGTATTACTTATATAAAACAAACTGAACGGTTGCTAATTGAGCCAAAGTGGAGCGTAATTTCGTTTTCGGTGACGATTCGGAGAGGACATAGATTTACTAGGCGGCCGAGCTCTGTGTTTCTGCTACGGGAGGCGAAAATGCTCATGTACCCCTTTTCTGACTCTGCTGCATACTATGCAAACTTAGAATTCGTTGATTCGGAAGCGTAATAGCATTTCCTAGTTTAAGTCACGTGTCCAAGCAACGAGTCAAATGTGAACAAATTTATCGAGGTAGGTTCGACCTGGTTACGGCATTCCACGTGACTGGTGCTTCTCTGGGCTTTGGCTTGGATGTTGATACAAGGCGTCAACGCCATTCACTATCTCTATAAGATATTGTATCACTTTGAAGGATAAGTAAGCTGCCCTAGTATAGTAACGTCAATTCGCCCGTACATTAAAGTTGCAGACCATATATAATCCGGTAGTTATCAAACTGCTGGCATCCAGTCGACGAGAGCCACGAATTGCTGCGAATCGCAGCGTGAATAGAACTAGAGCTTATTACTTAGAGCTACTAAGGCAGGAAATGTGAATTTTGCCATTACTATAGCATTTCATATTATTGAAATGCAGTCGCTGTAGTAGCGCTGCCGTCTCGTGTCACACATTTTCTAAGCTTAGCCAAACAGCAGATGATGCTCCATCCAGTTAGAGTTCCTTATTGATCTAACCTGCAAAGAGAAACGTTTGCAAGGAGGTAAATGGTGGCGGTGACTCAAAACGATGTAGTGGCTGAGTTTCTCGGAATGGTGGCGGCACTACTAAGAGACTAGCAGAGCGTCGTATAGTGCATGCTTGGCCACAGTCCGGAAAAAGTGCTTCTTTCGGCGTCCACGGACGTTGGATTGAATCCAACGTTTACTTGCTCAGCTTTCATGGTAGCGATCCGACTTACGAATAAACACTGTACATAAATTTAGGATCAAAGTACACCACTTACATGTGCAAATATAGACACCGTCAACTAGTTTAAGGTCAATTTTCACCAACAGTTAAAAATTTAAAGGTAATTTTCAGTAACAGATAAGATCATTTTTCACCAAAAAACCATTTTCGCAACAACCTCAACGGTTGACATCATTTGCCGATTAATAGTCCGTGTGATAAATTTACCAGCGTTTAAGGACGCGGGAACTGCTTTCAATTTAATCAACCGGTTTACTGTCGGCCCGATACGGTGATAAGACTAACAATATTCAGTTGACAGCATATTGCATAAATTTCAATCAAAGCTTACCTCCTCGCATTTCTTCGTTCGATTTGGAAAAGTGACTCAAATAAATACTGTGAAACACCTAGAATCGCTTTTGTATAGTCATGCTGTCTAATTTCCTAAGCCGTTGTAATTTCAACACTTTGCGGAGCGCAATTTACCCTTTAGCGTCAATAGTCTTATCAATCCAGTCTAAGGTTGTAGTAATGCACTCAAATTTATCGCTTTCTGCATCTGTCGTCATTGACGTGATTGGTCTGCCGTAAGTCGCTGTATTATTTTAAATCATAAATACCAGTCAACAAACGGAGATTACTGATTTAATTTCAATATCATCGGAGCAGTTAAGAAAGAAAAACTAATTTCGGTGACGCATTCCATCGAGAATATGTTTATCCGAAGGCTAATAGTTCACTACACCAGTACTTTAGGTTGGTTATAATAATTACGGCACCGTATGGGATCAGATTTATGACAATCTAGACATTTACAAGGCGTTTTTGTGAATTCTTTACTTCGGAAATACAGACAATCGCTAGAAGTCTTGACCATCAAAATACAATTCTACTCACATCATTCAGAAAGGCATATTTATCTATTTCATATATATCGTACGTTGAAATTTGCAACCAGAACGCGTGAAAACGTATGAACGTTTTTCATCAGAATTCACGGATGCTCACAAAGTTTTGTTAGCGATCACCTATCAGAGGCGTTACCACTCAGTTTACTTGCATGTCAGCTTTAAAATGACATAAAGCTTCACCTTAGCAATCTAACAAATACGTGTCAAACCGTTCAAGCTGACGCTAGCAATTATTTCGAAGCTTAAAACTGTTGTCATTAAACATCCTCTGTTAAGTAATGACAAAACGGCCTAAATGGTTATCATCGCCGCTAGCAGGATAAACAGAGCAATCGTCCATGGCTGGACTTGAGCTCACGACTTGAGTCGTAAAGAGCGAGCTAATTTTCCTTATGCGACTGCGACCTAGGGTCAAAGCGATCGTAATAGTATCCTCAGCAACGGGAATACTTGTAACTCTCTGAACTCGTACCTCAAGAGAACGGCATTTTTGTGATAGCACCTCTGCCCCTGCTACAACAGAAGTCTTTATTGCGTTGCGGTTCACTTACGTGCAGGGTAGTATCATGGTTAGAGAAAGCAGCATCAGCGAGCTGGAAAAACTCTTGCCTAAGAAGGTGAAGCAGCATCAAGACAATCGGTACCCACGGTTACTTAGACCCTATACTAAGTCAACTAGCCGACTTGTGCACAGCTAAGTGTGCTTCAGCCGCAAGCCGAAATAAGTGGAAAATTCACAAGTGTAAATGGAAATCTCACTGAAGTCTAACGAACGCTGCGAACAAAGCTTGTGTAGTTACCTTGGAGTTACAGCATGTTAAGTCAACAGTAGTTGTGGACGGAGCCTAATTTAGCTACACTCTTCAAGAAATTACAAAAACCGATACGGAAAATCGTAGGCAAGTTGATCGAGTGAAGTTTTGTATTGACTGCTAGTTTAGTGCTAGCACGGCATAGATGACTTTAAGCCGATGAGGGGATCAAGCGAGAGCACATTGCATGAGCGAGATATAAGACTGGTAGGCAAGTACAGGGGAGTAAAGAAAACAGCGGTAAAGGAGGCTGAATTAGCAGCCGAGTCAACGATAAATTACGAGCTTGTGAAGGGCATGAAGAGTCGCTGGGCCAAAGGTCCTCCGATGGCTACAGACAAGACGAGCTGTCAAGCTTTTTATCTGTACCTGGCGATCCTTAAAAAAAAAAAATATTCGTAGATAAGGAAAGAAGCATAGACGTGATTCCGAAATTGCATAAACTAGCGTAGGAGCAGTCTTAGGAATATGCACTAGCTGAGTTCTTTAACTGAGACCTGGCGTAGCTTACCGTGAAAGCAATAAACTTTAGCACGAAGTGTTCGTGTTCGACCATCAAACAAAAATTACTGGCCGATGGCACTGGAGTGGTTCTCGATACACTGGTCGTTAGATAAGTTGTTTTAAATTTAGAACGAAGCTAGGCTAGGTCACAGCTGTGACGGTGGTAATACCGGCTTTAGTTTTTGCTGATGCCTCTGGGATGATATTTTACAGCAGTCCCAGTGGTTAGCTGTAAAACGCACTGTGAGTTCTCGTAGCACTCTGGCTAGGACTGAGCATCTAATGAGGGTAATTAGCCTCGCTACGTAGTTAGAAATGAAAGAATGTTTCCAAGATCGACAAGACCTTCTACTACTGCGGCAACACTCTGGTGAATCGACGACTCCAATCCTGAATGTTTACTGCAATAGAACATATACCTAGTGCAATGCTGTTACGAAGAATGGTTGCCGATATCAGTCCCTCTGGCATGATGCAAACAAGGATATACTGAGCAGATATACTGTTGAAGGATAGTAACGCTTCCTGTGCTAGAGAGAGGCCTTGGGCGACTCCCAGTGTGGTGTGGACTTTTACTTGATTTCTCCGCTATACCTTTGGGTATTCCGCTAATATCTTCGCAGTGACTATTTCTGAGCTGTCCTCGGATATGCTACACAAAACAGGACCTGCTTAGGATAAGGTACGATGTCACCATCAGTCAATAGCTACCGCCGGGCCTTCTTCGGCGGGTCAGTGAGAACCTTCGTGCATCATGCGTTTGCCCTATAAACAGCTCGGCTATCAAACCTACGACCCATAAGTTTAAAGCCCTGAATAGTATTCGTTGCGGTAGTAGCACACATGCCGTGGCCCAGCAATTTGTGAATCGTCAACCGGCGGCTGTTCCTATGGTCCGATTCAATTTCGGAGGGCCTGAGTCTGCTGGGCCGTATACATACCGACGTGAATAAAAGCCGCTTCATCGCCGTCACCCAATCGTAGGACAGCCTCTTAAATTCCGCCTACTAAATACCCGCTCACTAAAAACCAAGGGTTACTTATCCGCGATCAGGTGATCCAGGAGAAGCTAGATGCATTTCTACTTACCGAAACTTGGATGACGCCTTGTTCCAGTAGCTGTATATCTGAGACCACACCCCCGGGTTCTCATTCTATCAGTCCATGCGTTCTGACAAGGTTGATGGCGGGTTAAAATTGATGTTCGTGAATCGTTTGGCTATAAGATGTGCAGTTTTCGCATGGGCGATCGTTTGAATTGGTTGCAATCTCGTCATCATCAAAGGCTATGCCTATCACTGTTGTGATATAAAGGCCTCCTCCTGACTGTCTGAACTTGCTTATAGAGGATTTTTTTGAGTCCCTCGCTAAAACATTTGTGTGTGATAGGCCATTAATGATTGCGGGTGACTTCAATATTCACGTTAAAAACCCTATCAACAGCCAGGTTGGCTAATTTCTTAACGGTCTGGGGAATTTTGGTTTGGTCCAACACGTCAATCACACCATCCACGTCGGTTGCCATATTCTAGATCTCGTCACTACTAAGGATGTCCTCCCCAATGACCTTGCGGTGTGTCCGCTGACCCTCTCAGATCATTGATAGGTTTCATTTACTGTTCCTGCTCCTTTGTACGTACAGGTTAAGGTTGAACTTGTCAATCGACGTAATATACAAGGCATTGACATAGACTAGTTATTTTAATACGTTTGTGGTGCAGGTCTTCTTGATCTGCATTCAGAATCGGCCAGCAGCCTCGATACCCTCACTGATGCAGTGAACATGACACTCAGGAGTACTCTTGACCAGCATGCTCCCGTTCATTCTATGTACACAGTCGTGGAGATTCCTTTCAATTTACAAAAAAACTCCTACAAATGCGCTGGGTTAAGTGCAGGCTTGAACGTCGTTTTAAGAAATCGGGGTCTAATGCAGATCTAGTCAATTTCAAAGACTTCTTTCGAGTTTACACCCGGAAGTTTACAAAAGCCAAGACTTCTTTTCTACCACGAAAGCTGAATTCCTGCCAGTCGGAACCTAAACAGATTTATACGACAGTAAACCATTTACTGGCAAAAGCTGAGAGGTCTGACTCCCCAGATATTAACGGCTCATACAAAAGGTTTTTAGACTTTTTTACTAAAGAAAATGTGCACATTTGTGCTTCCATAAAGCCCCCTCTGAATAAAGCCATTGCGGTATCACAACCTGTGACCTTCCTTAAAGGTTTTCCGAGGATTCTGCATGCGATGTTGCTACCTTAATAAGGTCTAGCAAAAAGAGCTCGTCTTCTGAAGACCCTATACAATCATCTCGGTCGAATTCACTGGCAGACCAACTTAGCCCTGCCATACCCGATATTTGTAACGCCTCTCTGGAAAAGGGGGTTGTCTCCAAGTCCTTCAAATCAGCAATCGTTAGGCCCATACTTAAAAAGCCTGGATTAGATACAGAGGTCCTTGCAAACTATCGTCTAGTTTCCCTTCTTCCTTTCTTGTCAAAGATTCTTGAAAATATTGTTGCTAAGCAGCTGCTTGAACATATTGAAATGAATGAAGTGTCAGAAACATTTCAATCGGGGTTCAAGAGGCAGCACTCCAAAACTGCCCTCCTCCATGGCAACGATAATAAAAATAATGCACGATGACTGAAATGTCACTGTTCTTAGTCAGCTAGATCAGTCAGCTGCCTTCGACACCGTTGATCTCGATGTTCTGGTTGAATGATTGAGAACAACGATCGGTCTTGCAGACGAAGCACTGGTGTTGTTTAAATCGTACTTGTCTGATCGTGTTCAATCCGTGTCGTGTGGGAGTCAGGTCTCCCACACGAGACGGGTCACCTGTGGAGTCCCTCAAGGGTCTGTACTCGGTCTCTTGCTGTTCTCCATGTATACTCAACCTCTTGGAAAAGTGATTAAGGCTCGTGGAATAGGATATCACTTTTATGCTGACGATACTCAAGCTGTATTTGTCATTAAAACCGTCGAAATCTGATGCAGCACTTGATAAACTGAATGCTTGCGTTGCCTACATTCGATCCTGGATGTCGGAAAACTTCTTGAAACTAAAGGACGATAAAACCGAACTGCTGCTCATAGGACACCCTAAGCGTGTGGCTGGATTAGAACGCTTTGCTGTTCTAATAGGTGATGCTGTTGTGCGACCATCACCACCTGCTCAAAATGTAGGCGTCGTCTTCGACAGCTGCCTAAATTTTAAAAGTTTCATTCAAAAGACGGCTTCTTGAGCTAGCCATCACGCCGGATCCCCACCCAAGATTAGGAGCTGTCTTTCACGGTGGCTTGCAAATAATTTGACTAGCTCCTTAGTTTTGTCTCGGCTTAATTATTGTAATTCCATTTTGGCTAGACTACCAAAGAAAGCAATCATACCACTTTAGGTCTCAAAGGTTTGAGCACGTGTCTAATTTGCTAAAAGAGCTAGAATGGATGCCGCTTGAGCAACGGATACAGAGCAGTGGTCTTACGCTGACCCACACGACCCGCCACGGCTTGGCTTCTTCGTACCTAGCTGAACTCCTGCACCAGGTTCAGCCTTTTTGCTCCCTTAGTTCGGGTGTGGAAAATAAATTAGCTGTCCTATTCCTCCACTTAAAGACTGTTGGCGACAGAAACTTTACCTCAGAGTGTCCTAGACTGTGGAACTCGCTTCCACAATTCTCACACTACGACAACTACTCTTCTGCTGCCGACTATGGCTCATCCTTTTTTAGCGGTCCTGAGCTGCTACTTCCATGCTACTCACTACCTCAACTGCTCTCCTGACTCTGCAATGCTTTCCACTTTCTCTTTGCTGCGTGAGACAAAGTCTGTTGGCAACCGAATGCCTATAAAAAGCAGTTTAGGCTGTGAGTGCGCTATGCACAACTCTCCTGCGTAACACCTACATAGTACTCATGACTTTGTGGAGTTATAGACGGAGATATATTACCTAAAGCTACTCTGACCATCACGATATCCCCACGCTTTTGCTAAACTCAAATGCTTTTCTACGGAGAGCAATGCTGTCGCAATGCTGTCGATTGCAACGATTGCAACGATTGCAACGCTGTCGATTGTTCCACCCATTCGGCTCCCACACACAATGCTGTGACAACAAATCGCTATATACGTTTGAGACGCTCGAATTGAAGGCAAGGGAAAAAAGAACTTTTCATTAAAGGTACTACAGCGAAGCTGTTTTACGACAAATGCTGCCCGATATATCAAGTGCTTTTCGAAGCTCGCACAATGCTAGATTTCCGGCACGGCCATTACTTTCCGGCATTTTATTTAAGGACCACTGCACAGTTTCGAATCATCAGAGAATGAGGTTCATCGCTTGTGCCACTGCTGGTATCCTACTCATGGCTCTTCTGGCACAGGTAAGAGAACTACTGCGAGTGATGCAGCGTGCCCGGAAGAGAAAAGATGCTAACTAGATAGCAGCTTCGAGACGAACCACTCACAATGAGCCAGCTATCATAAAGCGTCACGCAGCGACGACGAGAATTTATGAATATCTTACAGTGACAGGGTCACAACATAACTCAAACACAAAACTGGCTATCCGGTTTTTATATGCCAAGTCTGCAACCCGTTAGCCTAGAATGCTCCTCCTGAAATCAACCTTAGTTGCTGAAAAAAGCCTGCGATTGAATGTGAAGCCCTTTCTGAGGCAGCCATATGTATTGTAGAGAGCATTAGCTTCTTCAGAATCGTCACAAGACATAGTGAAGGCCATGGGCTTTCTCGGTTAGTATTGAACTATTGACACGTCGAAGTGTGTACATGCTAACGATAATGTGTCAAATTTGAATCGTTAAGTCAGAAACGTCGATGATTTATTTAATTGCCAGGGAATTATGCATCTTAGTGATTAAAAGCATTACAGCAATAGCACGCGATTTTTGTGTAATTTTTGCCGGTGTTTATCAATGTTCTCCACTCAAACCGCTAGTTTTTCGTTCGTTTCGTTGGAGACAACTCTGGGTTTTAGACATTTATTTTATCACCTGATGAAATTCAGACCATCCTCAAGAACCACCCGGACATTTTCGATGACTTATGCAAGCGTGTTGTCAACCAAGGCTACTCTGCAATTATACTATCACATCGATTTCTTATCGAATGCTACAAGTGCACATCTTTTGGTGCATGACTGCAGAATAAATCATTGAACCTACCATAAGTTTGACTGAATAAGAAGCACGTTCAATGCAGGCATTTGTTTTAACCGATTACGCTAAAATCAGAAGTCACTGTCGACCACAAGGAGCTTAAGTGCTTTAAAGTCCTGCTTCGACTCTGTTAATGCAATTGGCTCAGAATAGGGGCTAATTTTTCAGTGAATGACTATACAAGGAGTAAGATGTGATGAAAAATTTACTCTTTGCCTATACTTGCATTCTACGGACATACACCCGCAGCCGAAGAAGCTGACCCCTACAGTCATTCACGGGTGAATGTGAACTGGCCTACACTAGCTACCAAATACGGCCTGAAAGCACGACGGACGTCGTGCTGGTGCAGTACTTTACCAAGCTACGAATAAGGGCTACCTCAGTAGCAAGTTCTAGTCCGATTTCATTTTCTAGCTTGTACCTACGCGTTCAGCAGAGGCAATCACACTTCTACAGCTTAGAGACCATACAGCCCAATGGAATCTCACACACTGTTAGGCTTGTACGATACTGCAGCAGACCATCGAGCGATATCAAGCTACACATTGGCGACAGTTGCAGCGTTCAGCTCGAGTCGGCATTGAGCTGCTGGCTGCACAGCAAGGATTGCTGCACCAAACTTCTGATAGACTGAGGTTTACAGAGGTTCTAAGGCATATATACATAATATATATATATATGTATATATATATATGTATATATATATATATATATATATATTTATATATATATATATATATATACATCTACGGTCGTCCCGAGCAACTTCGCTCTCCAACTTTTGTGCACCACTATAACGCGATTTATGCAAACATGTTCGTTAACAATTTGATCAAGATAGTGAAATTGACATTGCGCCCGCCCTTTTATCCGATCCATTTATACACCTGTGTATTTCAGGTGTAATATAAATTACTAATCGTATTTACTCTAGGCTTCCGCTCAAATTCTTCGAAGCCAGGTGCAGCCGTGCAACGAATCCTTGTGTGCATGCGGAAACGTTGTTGCAAAGTATTGATTGTAGTAAAACGAAGCAAACAGGAGCGTGTTATTCACTAAATAGCTATATTACAGTGACTAAATGTACGATTATAATAACAAGGCATTTTTAACGGCTAGTGTGTCTTGATTTCTCTTACTTTACCTATTTTTTTGGGTGATACGAGTAAAGTGGTGACTAAACGAGTGTTATTTCACGTCCCAATGGCTCTAGTTTTGTCAAGAACCGTTTTTAGCGGGTTGTAAAATACGTTTACAATGCTCTGGCTAGAAAACATTTGACTTATAAATAGCTAGTCCTACTACGTGGAAATTAACTTATCGCCATTGAGAAAGTCGTGACCTGGATAAAAACTGTGAATGAGAGACAAGTGTATTTATGTATACACACACACACACATATATATATATATATATATATATATATATATATATATATATATATATATATATATATATATATTTGGAGAGCACGAGAGATATAGATAGTTGGATAACAATCCTCCATCAGAACTGCACCCTGAGTGAATCACAGAGGTTCTAAGGCAGCTGGTTAGAGAACCTAGAAGCCTTTCTAGGTGCTAGCACTGCTGCCGATCTCTGAAACTTCTACCCTGATGCGGTAGTGTGAACATTGCTGCTTCAATAAAGCATGCAGTGATGAATAGATCGTAGCAACTTCTGCATCCTATTCCTTTTGGCCGTTAGCTAGTCCTAGGCTGAACTCAGGTATCGCTGAGACTGTGCTGCTCATCGTCTTAGCTTTGTTTGCAAAATTCCAGACGCCCCGGATAGTTGACCTCATTTGATGGTCTGGCATTATTTTAGCTAAATAGTGTACATCTTTCCGCTAACATTGCCGGAACGTAAACAAAGTTTATAGTGCATTTGCGGAAACATTTCTGGAAGGATTGTTGCAGCAAGAATCTGGGGCGGTAACTGATTAAGCTGTGCATCACAGATTTAGCGTGTCCTCATTTTACAGTTTTTAACTGGCTTTGCATTTGTGGATGCTTTATAAAAAGATTAAAATTTGACAGAAATGTGTTAGATTGCCAAACGCCACTGACCTGATAGCTTACACTCGATATGAACATTCATGTTAAGTGAAAAACGGCTGGCAAGTAGTTTAATTAGACAGGTAGTCAGATTCGTGATTTTTTAGGACACTTATTAGTACTCTCAGTTTCATAACATGTGAGTTGTCTTGAATGAGTCCTCACTTTTTAATTCGATATCGACTGACGCAATATATATATATATATATATATATATATTATAAGTAACTTTTATGAAGATGACGCTCAGCTGAGCTTTTTCTTTGATCCTTCAGAGCCCGCCAGTACTTAAAATTCTCTCAACTGCTTCGCCACATGTATTGACTTCTTTGCAGCAAATGTGAAGCGGCCATAAAGAGATTGAGTTGTCTAAGGTAACTTTATCGAGTGTATTATTATTAATATTATTATTGATGACGCATTTGTAGTAGGCTATTTTCGTAAATTGAGTGATAAAAAAACCAACTTACCAGTTACGTGCAAACCAAGTGTGGTTCAGCAATTTGAAAGGCTAACGCTTAAAATTGGCAATGCCAGCATATTTACTGTCGAGTCTGCACGAAATCTAGCTGTCATGTTCTTAAGTGCTCTTTCGTAGGACGACCACATTAGCTCCACAGTCAAGTCCGCCTACTTTAGGCTGCATAAAATTGCGAAAATTCAGGCTTATTTAGACAGGATAACACAATTTAAATTGGTCCATGCAATTGTGATATTCCGTCTTGACTTCTGTAACTCTGGCCTACCGGCGTGTGCACTCAGGTGCTTGCAGCTGGTGCAACATTTTGCAGTTAGGCTTGTCTGTAGTGAGCTTCACAGTTGTTACGTCACACCACTTCTCGCCGACCTGCACTGGCTCCCAGTCAAGCAACGCATCAACTTCACGGTTGTTTACCTCACTTTCAGGTCCCTTCATTCTTTGGCTCTAGAAAAACTACTGAGCTACTGCCCCCACCAGGCAAAGCATCGTACATTTGGCATTTCGTAATAAAACCATTCAACTACGCCTTGTACAAAACTCCAAACCTTTGGGGACCGTGCCTTTAGTTCGTATGCTTATGATGCCTGTAACTCACTCCTTACCTGCGTCACGACATCTCCTGACTTCTCCGCGTTTAAAATGAACCCAAAACCACATCTATTTATGACAGCATTTAGTGGGTTCATGTGACTCGTCTTTTATGTGTCTATGCTTGCTGACACTGTTGCATGCTGCTAGCAACGATACTTTCATACTACAGCTGTGCACGTCAACCCTAACCCTCTAACCGTGTTATTCTTGTTGCTTATTGAGCATGCTACCACTAACCGTTCAATCGTGCTTCCTTTGCAGCAAATTTGAAGTGCCCAGACAGAGACTGAGTTCTCTGAGAGTTTTAAATCAAACGTGTCATTATCGCTATTGCTATTATTATAATAATAATAATAATATTGCACTTGATAAAGCGCCCTCAGAGAACTTAATCTCTTTCTAGGCGCTTTACATTTGCTGCAAAGTGATACGCAATAGAATAGTAAGTAAAATCATGCTTGAAAAACAAACAAAATGAATAACATGGTTAGGGGTTACATGCACTGGGTCAGCATGCAAATGTGGTTAGTGGCAGCATGAACAGTGTCAGCACGCATAAGCACATCGAGGACGAATCACAAGGACCCACTAAATGCTGTCCTAAAAAGGTATGTTTTTAAGTTTCTTTTAAATGTGGTCAGGTCAGGGGATGTTCTGATGCAGGTCGGGAGGGAGTTCCAGGCTGTGGGAGCATACGAGCTAAATGCACGGTCTCCAAAGGATTTAAGGTTTGTACGAGGTATTTCTAGACTGTTGGATTCCGAAAAGCGAGTGGTACTATGCTTTGCCTGATGGGGTAGTATCTCTGAAAGATAGGCTGGAGCCATAGAATGAAGAGACCTAAAAGTGAGCGACAAAACCTTGAAGTCAATCCGTTGCTTGACTGGTAACCAGTGCAGGTCGGCGAGAAGTGGAGTAATGTGGCAACTGCGACGCTCACGACAGACAAGCCTAGCTGCAGAGTTTTGCACCAGCTGCAATCGCCTGATCGCACATGCTGGTAGGCCAGTAAGCAGTGAGTTGCAGAAGTCGAGACGAGATGTCACGAATGCATGGACCAACTTGGACGTGGTATCCTTATCTAAACAAGCCCTAATTTGAGCAATGTTATGAAGCTGAAAAATAGGCGGATTTGACTGTGGAGCTGATGTGGTCGTCTAACGAGAGGTCGCTTTGGAATATGACACCTAGATTTCGAGCTGATGCAACTGGAGATATGCTGGCAGAGCCAATTTTGAAAGTCAGCCTTTCCAATTTCTGAATAACACTAGGTTTGCCCATAACTAGTAAGTTAGTTTTATCATCGTTTAGTTTTAGAAAATTTGCTGCCATCCATGATCGGATGTCATCAATGCATGCAGCAAGTGAGTTGAGAGAATTTGAGGTGCTCGAAGGCTGGGAGGGATCAAAGCAAAGGTACAACTGAGTGTCATCCGCATAGAAGTGAAAGCCTAGATTGTGCTTGGCAATCACATCAGCGAGAGGCAGAGTATAAACCGTGAAAAGAACCGGACCTAGCACGGAGCCATGACGGTACTCCATATTTTAGAGGTACTTCAGATGATCTTTGTCTATTCACGTCAACACTCTGGAGTCTCCCACTGAGATAGGACCTGAACCACTGCAGAGCAGTGCCAGTGATGCCCAGGCGAGATGAGAGGCGCTCTAGAAGTACTTTGTGATCGATGGTATCGATGGTATTATACAGGCTTAGTTGTTTATGAATAAGCATTTTGAAGGCGTTTCTAGCATGTCAGCTATCACAGCAACGAGTCACTAATAGACAAGATTCTCTAAGTAGGTTCAATCTCGTTACGGCGTTCTACTTGGATCTGGCTTCCCTGGTCATCGATGTGATGAAAATTGTCGATGCCATTCTCACTGTCTATACAATATCACTTTACTTCGAAGATTATATATACCGTGCTAGGTACATTAATCAGGTAAATTTGGGCCGACCTGGAAAATGCAGACCAAGCATACTGCGAAAGTAATCCACGAGCATGAATGAAATCAAAAGCTATGCATCGTGTGGATATCATGGCGTATACAGAATTAGGGCCTATCAATTAGCACTGCTTTGGAAGAACACGTAAATTTTGAGAATTTTTGATCGTTATATCGCCTTGAAATGCAGTCGCTGAGGCCTGATTGCCGTCCCGAGTCGCACATCTCTTTTGCTCAGCCTAATAGTAGATCGCCTTTGATCTTGTTACACTTCGTACTGTGCTCAATTGCCATACGTGGCATTTGCATAAAAGTAAAAGACGTCGGTGACTCAAAAACAAGCAGTGGCTGTGTCTCTCTTCGAACAGTAGTGGCCTCACTAAGCTGAGCGGTACTCTGAAAAAGCACGGCATGTTCACAATCCAAAGAAAGTGCTCTTTTGAACCTCCACCTACCTTTGATTAACTCCCACACCCGCTTGCTCAGCTTTCACGGAAGCGATTCGGCTTACTACTAATGCTAGGGCTAATGCTAGGGCTAATGCAGCACCGTCTTTTAAGCACAACTGTGGGCGGTCGCCAAGTTTAAGGTCCATATTTTTACCGACGTTTAAGAGTTTCAATGAAGTGTGGAAGTTATTCTTAAACCAACGTCAATGGTTGATAGCACGGGTTGGTTAAGGTCCTTGCCAAGACCAAATTTGCAGGTTGCGTGTATAGCATTCAATACGACCACCAAGCAAACCACCGGCTTGAAAAAGTGGAAGATGTAAAACCTCCAGCTAACAACAGATTCATAGCTACAAATCGGAGCTTTGGTGCACGCATTTCGTCATTTGATTCAGAAAAGAGCCGCAAACCTATACCGGAAAGTGCTCAGAATCTCGTAGGTATTGCCATACCGCCAAATCTTGTCAAATGGTTTAGTTTGTCATTTAGAGAACCACAAATTCCTCTTGAATTTCACCGGTCTTATTATTCCAGCTTAAGGTTACAGAAATGCGCTCACCTTGATCACTTCGAATGTCAGCCATGAACCTGAGCAGTCGTCATTGAGTCTATGCTGTCAAAGACGATTGTTATGAATTTAGCGACAAGTTGAAACGTCGCAGTTGAAATAAAAAAAAAACAAATGATGGGGACACTTACAAACTACGCTCAGTCGAACACTAAAATTTAACTGCAGCTCTACTTTAGGTTCGTTATCATTAACATGGCAGCGTTTGAGATTGAATCTATCTCGACAAATACCTTAACGAGTTTACGACTTTTCTATATCTCCGATACATAAAATAATCCGAAATTCTTACTAAGAAAATAGAGACCAACACACTCGATACATGAAAGTACATTGTGGTATGCCGAGAAGATTTGGAATAGTTATATTGAAACGTAACGCTTGCCGATCAAATGACGCTATTTGAAGATTGAATGACGTTATTCATCAGGGGACCCACGGAAGTTAAGCTAACAATGTAGCGATAGCAATCAGTTATCAGAGGCATTAACAGTCAGTTTAAATGCACGTTAGATTTTAAATGTCAAAATATCGCATAAGCGAGCTGATGAACGGCATTTAAATCATATTCGCTAATTATAGCCTCCATGGCTACGTTCAAACGTTAGCTAACAACCACCTGGTGGCGATGTGGCGAAATAGCCTTATCGGCTCTCACCACGACTTGCAGTAAACAAAGAGGAATCGTCCACGGCTGAGTCTGTTGACTCGAATTCGCTGCATAAGTCGGAAAGGGAAATGACCGTCACCAATAGGCGGCTACGATTCTGGGCTGAGGTGACCGTCTAGTGCTCTTAGCAGTGGTAATGCGACGGTAATACTCATAATTAGTCAAACTTGCGCAGCCAAGAATAGAATTTAAGCCAGTGGCTTTCAACCTTCCTAACGTAGCGGCTACTTAACATAGCTCTTTATGTTCTGGCGACCTCAACCAAAATGTTTCTGTGTGCGAAATACGAAAATGAAATGCGTTTTCCGATGGTCGTAGGTGACCCCCTGTGAAAGGGTCGTTTGACCCTCTTCCCGAAAGGCTACGCGACTCGCAGGTTGAGAACTGGAAATTTAAGTGATGGAGCTTTGCTCTGTACCACACCAGAAGTATTTATCGCGACTTAGTTGAGTACAACGTAGTCGTAGTAAGTGACGGCATTATAAGCACGCAAGAGAAACTCAAACCTAACAAGATGAAGGAGCATTAAGGCAGTCGGTACGCACGATTATTGAGATCCTATACTAAGTTAGTGAGCCGACTGACTCGTGCACGTCTACGTGTGCAAAGGCCGCAAGTCACAATGTGTGCAAAGCCCACAAGTCAGATTGTAAAGTGCACTGTGGTCCAGAAAAGCTTAGAAGAAAACTTGCATCTTTAGCTAGTTGTCAAAGTTGCCTGAAGGCAGCTTCGCACTTTCAGCCTATACAAAAACGCATAAGGAAAGCAATACCCAGTTGTTGGCCGAGTGCAGTTGCATCGCCCAGGCTGACTGCAGTTATCTCTCCTGCGGGTATGCTGTAACAAACACAAGGACCTTATAAATAATACATTTTAGTACAAATACTGGTACCATCAGGATTACTGCTCGCTTTTGCTAACCTCAAATACCTTTCTATGAAGCGGTTGATATACTGGTGAGATAATTAACCCATTCGGCTCTTACACACATTCTTGTTACAACAAATCGCTATATATTTTACACAGGCTCAAGTATACGGCATCGAAGAAGAAAGACTGTGCACACACATGTAAAAAACCTTACGCCTTGCTAGTAATTACCAGTCTGGTTTTAAAGCCAATCACTCCACAGGGGTCAGCATTGCTTTGGGTGTGCATCGACCTCCTTAGGAATGCAGACATGGGTAGAGTATTTCTGCTTGTTTTCCTCGATCTTTCGGCAGCTTGTAATACCATCGATCACAAAGTTTTTCCAGAGTGTCTCTCATATCACCTGGGCATTACCAGCACTGCTCTGCAGTGGTTCAGGTCCTATCTCAGTGGGAGACTCCAGAGTGTTAACGTGAATGGACAAAGATCATCTGAAGTACCTCTGAAATATGGAGTACCGTCATGGCTCCGTGCTAGGTCCGGTTCTTTTCACGGTTTATACTCTGCCTCTTGCTGATGTGATTGCCAAGCACAATCTAGGCTTTCACTTCTATGCGGATGACACTCAGTTGTACCTTTGCTTTGATCCCTGCCAGCCTTCGAGCACCTCAAATTCTCTCAACTCACTTGCTGCATGCATTGATGACATCCGCACATGGATGGCAGCAAATTTTCTAAAACTAAACGATGATAAAACTAACTTACTAGTTATGGGCAAACCCAGTGTGATTCAGAAATTGGAAAGGCTGACTTTCAAAATTGGCTCTATCAGCCTATCTCCTGTTGCATCAACTCAAAATCTAGGTGTCAGATTCCAAAGCGACCTCTCGTTAGATGACCATGTCAGCACCACAGTCAAATCTGCCTATTTTCAGCTCCATAACATTGCTAAAATTCGGGCTTGTTTAGATACGGATACCAAGTCCAAGTGGGTCCATACATTCGTGACATCCCGTCTCGACTTTTGCAACTCACTGCTTACTGGCCTACCAGCATGTGCAATCAGGCGATTGCAGCTGGTGCAAAACTCGGCAGCTAGACTTGTCTGATGTGAGCGTCGCAGTTGCCACATTACTCCACTTCTCGCCGACCTGCACTGGTTACCAGTCAAGCAACGGATTGACTTCAAGGTTTTGTCGCTCACTTTTAGGTCCCTTCATTCTATGGCTCCTGCCTATCTGTCAGATATACTACCCCATCAGGCCAAGAATCGTACCACCCGCTTTTCGGAATCCAACAGTCTGGAAATACCTCGTACAAACCTAAAATCCTTTGGAGACCGTGCATTTAGTTCGTACGCTCCGAAAGCCTGGAACTCCCTCCCGACCTGTGTCGGAACATCCCCTGACCTGACCGCATTTAAAAGGAACTTAAAAACACACCTATTTAGGACAGCATTTAGTGGGTCCCTGTGATATGTCCTTCATGTGCTTATGCGTGCTGACACTATGCATGCTGCCTCTAACCAGATTTGCATGCTGACCCTGTGCATGTCTCCCCTAACCATATTATCCAATTTTTTCAACCATGATTTTACTTACCATTGAATTGCCTTTTCCTTTGCAGCAAATGTAACGCACCTGGAAAGAGATTAAGTTCTCTGAGGGTACTTTATCAAGTGCATTATTATTAAAGGTACAAAAACGAAGCTTTTTTTTATCAAACGCAGTGTTATATGACAACTGCTTTGCTGAGGCCGAACTTTGCTAGATTTCCTGCACCGCCATAATCTTCCGCCATGTTGTTAAAGGACCACTGCACAGCTTCAAATCAGAGAATGAGGTTTATCGCTTGTGCCACTGCTGGTATCCTACTCATGGCTCTTCTGGCAAAGGTAAGAGAACGACTGCGAGAGATGCAGCTTATGTGAAAGAGACAGTGCACTAACTAGAATATTGCTTTAATTACAACCATTCCAGGGGAGTCGCCTGTCAAACGCTTCGCATAGCAACCATGTGATTTTAAAAAGTGGTTCCTAAAACAGGGTCAAAGCTGAACTCAGCCACAAAACTGGGTAATTGGTTCCCAGCCACCAGGTCACAGCTTTGTAACATATATTTCTCAGCCTGTGGTCGACTTTCTTTACTAGAATAAGCATGCAATGGAAAGTGAAGCCCTTTCTGGGGCATGCATATGCATTGTAGGGAGCATAAAAGTCATCAGAATCGTCACGACACATGTTAAAGGCCAAGGGCCTGTTCGGATAGTATTGAATAACTCGTGCGTCGAAGCGTGTAAATGCTGTAGATCATTTGTCAGATTTCCATCGTAAAGTGAAAAAGGTCGGTGATGTTTTATCTGCTAGCAAATTAGGCATTCTAGAGGTTAGAAGCGTCTCCTTAAAGGCATGTGATCGTCGTTACTTGTTCTTTGACGGCTATTATCAACGCTTGCATCTCAAAAGGCAACTTTTTTGTTGTAGACAATTCCGACAGCAAGAGAATTAATTTAGATCAAGGGCGTCCAAAGCGTGGCCCGCGGGCCACAACCCGGCCCGCTGAGGTCTTCTATGCTGCCCGAAACGTTATCCCAAAAATATTTGTCACTCCATGTTTTTCGTTAATTTTTAATCATTACAAACGGCGATATAAGGCGCCGTGATGTGCTTCACGCACGCGTGAAGCATGAAGGCGTCCGAATGGCTATTTTCGCGTGAAAGTAAAAGAATCGATTTATTTTGCTAGCCTTTATGTGAACATTTTGGCATGAAGGGGTAATATATTTGCGCTACAGCAGCGCCATTACGATCACATTTATAACGCTTCCGTATGCGGAATTAACTGTTTCACACTGTGGATGGAAAAAAGAGCCGTTTCTCAGCTGCTGCTGCACTAACTGGAATCAGTCAGGAAGGTTTTTCAAAAAACGCGTATTTCTCAACTTACTTACTGATACTAAGATATTGCTGTGATAAAATATAAATTAATCAATTCGTAACTGATCTGTTTTTTATTTCACATAGAAAAATGGCGGCGAATGTGAATACTAGCAAAAAAACGAAAAATTGACGCAGAAGCAGGACTTTTCAAAGCATCTAGGACTGTAGACTGTATTGTAATGGAACGCTTTGGTAGGATAGTGTGCCTAATATGCCAAGAAACAATTGCCGTTGCAAAGGAGTACAATGTTAAGCGACATTTTTCAACAAAGAATGGCTACAGGTACAACAGCGTGACTGGTCAACTTCGAATACATCGCGTGAACTCGTTGGAGCAGAGCGTCATCGGACAGCAGTCATTGTTGACAGCAGTCAGAAACAAGTCTGAGGCTTCAACCAAAGTAAGTTTTTTAATGGCTGAAGCTATAGCTAAGCCGGCCCCTTAGCATTTTCTGATGGTGAATTTGTTAGGGAATGCCTCAGGCTTTTTACTGGTGTGGTCTGCCCAGAAAATAAGTCAGAAGTAGAGAAAGTCAGTCTTTCTCATCAAACGGTTGCGAGAAGAGTTGACGAGCTCGCATCCAAAATAAAAGAGTGTCTCACTAAAAGACTTGCTGAGTGCAAATTTTATTCTCTTGCGCTCGACGAAAGCACGGACAATAGTGATACAGCTCAACTGTCGGTTTTTGTACGCGGAGTAACCGGAAAGTTTGTCATTATCGAATAACTGTTGGATGTATGTTCGATGAAAGGCACAACGATGGGGAGGGATATTTTGGATCAGGTCAAGATGGTCCTCACAAAATTTAATCTTCCTGAAACTAAATTGATTGGTTTAACCACAGACGGAGCCCCTTCAATGACAGGTAGACACAATGGATTTGCATCTTTAATGTTAAAATTAGTACCTCACAAAACTGTTAGTCATCACTGCATCATCCACCAAGAACAGCTTTGTGCATAGGTCTTGAGCATGCAACATGTAATGGACAATGTAATTTCAACAGTCAATGTGATAAGGTCTCGTGGGCTAAACCACAGACAATTTCAGGCTTTCCTTGAAGAGTTCGGATCAGATCATTGTGATATTATTTATTTCTGCCAGGTCCGTTGGCTAAGTAGGGCAAACACGTTAGCCAGGCTTTGGTCACTTTGGGACGAAATAAAAATATGTATTACAGAAAAGGGAAAATATGTTGGCTTCCTCGATGACCAGCAATGGTTGAATGACTTGGCTTTTTTGGTGGACATGACCAAACATCTTGCAGATCTTTATGTCCAACTCCAAGGTAAGGATCAACTGGTCTATAAAATGTATGAGTGAGTTGTCGCGTTTGTGCAAAAGCTGAAACTTTTCCGGATACACTTAGATCAGAAGAAACTGTTACATTTCACAACACTAGCAACAAGATTGCCTGAAACGCTGGCTCATATGAAGTACTCCACTCTTGTTAGCAAACTTGTTGATGAATTCAAAGAGAGGTTTCAGGATTTCCAACAACATGCGGATGACATGAACATGATTAGTAATCCATTTAATATCGATCCCTCTGATGCACCTGATGAATTTCAACTCGAACTAATCGACAATCATAATGACAGCAATTTAAAACCTGCTTATGATCAGCATGACCTTGTTACCTTTTACAAGCAGTATGTTTCATCAGAGTCTTTTCCTAACCTAGCCGAACATGCTCGCAGTTATATTTTTTGGCAGCACATATTGCTGTGAACAGCTTTTTTCCAGACTGAAAATGTGAAAACAAAGACTCAATCCGTTCTCGCAGATGAACATTTATCAGGAATCCTTAGAATTGCCACATCCACTGTTGCAGCAGATGTCGACTTTTTATGCAAACAGAAACAATGGCAAATATCTTATTGATGCCTGCAGTGCAGAAGACATTGAATACCTGTGGCATTTAATTAATCCGAAGACATTATTATTATGTGAGTCATTGTCATGGTTTTTTGTAAGTTTTATAAGTTCCTGTCTTCATGTTATTAAAATAAAAATCCAAAAGTAAAAGACTGGCCATAATATCTATTGAATTATTTTCCAAGACAGATGGTTAAATTTTTATTATTTATTATTTTTAAATATAATTATGCTAAAAAATACTATTGTATTGCGGTCTATTTATTAAGTATATTAGTAGTAGTCATACTAAATTACGATCTTATTTTCTGATGTGGTCAACCACGCCAATTTACACATTGCCCCGGACCTTTAAAATTTTTGAAATGTGGCCCTCAATGCAAAAAGGTTGGACACCCTTGATTTAAATAGCCCACTGCAACTTGTATATCAATATGTTCAAAATACCCTGGGCACATATATGGCAGTCTGCAAAGGGGTTAATAATCGAGGCTAGTGAATTATTACATTGTCATATTTCATTGCTTGTCGGCAGCTAAAAGTGTACGTCTCTTGATGTCCGACTGCACAATAAATCGTTGAGCATATCATAGGATTGACTCTGAGTTGCATGCTCACCACACACATCTTCCTTGTTTTCATTACAGTAAAATCACAAGTCAGGGTCAACCACAAGCGGCTTAAGCACTTTTGACTCCAGCTGATTCCTCATGCTTATGCTCGCGACCACTTCCATAATGAATGAATATATAAAGTGTAAGACGTGACTACAAATTAACTATTTGCCCACAGCTTCTTCCTACGGACCTCTAACTGCCGCCGCACTATCTGACTCATACAGTCATTCGCCGATGAATGAGGATAGGGCTAATATACCTATTGAATGCGACCTGAGAGCACGAGCAGCCTCGTACTGGTGCATCGCTTTACCAAGCCACGAACAAGGGCTACCTCCGTACGATTTCCAGTCCATGTTTCTTTTTGCACTATTGCCTATGCATTGAACTGATGCAATCGCACTTTCTATAGCTTAGTCAATGTGCGGCTTAATGTTATCTCGCACACTGCTAGGCTCATTGAATACTGCAGCAGAATAGCAAGCCATAGACTGCATGCAGAGTAGCGCCGAATTAGCAGCGTTTAGTACGATTCGGTGTGGAGCTGCTGGCTGTGAGACAAAGATGACAGCACTGACGCCAGGCGGGCTAGGCATCAGAGAGAGAGAGAGAGAGAGAGAGCGCGGCTCCTCAGGCAGCTTGTAAGACTCTCGAGGAGCCCGTCGTCGAGGTCGCTGCCAAGCTCCGACACTTCAGCCCTAAGCCTGCACGTAGCACTCGGAGGCTGCACGCTGCAATTTTGTGGTCTTAGCTGCGTTAAACACGCATAAATTAATTAGTAGAAACTTCGGCATCCTATTTCTTTTGGCCCTTAGTTAATTATTGGCTGAACTTGGGTATCGTTGAGTCTATACCGCTCATCACCTTAGCCTTGATTTCAAAATCCTCAACGCGCCGTTTGGACGATGCGGTCTGATGGCCCAGCCCTAGTTTAGCTAAAGAGTTTGCATCTTTCCACTTGCACTCCAGTAACACGATCGAATTTTACAGTACGCTGTACGAGCTTTTCCTGGTCAAATTTTACAGCAAGAATCTGTAGGGGTAACTGATTAATCAGAGAATCACGCCTTCACTGTGGCCTACATTTGATATTTCGTAATTGTTATGGCATTGCGGGATGCGTTGCAAAAAGATGAAGATTGGATAGGCATGAGTTACATTACCTACTAAACGTAGAGATAAATTTAGGACGTGGTGTTCCTGCTAATTTAGATTCAACAGGAGTATCCTTGATCAGTTACAAAGCGGGTAGAAGGCAGTAATTTAGAAATATATTAGCAAGTTCGTGTTCATTTATATAGGGAGTTATTTCTATTCATAGTTCCATGAAATGCACGATGTCTCAAATGAGTCCTAATTTATAAATTTAGAATCTACCGATGCAATATATATATATCTATATATATATATGTCTATTTAAATATATTTAAATCTACATAGCTCCAACAAGGAACCTAATTTCCAATCAGGCGCTTCACTACTATGACTCGGTGCTCGAGCCTACCACTTAGGCTGTATACAAATATATGCTACTCGACTTTGATCGGGAAGAGAACCTTAACGACTGAGCCGAACCAGAACAGAAAATATTAAGACGGAATAAAGCCAAACTAGTGTAAGAACATTGCTAGTTTGATTGACTGAGCACAATCTAGGCTTTCACTTCTATGCGGATGACACTCAGTTGTACCTTGCTTCGATCCCTCCCAGTCTTCGAGCACCTCAAATTCTCTCAACTCACTAGCTGCATGCATTAATGACATCCGCACATGGATGGCAGCAAATTTTCTAAAACTTAATGATGATAAAACTAACTTACTAGTTTTGGGCAAACCCAGTGTGATCCAGAGATTGGAAAGGCTGACTCTCAAAATTGGCTCTGCCAGCATATCTCCAGTTGAATCAGCTCGAAATCTAGGTGTCACATTCCAAAGCAACCTCTCGTTAGACGACCATATTAGCTCCACAGTCAAATCCGCCTATTTTCAGCTTCATAACATAGCTAAGATTCGGGCTTGTTTAGATAAAGATACCACGTCCAAGTTGGTCCATGCATTCGTGACATCTCGTCTCGACTTCTGAAACTCACTGCTTACTGGCCTACCAGCATGTGCAATCAGGCGATTGCAGCTGGTGCAAAACTCGGCAGCTAGACTTGTCTGATGTGAGCGTCGCAGTTGCCACATTACTCCACTTCTCGCCAACCTGCACTGGCTACCAGTCAAGCAACGGATTGACTTCAAGGTTTTGTCGCTCACTTTTAGGTCCCTTCATTCTATGGCTCCTGCCTATCTGTCAGCTATACTACCCCATCAGGCCAAGAATCTTACCACCCGCTTTTCGGAATCCAACAGTCTAGAAATACCTCTTACAAACCTTAAATCCTTTGGAGACCGTGCATTTAGTTCGTATGCTCCGAAAGCCTGGAACTCCCTCCCGACCTGTGTCAGAACATCCCTGACCTGACCACATTTAAAAGGAACCAAAAAACACACTTATTTAGGACAACATTTAGTGGGTTCCTGTGATTCGTCCTTGATGTGCTTATGCGTGCTGACACTGTGCATGCTGCCACTAACCACATTTGCATGCTGACCCTGTGCATGTCACCCCAAACCATAATATTCATTTCGCTTGTTTTTCAAGCATGATTTTACTTACCATTCAATTGCATTTCCCTTTGCAGCAAATGTCAAGCGCCTAGAGAGAGATTAAGTTCTCTGAGGGCGCTTTATCAAGTGAATTATTATTATTATTAACTGACCATTCGAGGAGAAACCTTACGACACGCTGAACGAGCAGTCACAGGTCTTCAATCCATCATCAGTACGGTCTATAAACAAGCTTAATAGCAGTGTTACCTAAAGTACTGTTCGAATTTACACTTGTTTCGAAAAGCAGGGGAGATTTTCTTCGGCCACGAAGAGAAGTGCTGCTTATTGCGGTGAGGCGTATGTGAGTAAGAGCGCTCGTCGCTTGTCGGTCAGGCACTACTCAACTTTATGAGCTTCGTAATAAACAAACTTAGTGCCGTGATTTAAATATAGGGGAGCGATACTTCAAGCATTTATACGCGGGGAAAACATTCAAAAGATATAAACAATAGGATGAAATAATATTACTCATTTAAAAAAACCTCAATGGCAGCCGATTGAGCCAAAAAGGAACACAATTTCGTTTTCGGCAGCGGTTGGGAGAGGGCGTAGATTTAACGAGCGGCCAGCTCCATGTTTCTCCTACGAGAGTTTCTAATGCTCTTTTGACGCTGTTCTGGCTCTGCTACATATTACAAATACTTAGGAGTTCGCAAGTTTGCACCTTAAGGAAATTCGCTAATTTAAGTCACATATCAAAGCAATGATTCAAACATGGCCACAGGTTTCTAGGTCGGTTCGACCTTGTCAAGGAATTCAACTTGGATATGGCTTCCTTGGGCATGGATGTTAATAAAAGGCGTCGATGTCATTCAAGTTGTCTATAAGATTTTACCTTACTTCGAAGGATATGTGAACCAAAATAGTCATGTAAAATAAGTCTTCCATATTAAACATGAACCATGAGACACATAGTGAAGCTGTAGATTCATGACCTCGAGTACAGGCACTGCTTTCAATGACAACTACCATTGGCTAAGACGGCAGTCATCGAGAGCGAAGTAACAGACATAACTTGAGCATTGTTAGCTACTGAGCAAACAGGCAGTATTTCAGGCATCAATTAGGCCTCTAAGTTACACACCGACAGCAAATATGCAGTGCCATCAACTCTTTCCTCAGCGAGCTATTTGATAGCATGGAATGTTAAAATTCAGTAATAATTTTTTACACCTTTTGAAGGAAGTCTCAATGGCAAGAGCAATTTAACGTTGAAATAGCAGCAGAAACTGTGAGATATGTTCCTTTATGCATGCCCGGTTTGGTACGTCAATGGACCTTGGATTGAATTCCGCGTTTTCTTTCTCGGCTTTCATGGTTGTGATCTGACTTACTACGAAAAACTACACTTAATGTTAGCATAAAGGTACACCACTTATGTACACAAATCTGGACACCTTCGACTAGTTGAACGTCAATTTTCACCAAACGGTTAAGAGTTTCGAAGAAGCCTCAAAGTTGCGTTCGTAATAACGCCAATGGCTGACAACATTTTTCAGTTAAGAGTCCTTGTGATTGATTACCAACGTTGCAGGACGTGTGATCTGCTTTCAATTTGATAACCCGGCATTCTGTGGGCCCGATACGGTGAGGACACTAACAATATTCATCTCACAGCAGATTGCATAGCTTCCAATCAAAGGTAAACTGCTAGCATTTCATCATTCGATTTTTGAAAGTGCCTGAAATAAATACCATGGAATGCCTAAAATTGCGTCAGTACAGTCACGCCGCCTCATTGCTTTAGCCATTGAAATTTGACATTTAACGAACCACAATTTTTCCTTTAACATCACTGGTCTTATTGTTCCAGCTTAGGATTACAGAGGTTTATTTGACTTGATCACTTTGTGCATCGGCCTTTGACGCGACCGGTCCGTATTAAGTTGCCGTAGTATTTTTAACTATTAATAGCCATCGACAAATTGGGATTACTGGTTTGATGTTGATAAAAACGTCGCATTTAAGGAAGAGTAAACTGGCTTCGGAGACGCATATAATCGAGAATACGCTCATCCAAACACTAATAGTTCACTACAGCTGTACTTTATGTTATTTTTAAAAATTATGGCTCCGTGTTGGATTGGATTTATAACAATATTGACAAATACAGCGATGAGTTTATGAATTCTTCACGTCGGAAACAAAGTCTCCGAAGTCTTTACTGTGAAAATACAATACTGCTCACTTAATTCATAAAAGCATATTCTGCTATACCAAGTATATTAGATGTCAAAATTTGAATCCAATCGCGTATAGACAAACTAACATTATTCATCAGAGTGCACGGAAACTAAGCTGATAACGTAGCACTTGCAATTAGCTATCAGAGGCGTTAACAGTCAGTTGAAATGCATGTCAGCTTTTAAAAGCCAAAGCGTCGCCTAAGCAATCCAAAGAATAGCAGTTAAACCATTCAAGCTAACGCTAGCCGTCATCGCTAAGTTTAAACGTAAGGTCATTCAACTGCCTTCGCAATGTAGCGGCACAAGAGCCTTATCAGCTATCACCGCCGCTTGCGGCGAAAAGAGGGAACGATCGTCCATGGCTGGTCACGAACTCACGACTCGGGACGTAAAGAGCAATCTCCTTTTCCTTAGGCGGCTAAGACCTAGGGCCAAGAAGAGTGTAGCAACACTCCTAGCAACGACTTTTTGTTTTGCAACTCGCATCTCAATAGAACAGCACTCTGGTGATAGCTTCGTAAAGAAAAAGTTTCTCTCCATTAGACGGCTAAGACCTAGGGCCTAGAAGATCGTACTAGCACCTTGGCCAACGTTAGGACTTGTAGTTCTTTAAACTCGCACCTATAGAGAACAGTATTCAAGCATTAGTGCTTTGGCACCCTACTACAACTAAAGTCTTCATCGTGGTTTAGTTAAGTGCGGCGAAATATCGTCGCAAGGGAAGGCAGCATCAACGATCGAGAGAAACTCTTGCCTAAGAAGGTGGAGGAGCATCAAGGCAGTCGGTGCCAACGGTTATTGAGACCCTATACTAAGGCAACTAGCCGAGTCGAGCACAGGTAAGTGTGCATCAGCTGCAAGTCGAAGTCTATACCAAGTATATCGGACGTTGACATTTGCACGTGAACACGTACCGATGTGCGAACATTTTCAATCAGATTACACGGAAGCTAAGCTAACAAGGTTTTTTAGCGATCAGCTATCCAAGCCGTTACTAGTCAGTTCACCTGCATGTCAGCTTTCAAATGAAAAAAAGCGTCGCCTTAGCAATCTAACGAATACCTGTTAAACCATCCAAGCTAACGCTAGCTATATTTGCAAAGCTTAAACTTGTGGTCAATATACCGCCTCCGTTATGTAGCCTCAAGAGAGCCTTATCGGTTATCACCGCCACTAGCAGTGAAAGCAGAACAATCTTCCATGGCTGGTCATGAACTTACGACTCGGGTCGGAAAGATCTAGCTTCTTTTCCTTAGGCGGCTAAGACCTAGGGCCAAGAATGTCGTAATCGTACTCTCAGTGACGACAATACTTTATTTGCACCTCAAGAGAACAGCATTTAAGTAATAGAGCTTTGGCCCCTACTACAGCACGACTTTTTATTGCGGTTCAATTACGTGCACTGTAGTATCATGGTCAGCTAATACAGCATTAGCACGCCGGAGAAACTGTAACTCTGATTAGGAAGCTGCCTAAGAAATTGAAGCAGCATCAAGGCAGTCGCTACACATGGCTGTTGAGACCCAATACTAAGCAAATGAGCCGACATGTGCACTGTTAAGTGTGGAAGAGTCGCAAGTCAAAATGTGTTTCATCAAATGAAGTTTCAGCTGCATCTACTGAGCAGATATAAGCACGTGCTGGATTAGCACGAACAGCAAACGATGGCATACGTCGCTGATGCCTCTGGGGTGATATTGTGTAGCAGTCCCAGTGGTCGCTATAAAAACGTACGGCCAGGCTAGGTAGCAATATACTCTGGGTAGCACGGTGCATCTAACGAGGGTAGTTATCCTAGGTACGTAGCTAGCAGGGAAACAGTATGTCCAAGATCGACCAGATCTATTACTCCGACAACGTTCTGGCGAATCGAAGACTCCAATCCTGAATGTGTACTGCAATAGAACATAAGCAAAGTGCAATCCCGTTACGTAGACTGATTGCCGATATCCCTCCCTCTTGCATGATGCAAAAAAGCATGAAGAGCAGATATACTGCTCAACCCTAGCACAGCTACTCGAACTGTCAGGATATCCCCACGCTTTTACTAACCTCAAATACTTTTGTACGAAGCGATTGCAACGGTGTTCCTTGTTCCAATCTTTCGGCTCCCACACTCATTGCTGTGACAACGAATCGCGTTATATCTAAGACAGGCTTGAATAAACGGTGCCGTAAACATACTTTTCATTAAAGGTACAAAAGCGAAGCTGTTTTATGTCAAACGCTGCCTGATATATCAAGTACTTTGCTAAGCCCGAACTATGCTAGATTTCCGGCACGGCCATTATTTTCCGGCATTTTATTTAAGGACCACTGCACAGTATCAAATCATTAGAGAATGAAGTTCATCGTTTGCACAGCTGCTGCTATCCTACTCTCGGCTATTTTAGCACAGGTATGTGAGCAACTGTAAGCGACGCAGCTTGTGTGGAAACGAAAAGAGGCTGACTAGATAGTAGCCTCAAAAAGAAGCACTCACAATGAGCCAGCTGTCATAAAGCATCACACGTCGACGACGTGGTTGTATAAAATGCTTGCAGTATCAGGGTCAAAGTTAAACTCGAACACAAAACTGGCTATCTGGTTTCTATATGCCAAGTCTACAACCTCTTAGCATAGAATGCTGTGCCTGAAATCAACCTTCTAACTGAAAAAGGCACGCGACGGGATGTGAAGCATTATCTGATGCTGTCATGTGCATTGTAGATGGCATCAGTGTCGTCATAATTGGCACGAGACGTGGTGGAGGCCATGGACTTAATCGGTCAGTATTGAACTATTGACGTGTCGAAGCGTTTACATGCTATAGATAACGTGTTAAACTTCAATTGTTAAGTAATAAACGACAATGATTTCTTAATGTGCAAGTAAGTTATGCATTATAGGGATTAGAAGCTTTATGGCAAGAGCATGCGATCATCTTTGTTTATTCTTTGCAGGCGTTTATCAACGTTCCCGACTCAAACGGATATTTTTGTTGCCGAAAACTCCGTGTTGAATAGATTTCTTATTTCGTTTGATGGCATTGTGGACCACATCAAGAACCACCCAGACTTGCTCCTTGACATCTGCAAGTGGGTGGTCAACCTAGGCTAGTCTACGATGGCACTGTCGCTTCGATTTCTAATCGAAGGCTACAAGTGCTCATCTATCATTCTACGACTGCTCAACAAATCATTCAGCGGGCCATCAGTTTTACTCTGAATTGCACGTTTAATGCATGCATTTTCTTTCACCAAATACACTAAAACCACATATGACTTTCAAAAACAACTGTCAAAAATAACTTTTCAAAAATAACTGTCGAAAACAAGCAGCATAAGTCCTTTTAAGTACTGCAGCGACTATGTTAACCCAACGCTTTGGCTAGTGGCTACTTTCTTAATAAATGACTAAGCAAGGTGTAAGATGAGACAACCAATTTACTCTTTGCATAAATCTTCATTGTACGGACATCCAACCCCAGTTACGTCAGCTGACCCTCACAGTCAATCACCGGTGAATGTGAACTGGCGTACCCTACCTAAAAAATGCGGCTTCAGAACACGACCAACGTTGCCTGGTGAATCGCATTACCAAGCTAAGAATAAGGGCTACCTCGGTAGCAACTTTTAGTCCAAGTTCTTTTTTGTGCTCGTGCCTAGGCATTCAGCAGAGACAATCACACTTCTAAAGCTTAGGGAAAATACGGCCTAGTGGAATCGCACAAAATGCACGGCTTACACAATGCTGCAGCAGAACACCAAGCGATATACTACTCAAGAAATATTGGCAACTGTAGGGGCGTTCGCTCGAGTCGACATCGAGCTGTTCACTGCACGATCGGATTGCTGCGCCGACGGCTGATAGACTGAGGTTCACCCGGGTTCTAAACAAGCTTTCTAGGGATCCTAGGAGCATTTCTAGGTGCTAGCACTGCTGCCGAGCTCCGGCCTTCTTTCCTGAGTTTCATGTAGCACTCAGAGCTGCAGTCTGCACCTTTGTGGCCATCGCTGCTTCAACAGGGCATACAGCGATAAATAGATCGCAGCAACTTCTGAATCCTATTTCTTTAGGCCGTTGGTTAACCTGAGGCTGAACGCAGGTAAAGTTAGAACTGGGCTGCTCATCGTCTCAGCTTTTTTTTGCCAAATCCCCGACCCGCCAGAGTTGACCTGGTTCGAAGGCCAGGCACGTGCTCGTACCCGTCAAAGTGGGCGTGCGCTACAGCGTGCCGAGCGTTTCTGAAAATAAGCGCTAAGCCTTCAGAAGTCTACACAGTATAACTTGACCTCAAGTGATCTAGTTACGCCCTAATACACACTAATTAAAGCGCGGAATACGAGCAAGTATGAATTTAGGCGGCGGAGGCTCAGTCCGCTCTAAACCCTAGAACCTAAACCCTAAAACCTAAACACAAAACCCTAAAACCTTACACTCTTAACCCTAAACCCTAAAACAACAAACGCTAAGCCCTAATAACCCTAAACCCTAAATTGTAAACCCTAAGCCCTATAAAACCCTAAACCCTAAAACACTAAACCGTAAACACCTAACCTTAAACAATATACCGGGGGAATGTCATACTGCAGGGAGGAAATGTCCGGGAGGAAATGTCCGCGAGGAGTGTCAGGGGGATCGTCCAGGAGGGGAATGTCCGTAATTTAATTCATTTATACATACGTAACAAATACATATATATTTACGTATATCTATTCAGGCGCTTCATGTATGGCTCAGCACTCGAGTCCAGCACTTTTTCTGTAAAAGACATTCACTTCGACCTTATTCTATTCTCACAGCTGGGCAGAAGAGAAACATTCGGGATCGCAAGCAAGCATTTATCGATTTCAAATCTGTTAGTATAACCCTGCAACGACGTGACATTTCCATGAAAAAATTGGTTATTTTATTCCAATCGATCGTTGAGTCATGCAAAGAAGTTGCCTTCCATCCCTATGTTAGCAATAATGCAGATTTCATCCACAGTAAAGACTCGGAAACGGCCATCGTCAAGATACAAACCGACCAGGAGAACACTCTGACGGTTCGTACAAAAAAAATGTTGTTGAACAATTGTTGCTGCCTATATCTCAGGGCGCGGAAAACGCGGCAGAAGGTGATGCTCAATTGTCTGAGTTACTGAGCGAGCACTCAAGCGACAACATGTTGACGAGAAGAAAGCATGCCGCAACTGCATCAACACCCTCCTCTTGCTTCTAATATAAAATTAGGTGGAGAGACGTTTCTCAGTGGCAAAGCGAGTGTTTTATCCTTACCGACGTAGTTTGCAACCCAGAACACTAGAGGCGCTGCATTTTCTGAATAAAACCAAGTCACTGTGGAATTTGGCTCTGGTCGCAATGATAGTGAATGAAAAAGTCCCAAGGAGAGCCACTGGTATAAAAGAAAATGAACAGGAATATGAAGATTATTTCTGGAAGCACGGAGAAAAACATTTCAGCACACAATGTGCAATATATTGCGTTGATGGGATAAAATATAAAAATGTATTGTAATTTTTTAATTGTCTCTTGAAATATATTTTATTTTGGAATTAGACATTACAATATATTGTATTTTGGAATCAAACATTGCAATTTATTTATTGTTAAACATCAGAAAGTTAAATACAATAACAAAATCCTTGTACGCAGCCTTGTCTTGTCAGAAACGGTCGGCGATATATCCATAAACCCACAATCAACCACAACAATCACGATAGTTACATGATATTTGAAAGGTACTATACGTCTTAACTACTCAAATTTTTTCTATTATACTGAGTGATACGAATTCGGTGGCTACAGAGGGGTGTTATTTCGCCTCCAGATGGCTCTAATAGAGTTGCAACTCATTTAGATTAGCCGTGAAGAGGTTTTTTATGTTCTAACTACAAAACTATTCGATTTATGAATGAAGAGTCCTACTTGGCGGAAATTCACTTGTCGTGATAGAGTCGAAAACTTAGTAACCCCTAAAAACTAGGGACGAATATACAAACACACATGCACACACACACACAGACACAGACACACACACACACACACACACACACACACACACACACACACACACACACACACACACACACACACACACTGCTTCTCTCGTGCACACGAGCACACACACGTGTATATATATATATATATATATATGTATATATATATATATATATATATATATATATATATATATATATATATATATATATATATATATATATTCCATCTGCATAGCGTCCGAGTGAAAGTAAGCTCTATGCAGGCTCTTCACTACTGCCTCAGCAGACAAGCCCACTATTTTGGCTATCACTTGCATTCACATCGATCTTAGTCGGGAAGAGCGTCTTAACCACTGAGCCAAAACAGCCCGAATCAATCTGGTGGCATGAAGCTAAGCTAGGGGCAGAAAACTGTTACTTTTACTTTGATTAATAGACCGAAATACGAGAAACCTTACAACTCTGATCGATCAGTCAATGGTCTTCAATAAAGTAGTATACTCTATCAAAAATGCTTAACAGCAATATTAACTGCAGCATAATTATAACTTACATTCGCTTTGAAAAGCAGGGGTACCTTTCTTCTGCTCAACAGGAGAAATTTGGCTCAATCTGGTGAGGCTAATTAAGA
Organism: Cristatella mucedo; assembly: GCA_009760855.2. Lineage (NCBI taxonomy): Eukaryota > Metazoa > Bryozoa > Phylactolaemata > Cristatellidae > Cristatella > Cristatella mucedo. The sequence continues at coordinate 4,819,558 of WPIO01000008.1, read as the reverse complement.
GCCAGGGTCGTCCTTCAACCTGGCACTATTCAACTTGATAAGCTGCCTAATAAACAGACTTAGAGCCATAATTGTAATATATAGGAGTTAGGCCAGAAATATTTAGACGCCGGAAAGATATTTAAAAAATATAAAATGATAGGGCACAAAAGCATAACTTATTTGACACAAACTCGTTGACAGCTGATTGAAACAAAAGATATGCAATTTTGTTTTCGGCGACGGTTGGGAGAGGGTATAGATTTAATGTGCGGCCTACTTCCTTGCTGCTGCTAAAGGAGACGCTAATGCTTATCTGCCCCTTCTCTGGCTCTGTTATATATTCTACATGCTCAGTCGGTGGTTATTCCGCACCTTGAGTGGATTCGCTATTTTAAGTCTAGTGTCAAATCAACAAGTCAAGTATGGACAATGTATCTAGGTAGCTTCAAAATTGTTATTGCTTTCAACGTGGATAGGGCTTCCCTGATCATTAATGGTATAAAAAGGCGTCGAAGTCATTCAAACTGTCTTTAAGATATGACATTACTTCGAAGGGTTTTTAAGCCAAACTGATATTCCAACGTCAATTCGCTTGTACCTGTGAACTTGTGATCTCTTACATACCGGAAGGTTACACATAGCAGTAACCTAATCGAAGAGCAACTTACTGCTATGATGTCGTGGGATTTATAGGATGAGTGCTCATCAATTAAGCCTGCAAAAGGAGGAATTGTGAATTTTGCAATTATTTGAGTGTTGCCTCGCCTTGAAGCTGTAGGAGTACTATTGCCTATGTTCAATGTGTCGACACTCCCTATATAATCTCCCTATATACAGTCTGAGCTCGGCAGCCGTGCTCGTACCTAGAAAGACTCATCGGGGCTCTCGCAAGCTGCCTTAGGGCCTCTTTAATCCTTTGTCTGTCGACCGCCGGTGCAGCTATCGCTGTTGTGCAGGGAGCAGCTCAATGCCGACTAGTGCTGAACGCTGCTACTTTCGCCGATGTGCTCTGTGCAGTCTATTGCTTGGTAGTCTGCTACAGAATTCATTAAGCCTAACAATGTGTAAGATTTCATTAGGCTGCATGCTCCCTAACTGTAGGAGTACTATTGCCTCTGTTCAATGTGTCCACACTCCCTAAATAATCGAACTGCGATGCATCTGGCATTTCCGCAATAGGCGTTTCGAAACTGCGGTTTTGAATCTGCATTATAGGAACCAGTGCTCGGGGTTTTCTCAAAAAATGCCAAGTTGCTTGAAATTTTGAAGATACTGTCCGCATATGCTTTGGGCACAAGCAAAAAATGAACTTGGACTTGAAATCGCTAACAAGGACTTGAACTCGCTACCGGCAGCCCTTACTATAAGCATGGTAAAGCGATGCACCAGATCGTAGTTGTTAGTGTTCTCATGCCGCATTTGGTCAGTAGGATAGCCCAGTTTACATTCACTTACAAATGACTGTAAGGATCCGATTATATTGCTATTGGTGGGCGTCCCTAAGATGCAACTGTAGGCAAAGAATACATTTTTTCTCATCATACACCTTGTATAGTCATGTAACATGGAACTAGCTGATAGAGCAACCTTGGATTAGCCGAGAAGCAGCTCAACCTAAAGAGCTTAAGCAGCATCGGGTTAACAGAGTCGCTGCAGGACTTTAAAGCTCTTAGGCTGCTTGCGGTCGTCAGTGACTAGTGTTTTAAATGTAACTAGATCTTGCAAATGCGTGCAGTGAACATACCACTCTGAGTCAGCCTTATGGTAGTTCAACGATTTAGTGAGTATTCGTGCATCAAGAGATGTACACTTGTAGCCGTCGGCAAGAAATCGATGCGACAATGTAATCATACACTACCCTTGGTTTATAATCCACTTGCAGATGTAAGGAACCATTCCGATTGATTCTTTATGTAATTCCAGATGTGCTCCACTATGTCACCAAAGACTAATCTCTGGAATGCAGTGTTCTCTGCAAAGTAAAAGTCACTTGTTGAGTTTAGAACGTTGATGAAAGCCGTGAAGAATAGACAGTGATGATCACATGCTCTTTCTGTAATGCTTCTAATTGCCAAGCTGCATTATATACTGGCTGATAGAAAAATCATCAACTTTTCTTACTTCAGAGTAGAAGTTGGACGCATTTCCGATAGCATGTACACGCTTCGACACGTTAATCATTTAATACTAACCGAGCAAGCCCATGGCCTCCACCATGTCTCGTGACGACTCTGACGACACTGACGCTCCTTACAATGCATATGAATGCCTCTATGAGGGCATCACATGCAATCTCATGCCCTCTACAGTAACGAAGGTTGATCAAAATTTGAGCAATTTATGTTAAGTAGCTGTAGACCCGGTGGATGAGAACCAGTTACCAAGTGCTGTGGACGAGTTTAGCTTTGACCTTGTTACAGTAAATAATTTATCAAGTCACGTGGTTGCTTTGTGAATGGTTTAACATCCGATTCGCTGTGAGTGGTTCTATTTGAGGCTCCTGTCTAGTTAGTGTCTTGTCTCTTCCAAGCACGCTGCATCGCTCACACTCACTCACTTTCCTGTGCCAGAAGAGCCACGAGTAGGATAGTAGCAGTGGTGCAAGCGATGAACCTCATTCTCTGACGATTCGAAGATATGCAGCGATCCTTAAATAGCATGGCAAAAATTATGGCCGTGCAGTAAATCTAGCATATTTCAAATTTATAAAAGCACTCGGCATATCTATAAGCGTCCAACGAAAAACAGCTTCAGTTGCTTAACTTTTGCAGTTCACTCATGCGTCTCAAACAGATGCAGCCGTTCGTTGTCAATGGAATGTATGTGGTAGCCGAACGGGTTGAGCTTCGACATGGCAATAGTTCAATACTGACCGAGCAAGCCCATGGCCTCCACTCTGTCTCTTGACGATTCTGACGATACTGATGCTCCCTACAATGCATATGAATGCCTCAGAGGAGAGGGCGTCCCATCCAGCTGCATGCATATTTCAGTAACAAAGGCTGATTTCAGGAAGAGCATTCTACGTTAAAGGGTTTTAGACTTAGCAGATAGGAACCAGATGGCCAGATTTGTGGCCGAGTTTGGCTTTGACCCTATCACTGTGAGCAATATATAAAAACAGTAGTCGCTGTGAGACGCTTTATGAAAGCCGGCTCATTGTGAATGGTTTTTTTGAGGCTACTATCTAGTTTGTGTCTAGTCTCTTCCAGGCACGCTGCATCGCTCACAGTTGCTCACTTACCTGTGCCACAACAGCCATGAGTATGATAGCAGCAGTGGCGCGAGCGATGAATCTCCTTCTCTGATGATTCAAAATAACATAATATCCTATCAACACTATGAATGAGATCGACGCCTTTTTATCAACATCCATGCTCAGAAGAGAACCGCTCACGTTGAATGCAATTAAAAAGGTTGGACCTCGGTATATAATAATTTGTCCACATTTGACTCGTTGCTTGGACACGTCACTTCAACTAGCGAATGCCTTTAAGCTGCGGAATGACCAACACCTCAGCTTGCGTAGTACATAGCAAAGCCTGGAAAGAGGCAGAAGAGCATTTGCACATCCCATAGCAGAAACATGGAGCTTGACCGCCTTTTCAATCTATGCGCTCTCCGAATCGTCACCAAAAACGAAATTACGTTCTTCTTTGGCTCAACCAGCGACCGTTGAGTTTATTTTTATAAGTAATATTATTAAGCTATATTGTTCATGTCATTTGAATGTCGTTCCGGCGTCTTAACGTTTGAAGCACTGTCCGCTATGTTAAAATCACGACTTCAAGTTTGTTTGGTGGCTCGAAAAAACTATCAGTGGCTGTATCTCTGGAGCGGTAGCGGCCTTACTAAGCTGAGCATCACTATGACAAATCACTGCGTGGGCACAATGCGAGGAAAATGCTATATTGAACGTCAACGGACCTTTGATTAAATCACACGCCCGCTTGCTCAGCTTTCCTGGAAGCGATTCGACTTACAACTAATGCTAGAGCTACTGCAGCACCGTCTTTTAGGCACAACTGCTGTGGGCCGTCGCCTAGTTTAAGGTCCATGTTGACAAGCGTTTAAGAGTTTCGCTGAAGTAAAGAAGTCATTCTTAAACCAACGTCAATGGTTGGTAGCACGAGTTGGTTAGGCTCCTTGCCAACACCCGAGTTGCAGGTCGCGTGCACTGCTTTCAATACGATCGAGTTGAATCGTGTAATAATTTTAAAGTCGTAGTTGTTTCTAATGTAACGTATGTAATGTATCTCCGTCTGAAACTCCACAAAGTCATAAAGACCATGTGGGTGTTACGCAGGAGAGTTTTGTATAGCACACTCGCAGCCTAATCGGCTTTCGGTGCGCATTCGGTACCCAACAGATTTCGTCTCACGCAACAAAGAGAAAGTGGGAAGCATAGCAGAGTCAGGAGAGCAGTTGAGGTAGTGAGTAGCATAGAAGTAGCAGCTCAGGACCGCTGAAAACGATGTGCCATAGTCGGCAGTAGGTGAGTAGTTGTCGTTGCGTAAGAACTTTGGAAGCGAGTTCCACAGTCTAGGACCTGCAGAGCTAAAGCTTCTGTTGCCAACTGTCTTTTGGCCCAGTGTGCCTAAAGCGCGCTTTAGGAATGGCACAGCTAATTTAGTTGTCCACGGCAGGACCTGAGGGCGCCAACAGGCTGAAACTGAGGCAGCTGCTCAGCATAGATACGAAGGAGCCAACCGTGGCGGCCTTGTGGGTCAGCAATTAGAGACTTTGCTCTCGTATCCTTTGCTCAACGGGCAACCATCCTAGCGCTTTCAGCAAAGGAGACACGTGCTCAAATCGCTGGGACTTGAAAGACTAAGCCTCGCAGCCATATTCATAGTCCATCTGCAGTGGCATAATAGCTTTTTGTGGCAGACCCCAGCCAAAGAGGAAAGTGCAATAATGAAGTCGAGACGGAAACTAACGAGCTAGTTAAATCTTTTAAAAGCAACTGTGGGGGAGGACAGGGCTCGTAATCTTGGGATAGGGATCCGATTGGTATCTAGCTGTAGAAGCAGTCTTCTAAATGAAGCTGGTGAAATTTGAGGCAGCGTCGAACACGACACCTAAATTTCGAGCACGGGGGCAGATGGTCCACAATAGCACACACTATTAGCAAAGCCTTTTAGCCTTTTACTCCAGCCACTCGCTTAGGGTTCCTATGAGCAGCAGTTCGGTTTTATCATCACGTAATATTTCATTTAGATGAAAAAAATGACTATAGATCAAACAAAGGTTTCTTGTTTACTTTGTACTAGGGGAAGACCTAAAAGATTAAATCTCTTTTATCTTTGTACGAGGTTTCATAAAAGCATTCCTCGTAGGAATATCGAGAACAGGATGCATGTGATAGTCGATTATCGAACAGAACATCCTGCCCTATCAAATGCTTCGAGATGCACATGCTGGAGATAATTTAAACTTTTATGTCTTCCCCTAGTAAAGTAAACAAGAACCTTTGTTTGATCTCCAGTCATTTATTTTTATCTAAATGAAATATTAAGTGATGATAAAACCAAACTGCTGCTCATAGGACACCCTAAGCGAGTGGCTGGATTAAAAGGCTTTGCGGTTTGTTCTAATAGGTGATGCTATTGTGCGACCATCACCACGTGCTCGAAATTTAGGTGTCGTGTTCGACAGCTGCCTCAATTTCAACAGCTTCATTTAGAAGACTGCTTCTACAGCTAGATACCACATCGGATCCCTATCCAAGATTACGAGCTGTCTCCCACAGTTGCTTTTAAAAGATTTAACAAGCTCGTTAGTTTCGTCTCGACTTCATTATTGTTATTCCCTTTTGGCTGGGCTGCCACAAAAAGCTATTAGGCCACTGCAGCTGACTATGAATATGGCTGCGAGGCTAGTCTTCAAGTCCCAGCGATTTGAGCACGTGTCTCCTTTGCTGAAAGCGCTAGGATGGTTGCCCGTTGAGCAAAGGATACAGAGCAAAGTTCTTATGCTGACCCACAAGGCTCGCCACGGTTGGCTCCTTCGTATCTAGCTGAGCAGCTGCCTCAGTTTCAGCCTGTTGGCGCCCTCAGGTCCTGCGTGGACAATAAATTAGCTGTGTCATTCCTGCGCTTAAAGACAGTTGGCGACAGAAGCTTTAGCTCTGCAGGTCCTAGACTGTGGAACTCGCTTCCAAAATTCTTACGCAACGGCAACTACTCACCTACTGCCGACTATGGCACATCCTTTTCAGCGGTCCTGATCTGCTACTTCTATGCTACTCACTACCTCAACTGCTCTCCTGACTCTGCTATGCTTCCCACTTTCTCTTTGCTGCGTGCGACATGGTAAGAGAGCTTTACTAGAGTTCAACAGTATATCTGCTCTTCATGCTTTTTCGCCTCACGCCAGAGGGAGGGATATCGGCAACCATTCTTCAGGACAGGATTGCACTAGGCTTATGTTCTAGTGCAGAACATATTCAGGATTGGAGTCGTCGATTTGAATGAAATTTGCCACAGAAGTATATCCGGTCGATCATGGTAACACTGTTTCCCTGCTTGGCTACGTACCGAGGCCAACTAGCCTCGTTGGATGCACCGTGCTGCCCAGAGTTGAATGCTGCAGCAACTCACCACGCGTTTTTATAGCGACCACTGGGAATGCTATACAATATCATCATAGAGGCATCAGCAACGTTCGCAATCAATACATAATAATATATTAATAATAATAATAATAATGCAATTGATAGAGCGCCCTCAGAGAACTCAATTTCTCCATAGGTGCCTTCCATATTCTGCAAAGGAAAACGCAATTGAATGGTGAGTAAGATCATGCTTGATAAACAAACAAAATGAATAAAATGGTTAAGGATGTCATGCACAGGGTCAGCATGCAAATGCAAATACGTCAGATTCACGTCTCATGCAGCCGCCTTCGACTCCATTTGAACTTACGCAGCTACCGTTTACGTGTGAGCCAAATGCCCGTATTACCACCGTCACAGCGGTCGCCTAGCCTAGCTTCGTTGTCAATTGAAAACAACTTATGTCACGACCAGTGTATCACGAACCACTCCGATGCAATCGGCCAGTAATTTGTGTGCGATGGTCGAAAGCGAACGGTCCGTGCTGAAGTTCATTGCATTCATGGTAAGGTACGCCAGGTGTCAGTTACAGAACTCAGCTAGTTCATATTCCTAAGACTGCACCTACGCCAGTTTGTGCGTTTTCGGAATCGCGTTTATGCTTCTTTCCTTATCTACGAATATTTTCTTTTATAAAGATCGCCAGGTAGGGATGCGAAACTTGACAGCTCGTCTTGTCTGTAGCCATCGGAGGAATGTAGGCAGAGCGACTCTTCCGTTCCCTTCACAAGCTCGTAATTTATCGTTGACTCGACTCCAAAGTCTGCCTCCTTTCCAGCTGTTCCCTTTACTCTCCAGTACCTGCTTACCAGTCTTACATCTTGCTCATGCAATGTGCTCTCACGCGATCCACTCGTCGGCCTAAAGTCTTCTATGCCTTGTTAGTACTACACTAGCAGACAATAAGACACTTTACTCGATCCACTTGCCCACGATTTTCCGCATCGGTTTTTCGTAACGGCCTAAAGCGTGTAGCTACATCAGGCTCCGTCCACAACTAACGGTGACATAATGTGTGCTGTAATTCCAAGGTTTGCTGGCAGCATTCGTTAGACTCCAGTGAAATTTACATTTACACTTGTGGGTTTTCCACACATTTCGACTTGCAGCTGATGCACTCTGAACTGTGCACGACTCGGCTAGTTACCTTAGTATAGGGTCTCAATAACCGTGGGTACCGACTGTCTTGATGCTGCTTCACCTGCTTAGTCGAGAGTTGTTTGAGTCGTGAGTTCCAGTTCAGCCATGGACGATTGTTCTGTTTTCCCTGCTAGCGGCGGTGATAACTGATAAGGCTCGTTTGTCGCTACGTAACGGAGGCGGTTTAATGACCGCAAGTACAAGCTTAGCGACGATGCCAAGCGTTAGCTTGAATGGTTTAACAGGTATTCGTGAGATTGCTAAGGCGATGCTTGTGGTCGTCTTAAAGCTAAAGTGCACGTGAACTAACTGGTAGCGTCTCTGATAGCTGATCGCTAACAAAACGTTGTTATCTTAGCATCCGTGCAATCTGAATGAAAATGTTCGCACGTCGGTACGTGTTAGGGTGCAAATTCTAACGTCCGGCAATCTTGGTATAGAAAAACTTGCCTTTCTGACTGTAGTCAGTAGAAGTGTATTTGACGGTCAGGACTTTCTAGCAATTGTATGTATTTCCGAAGTGAATAATTGACAAATACGCCTTTGTAAATGTCTGGATTGTCATAAATCCCAAACCAAACCGTGATGTAATTACTTTAACCAACTTGCAGTACAGCTGCAGTGAACTATTACTGTTTGAATGTGAATATTTTCAATGGTATGCGTCCCCAAAGGTAGTTTTTCTTCCTTAACTGCACCGTTGATATTGACATCAAATCAGTAGTCTACGTTTGTTGACGGGTAATAATAGTTAAAAATATGACAGCGACTTAATTAGGACAAATCACGCTAAAGACAGATGCACAATGCAATTAGTTTAAGTGCATTCCTGTAGCCTTAAACTGGACTAATAAAACCAGTGACGTTAGTGAAGAAATTGTGGTCTGCTAGAGGTCAAATTACAGCGGTTTAGGAAATTAGGCGGCGTGACTGTACAAACGCGATTCTAGTTATTCCACGGTATTTATTCGAATCACTTTTCCGAGTCGAACGATGAAATGTGAGAAGTAAGCTTTGACTAGGAGGTATGCAATCTGCTGTCAGCTGAATAGTGTTACTGTTCTCACCGTATCGGGCCGACCGTGTGCCGGGTTATCAAATTGAAAGCACTTTATGCAGCGTGCAACGTGGGATTTTAATCACGAGGACTCTTAACCGACAAATAATGTCAGCCGTTTACGTTATTGTGAAGGTGACTTTTCAGGTTTCTTCGAAACCCTTAAGCGTTGGTGAAAATTGACCTTAAACTAGTTGACGGCGTCCAGATGTGCGTATATAAGTGGTGTACCATGATGCTAACATTATGTGCAGTGTTTAGTATTAATTCAGATCGCTACAATGAAGGCTGACCAAATAACCGTAGTATTCAATCCAAGGTCCGTGGACGTTGAAAGAAGCACTTTCTTCAGATAGTGGCTAAGCATTCACTGCACAAAGTTCTGCTTAGTAACGCCACCACCGTGCCAAGAAACTCAGCCACAGGTTCGTTTTGAGTCACCGCCGCCTATTACCTTCTAGCAAACGTCTTGTTTCAGCTTAACACACTAATAAACTAGAACGAGATAGAGCATCATCTGCTCTTTGGCTAGGCTAAGGAAATGTGTGACACGTGACGGCAACGATACCACAGTGACTGCATTTCGCGAATATGCAATGCTTTAATAACCGCAAAATTCACCTTAAGGCAACGATAACAAGTGCGAAGGCAACGATAACATAATATCCTATCAACACTATGAATGAGATCAACGCCTTTTTATCAACGTCCATGCTCAGAAGAGCACCGCTCACGTTGAATGCAATTAAAAAGGTTGGACCTCGGTATATAATAATTTGTCCACATTTGACTCGTTGCTTGGACACGTCACTTCAACTAGCGAATGCCTTTAAGCTGCGGAATGACCAACACCTCAGCTTGCGTAGTACATAGCAAAGCCTGAAAAGAGGCAGAAGAGCATTTGCACATCCCATAGCAGAAACATGGAGCTTGGCCGCCTGTTAAATATATGTGCTCTCCGAATCGTCACCAAAAACGAAATTACGTTCTTCTTTGGCTCATTCAGCGACCGTTGAGTTTATTTTTATAAGTAATATTATTGAGCTATATTGTTCATGTCTTTTGAATGTCGTTCCGGCGTCTTAACGTTTGAAGCACTGTCCGCTATATTAAAATCACGACTTCAAGTTTGTTTGGTGGCTCGAAAAAACTATCAGTGGCTGTATCTCTAGAGCGGTAGCGGCCTTACTAAGCTGAGCATCACTATGACAAATCACTGCGTGGGCACAATGCGAGGAAAATGCTATATCGAACGTCAACGGACCTTTGATTAAATCACACGCCCGCTTGCTCAGCTTTCCTGGAAGCGATTCGACTTACAACTAATGCTAGAGCTACTGCAGCACCGTCTTTTAAGCACAACTGCTGTGGGCCGTCGCCTAGTTTAAGGTCCATGTTGACAAGCGTTTAAGAGTTTCGCTGAAGTAAAGAAGTCATTCCTAAACCAACGTCAATGGTTGGTAGCACGAGTTGGTTAGGCTCCTTGCCAACACCCAAGTTGCAGGTCGCGTGCACTGCTTTCAATACGATTGAATTGAATCGTGTAATAAGTTTAAAGTCGTAGTTGTTTCTAATGTAACGTATGTAATGTATCTCCGTCTGTAACTCCACAAAGTCATAAAGACCGCGTGGGTGTTACGCAGGAGAGTTTTGTATAGCGCACTCACAGCCTAATCGGCTTTCGGTACGCATTCGGTACCCAACAGATTTCGTCTCACGCAACAAAGAGAAAGTGGGAAGCATAGCAGAGTCAGGAGAGCAGTTGAGGTAGTGAGTAGCATAGAAGTAGCAGCTCAGGACCGCTGAAAACGATGTGCCATAGTCGGCAGTAGGTGTGTAGTTGTCGTTGCGTAAGAATTTTGGAAGCGAGTTCCACAGTCTAGGACCTGCAGAGCTAAAGCTTCTGTCGCCAACTGTCTTTAAGCGCAGGAATGGCACAGCTAATTTATGGTCCACGCAGGACCTGAGGGCGCCAACAGGCAGAAACTGAGGCAGCTGCTCAGCTAGATACGAAGGAGCCAACCGTGGCGGGCCATGTGGGTCAGCATAAGAACTTTGCTCTGTATCCTTTGCTCAACGGGCAACCATCCTAGCGCTTTCAGCAAAGCAGACACGTGCTCAAGTCGCTGGGACTTGAAGACTAGCCTCGCAGCCATATTCATAGTCAGCTGCAGTGGCCTAATAGCTTTTTGTGGCAGCCCAGCCAAAAGGGAATTACAATAATGAAGTCGAGACGAAATTGACGAGCTAGTTAAATCTTTTAAAAGCAACTGTGGGTGACAGCTCGTAATCTTGGATAGGGATCCGATGTGGTATCTAGCTGTAGAAGCAGTCTTCTAAATGAAGCTGTTGAAATTGAGGCAGCTGTCGAACACGACACCTAAATTTCGAGCACGTGGCGATGGTCGCACAATAGCATCACCTATTAGAACAGCAAAGCCTTTTAATCCAGCCACTCGCTTACGGTGTCCTATGAGTAGCAGTTCGGTTTTATCATCACTTAATATTTCATTTAGATGAAAATAAATGACTGGAGATCAAACAAAGGTTCTTGTTTACTTTACTAGGGGAAGACATAAAAGATTAAATCTCTTTTATCTTGTACGAGGTTTCATAAAAATTCCTCGTAGGAAAATCGAGAACAGTATGCATGTGATAGTCATTATCGAACGAAATCCTGCTCCTATCAAATGCATTCGAGATGCACATGCTGGAGATATTGAGCGCAAAACGTACAGAGATAGGATGCACCATAAATTTCTTATCCCGTTACAGATGACGAAGGACCTTGATTAGGTTTTGGTTAGATGCCAACGCCTATTAATGCGATTGATGCATTTAAATCCCCGCCCTGTGCACGTGCATGGTAAGACCTTGGTGATGGCTGATACGCTGTCATAAGCTCTGCGGCGAACGAGCAAGGAATACGTTCTGCTGAAGCCGTTAGGCTCTACTTAGACACCGTCGCTAACTCACCTTCAGTGGGTCGTTTGAGCGAAGTAAAGAAGGCTACCGCTGACGACAGCTAAAGCAGCCTAAATAGAGAATACATTCTCTTAGGGTGCTATGCAAATGAAGCATATACATATGTTTGTTCGCATGAATACATACTTTACACGTAAGTCGTGAAATAGTAAGTTAGGACTCATTTAGATGACTTGCAATTTATGAAACTGGGAACAGAAATGAATGGCCTTGTCAATGAACACTAACTTATGATTATATGTCTAAGTAAACTGCCATCCACCCATTTTTTCACCAAACAAAGATATTCCTATTGTCAGTAAAGTAGCAGGACCACCGCGTCGGAAATTTATCGTCGGAAAGTTAAATTAAGTAATCTAGCTAATGCGTGTCATATGTTCATCTTTTTGCAACGCATCCAGCAATGCAATACCAATTACAAAATATATAAAATATATAATGTAGCACACAAGAACGATGTGAATTACTGCTTAATCAACAGTAACCGCTACAGCTTCTTGCCGTAAAATTCTTCGGGAAACGTTTCCATAAGGGTGATATGCACTTATTTTGAGTTACTTCAGAGTAAGCGGAAGGAGTTAAATTCTTAAGCTAAACTAGGACTAAGCCATCAAACAACGTCCTTTATTTGGCGCGTTGAGGATTTTGCAATTAAGGCAAAGGCGATTAGCGATATAGTCTCAACGATAGCCGAGTTCAGCCAAATATTTAACTAATGGCCGAAAGAAATAGGATGCCGAAGTTTCTACTATCTACTAATCGATTTATACATTTTTAAAGCAGCGATGGCCACAAAGGTCCAGACTGCAGCTCCGAGCGCTACATGCAGGTTTAAGGCGGAAATGTCGGAGCTTGACAGCCGTGCTCGCACCACGACAGACTGCTCGGGGCTCATACAAGCTGACTAAGGGCCTCTCTGATGCTTAGTCCGTCAGGCGTCAGTGCTGTCATCTTTGTCTTGCAGCAAGCAGCTCCACACCGACTCATACTGAACACTGCTCATTGGCCGGTATGCTGCATCTAGTCTATGGCTTGGTGGTCGGCTGCAGTATTCAATGAGCCTAGCAGTATGTGAGAATAAATTAAGCCATACATTCCCTAAGCTATAGAAGTGCGATTGCCTCTGTTCAATGCGTAGGCACTAGCACACAAAGGAATTTGGACTGGAAATCATAACGGAGGTAGCTCTTGTTTGTAGCTTGGTAAAGCGTTGCACCGCTACGTGGCTGTTCGTGCTCTCAGGTCGCATTCAATAGATACATTAGCCCTGTTCATATTAACCGGCGAACGACTGTGTGGTTCGAATAGTGTGGCAGCAGGCAGAGGTCCGTACTAAGAAGCTTTAGGCAAAGAGTAAATTGGTTGTCTCGTCTTGCACCTTGTATAGTAAGTCATTATGAAAGCACTAGGTGTCATATTCCAAAGCGACCTCTCGTTAGACGACCATATCAGCTCCACAATCAATTCCGCCTATTTTCAGCTTCATTACATTGCTAAAATTCGGGCTTGTTTAGATAAAGATACCACATCCAAGTTGGTCCATGCATTCGTGACATCCTGTCTCGACTTGTGCAACTCACTGCTTACTGGCCTACCAGCATGTGCGATCAGGCGATTGCAGCTGGTGCAAAACTCTGCAGCTAGGCTTGTCTGTCGTGAGTGTCGCAGTTGCCACATTACTCCACTTCTCGCCGACCTGCACTGGCTACCAGTCAAGCAAAGGCTTGACTTCAAGCTTTTGTCGCTCACTTTTAAGTCACTTCATTCCATGGCTCCAGCCTATCTGTCAGATATACTACCCCATCAGGCCAAGCATCGTATCATCCGCTTTTCGAAATCCAACAGCCTAGAAGTACCTCATACAAACCATAAATCCTTTGGAGACCGTGCATTTAGTTCATATGCTCCCAAAGCCTGGAACTTCCTACCGACCTACGTCAAAACATCCCCTGACCTGACCACATTTAAAAGGAACCTACAAACACACCTATTTAGGACAGCATTTAGTGAGTCCCTGTGATTCGTCCTTGATGTGCTTATGCGTGCTGACACTGTGCATGCTGCCACTAACCACATTTGCACGCTGACCCTGTGCACGTCACCCCTAACCATATTATTCATTTCGTTTGTTTTTTCAAGCATGATTTTCCTTACAATTCAATTGCATTTCACTTTACAGCAAATGTAAAGCGCCGAGAGAGAGAGATTCAGTTCTCTGAGGGCGCTTTATCAAGTGAATTATTATTTCTATTAAGAAGCCGCTAGTCTAAGCATTGGGCTACCAGAGAATCGGCTAGAGTACAAAGTGCTTAAGCTGCTTGTGGTCGACACTGACTTGTGATTTTACTCTAATGAGATCAAGAAAATGCGTTCAGTGAACGTGCAACTCAAGAGTCAATCTTGATTTATGCTCAACGATTTATTGTGCAGTTGGACATCAAGAGACGCTCACTTGTAGCCGTCGACAACCAATGGCAACGACAATGCAACAACTCACTAGCCTAGGTTGTTAAGCCACTTGCAGATTTCATAAAATTGTTGGGGATGCTTCTTAATGTAATCAATTGCGAATTGCAATAGGCTATCAACAAAAATTCTCTTGCTGTCGGAGTGGTCTGAAACGGAAAAGTTGCAGTTTTAGTTACAAATGTCGATAATAGCCGTCAAGGAATAAACAACGATGATCACATGTGTATACGATGACACTTCTAACCAATAAGTTGAAACATTTTCTGGCATTTAAAGAACTCATCGACGTTTCTTACTTTACGATGTAAATCGGATGCATTATCTACAGCATGTACACGCTTTGACACATGAGTCATTCAATACTAACCGAGCAAGCCCTTGGCCTCCGTCACGTCTCGTGACGATTCTGACGAGCTCGCTCCCTACAATGGATATGACTGCCTCAGAGAGGGCTCCACAATCAATTGCATGTGCCTATTTCAGTAACGAAAGTTGACCGCAGACTGAGAAACTTTTTTTGCAAAGCTTAAACCTGGTGGATGAGAACCAGTTAACCAGCTTGTCGGCTGAGTTTAGCCTAGACACTGTTACAGTACACAATTTTTGAAACCATGTCTTAGCTATGTCCAGCGTTTGACATGAGACTTCCTTTGAGTGGTTCTAATTGAAGCTATATTCTAGTTAGTGTCCTGTCACTTCGAAGCTGCGTCGCTCACAGTTGCTCTCTTACCTGTGCTAGGAGAGCCACGAGTAGGATACCAGCAGTGACGCAGGCGATAAACCTCATTCTCGGATTCGAAGCTGTGCAGTCGCCTTTAAATAATACGGCGGAGAATTATGGCCATGCAGAAAACCTAGCAAAGTTCGACCTGAGCAAAGCGCTTGACATCGTCCGATAAAACACAGACATATTCGTTTTCATACCTTTAATGCAAAGTCGTCGTGGTCGATGGCGTTTACTCGTGCCTGTCAAACATATATAGCGATTCGTTGTCACAAGAATGTGTGTGGGTGCCGAATGGGTGCAACACTCGCCAGTGTAGCAACCGCTTCGTAGAAAGGCATTTGAGGTTAGCGAAAGCGTGGGGATATCATGACTAGTTGTACTAGAATTTACGTGGTTATCAGATCTTCTTGTTTGTTACAGCATACGAGCAGGAGGGATGTCGACACTGAGTCTGTGCGACGCAAGTGCACTGGGCCATCAACTGCATATGGCTTTCTTTACCGATTTCTGCATCGGCTGAAAGCGTGGAGCTACGTTCAGGCGCCGTTTGAAGCTCGCCTTAATTGCTGTAACTGTACTTAACGTTATTGCTGTAATTCTTAGATAATTACAAAGTTTTCTTTTAAGCTTTTGCTGAACATTTCATAGTTTCTAACTGCCTTTGAATTCGTTGAATGCGTTTTAGAAACATGAAGACTGGACTGGCTTGGGTTAGATTGCCGAATTGATTTGAAAGATAAATTTCGGGCGCCACGGACCTGTTAGTTTAGACTTGACATTCAAGCGTTTGACTACCTACATCTCCGGCAACAAGGAGCATTGACTTTATGTGCTGTAATTCCAAGCTAATGACGCGACCTTTCTTAGAAGCGTTCATCGGATCCCAGTAGAATTTACATTTTTACTTGCGGCCTTTGCACACGTAGCCGTGCACGAGGCAGCTCTTTAACGTAGAATAGGGCCTGTTTAACCGAGGCTACCGATTGCCCCAATGCTTTTTCACCTTGCTCGGTAAGAGTTTCTCTCGCGTGCTTATGCTGCGGTCACTTACCAAGATTACGCAACGAAAACTACTCTCCTACTGTCGACTATAGCTTATTCTTTTTAGCGCTCCTGAGCTGCTACTTCCATGCTACTCACTATCTCAACTGCTCTCCTGACTCTGCTATGCTTCCCACTTTCCTTTTGTTGCGTGAGAAGTCTGTTCGCTACCGAATGCGTCCCGTAAGCCACTTAGGCTGTGAATGGGCTAAACACAACTCTCCTGCCTAACACCCACATGGTCATTATGACTTTGTAGAGTTAAAGACAGAGAAACATACTACGTTGCAGTTAACAAAGTCGCGATAACTAGTTCTGCTGTGGGACGGGGCAAAGTTCAACCACTTAAATTTACAGTTGTCAACCTGTGAGTCGCGACCTCTCTGGGGTTCGAACGACCCTTTTTACGGAAGGTTGCCTACGACCATCAGAAAAGACGCATTTCCTCATTTCGCGCACAGAAAGTTTCTGGTTGGGTGTTGCCAGTGCATGAGGAACTGCATTAAGGAGTCGCTGGATCAGGAAGGTTGAGAACTATTGACTTATACGCTGTTCTCTGGCCGTGCCAGTTTACAGAATTACAAGTATTACTTTTGCATCACCACTGCTAAGAGCACTAGACGTTCCCGTCGGCCCAAGCTGTTTTCGACCTATGGGTGAGGTTATTGCTCTTTCCGACCGGGCCGTGAGTTTGAGTCCGCTGACTCCGCCATGGACGATTTGCCTTTTTTCACTGCAAGCCGTGTTGAGAGCCGATTGGGCTACTTTGCCGCACCGCCACCAGGCGATTGCGTGCGCTCACGTTTAAGCGTAGCAATCGCAGCTAGAGTTAGCGTAGACGACTTATCAATTGCATTATTATTACCCTCATATATCGTTATAAAATATCGAACGATTTTATGTATTGGAGACATTAAGAAGTCGAAAACTTGTCAAGGTATTTGTCGCGATAGATTCAACCCGAAACGTTGCTGTATGAATCATAACGAAACTAAAGTAGAGCTGAAGTCAAAGTTGATTGTTCGGCGTAGCGTAGTCTAGTTTCTAAATGGCTGCGAAGATAACTTTCTTTCAGCTACAACGTTTTAAATTTTCACTAAATCGGTAACCTTCATTTGTCGATGGCATTAACTCGATGAGGTGCCGTCACGTTCTTGGCCGATGCAAGAAGCGATCAAGTAGAGCGAACTTTTGTAACCTTAAGCTGAAATGATAAGACCAGTGACATTCAAGGGGAATTTATGGTCCGCTCAATGACAAATTAAACCGGCTGAGAAATGTTGGCGGCATGACAATCCATACGAGATTTTGAGCAGTTCCTAGCACGATTTTGTGGCCCTTTTCTAAATCGAATGACGAAATGCGTGTAAGGAAGCTCTGACTGGAGCTCTGAATCAGTTGTTAGCTGGACGTTTTAGTTCTCTCACTGTATCACGCTGACGGTATCCCGGGTGATCGTGTTCGATGCCGTGCATGCAACCTGCAAGTTTGATATTGGCAACGACCCTAACCGACTTGTCCTATCGACCATTGACGCTGGTGAGCGAATGACTTCCTCACTCCGTCAAAACTCTTAACCGTCGGCGAAAATGGACCTTAAACTAGGCGACGGCGCTCAGTTGTGCTTACTCGACAGTGCTGCATTGATGCTAGCATTAATAGTAACTCGACTCGTTTCCATGAAATCTGAGCAAGCTGGCGTGGGAGTCAACGCAAGATTTAACCACGTTGAAAAGAGCACTTTCTCCGGATCATGCCCAGGCTGTGCTATGTCCGAGTGACGCTCAGCTTAGTAAGGCCACCATCATTCCGAGAGATACAGCCACTGCTTGTATTCGAGTCGCCGACGTCTTTTACCTTCTTGCCAAAGCCACACGTCGAAGTTCAGCACAGTGGTAATGTGTAACAAGATTGAAGGTCATCTGCTATTAGGCTAATTAAAAGAGATGCGTGACACGAGACGACTGTGATGGACAGCGACTGCATTTCAAGGCGATATAGCCATCGACAATTCTTGATATTGACATTTCCTGCCTAAGCAGCACTAATTGATAAGCCCTAATGCTATAAATGCCGTGATATCAAAGCAACGCACGGTTATTTTTTTATCCATGCAGGCGGATTACTGCCGGAATATAATCGGTCTGAAATTCAGGTAGGCCCCAATATAAATTACAAATGTATCCAGAGCAGTATAAATAATCTTCTAATTAATGTAATATTTTATAGACAGTGTGAATGACGTCAACACCTTTTAATCGGATCTATGCCCAAGGAAGCTCGATCCAAGTAGAATGCCGTAAAGAGATCGAACCTACCTAGGGATCTTTAAAACTACACTTATAGAAACATTCCTTCGGTCATGTTTCTATAAGTGTGCTGCACGCTTTGTTTACGTTCTTGCAGTGTCAATGGAAGGATGCAAAATATTTAGCCAAGTTAATGCTAGACCATTGAACCAGGTCAACTCTCTGGTGCGTCAAGGATTTGGAAAACAGAGCTAAGACGATGAGCGGCACAGTCTCGACGATAACTGAGTTCAGCCTGAGCTTAACTAACGGCCAAAAGAAACAGAATGCCGAAGTTGGCCCGATCAAGTGATCACTGCACACGTTGTTGAAGCAGCGATGGCCCCAAAGGTGCAGACTGCAGCTCTCGGCGTGCTACATAAGGTTCACGGTGCACGTCGTTTCGGAGCTCGAGAGCAGTGCTAACATCTAAAACGGCTGGTAGGGTCTTTCAAAAGCTGCCTAAGAACGCCTGCCATGCTCAGTCTATCAGCCGCCGGTGCAGCGATCCGTGCTGTGCAGCGAGCAGCTCAATGCCGACTTGAGGTGAACGCTGCAACTGTCGCCGATGCGTAGCTTGCTGTCTATGGCTCGGTGGTCTGCTGAAGTATCGTATAAGCTTAGCAGTGTGTGCGATTCCATTAGGCCGTACGGTGTCTAATCTGCAGATGTACGATTGCCTCTGCTGAATACGTAGGCCCAAGATTGAAAGTGAACGTGGACAAGAAATCGCTACCGAGAAGCCCTCATTCCCAGCTTGGATATGCGAGCACCAGTACGACGTTGGTCGTGCTCTCAGGGCCGCATCTTTAAGGTTGGGTATGCCAGTTCACATTTACCGACGAATCACTGTAAGGGTCAGCTGATGTGGCTGCGGGTGGATGTCCGTACAATGCAGGTGTATGGAAACAGCAAATATTTCGTCGCATCTTACATCTTGGATTGTCATTCACTGCAAAAGGAGCCGCTATTCGAAGCATTGGGTTACCACAGTCCCCACAAGACTTGAAAGCAATTAGGCTGCTAATGGTCGACGGTCAGGTGTGATTTTAGCGTAATTGGTTGAAGCAAATGCCTGCATTGAAAGTGCAACTCAGAATCGAACTTATCGTATGCTCAACGATTTATTGTGCAGTCGTGTACCGAGACATGTTTACCCATTGACATCGATAGGAAATCAATGCGACAGGGTAATCGTAGACTAGCCTATGGTGTCGACAACCCACTTGCAGACGTCAAGGAACCAGTCCGGGTGGTCCTTGATGTACTGCAAAATATCCTCAATCGACATAAGAAATCTCTTGTCTGCAACAAACAAATCGCCGTTGAGAACGTTGATAATAAAAGCCGGCAAAGAGTAAACAACGATGATCGCATGCTTTTGTCAAAAAAGCTTCTAATCGCTAAGATGCATAACTTGCTGGCACGTTTACAAATCATCGTTGCTAGTACTTAACGATGGAAGTTTGACACATTATCTATAGCACGTACACGCTTCGACATGTCAATAGTTCAATACTGACCGAGCGAGCCCATGGCCTCCACCACGTCTTGTGACGATTCTGACGATACTGATGCTCCCTACAATGCACCTGACTGCCTTGAGAGAGGACTTCACATCCAATCGCGTGCTTTTTGCAGCAACGAGGGTTCATTTCAGGCAGAGCATTGTATGGTGAGGGTTTTTACACTTGACATACCAGATAGCCAGTTTTGAGTCCGAGTCTGGCTTTGAACCTGCTACTGTAAGCAATTTATAAAATCACTTCGTCGCTGTGTGACGCTTTATGACAGCTGGCTCAATGGGTGTGGTTCTTTTTGGGGCTACTCTATAGGTACTCTTTTCTCTTCCTCGCACGCTGCGTCGCTCACAGTTGCTCACTTACCTGCGCCAGAAGAGCCATGAGTAGGATAGCAGCAGTTGCACAAGCGATGAGCCTCATTTTCTGATGATTTGAAACTGTGCAGTGGTCCTTAAATGAAATGGCGGAAAATAAGGGCCGTGCCGGAAATCTAGCATAGTAGTATAGGGCGACCTTCGCAAAGCACTTGATACAGCGGGCAGCATTTGTAAGAAAACAGCTTCGCTGTCGTACCTTCAATCGAGCGTTTTTTTCAGATGCCGTTGATTCGAGCCTCTCAAACATATATAGCGATTCATTATCACAGGAATGTGTGTGGGAGCCGGATGGGTGGAACAATCGACAGCGTTGCAATCTCTTCGTGGAAGAGCGTTTGAGGTTAGTAAAAGCGTGGGGATATCCTGATGGTAAGAGAGCTTTACTAGAGTTCAACAGTATATCTGCTCTTCATGCTTTTTCGCCTCACGCCAGAGGGAGGGATATCGGCAACCATTCTTCAGGACAGGATTGCACTAGGCTTATGTTCTAGTGCAGAACATATTCAGGATTGGAGTCGTCGATTTGAATGAAATTTGCCACAGAAGTATATCCGGTCGATCATGGTAACACTGTTTCCCTGCTTGGCTACGTACCGAGGCCAACTAGCCTCGTTGGATGCACCGTGCTGCCCAGAGTTGAATGCTGCAGCAACTCACCAAGCGTTTTTATAGCGACCACTGGGAATGCTATACAATATCATCATAGAGGCATCAGCAACGTTCGCAATCAATACATAATAATATATTAATAATAATAATGCAATTGATAGAGCGCCCTCAGAGAACTCAATTTCTCCATAGGTGCCTTCCATATTCTGCAAAGGAAAACGCAATTGAATGGTGAGTAAGATCATGCTTGATAAACAAACAAAATGAATAAAATGGTTAAGGATGTCATGCACAGGGTCAGCATGCAAATGCAAATACGTCAGATTCACGTCTCATCCAGCCGCCTTCGACTCCATTTGAACTTACCCAGCTACCGTTTACGTGTGAGCCAAATGCCCGTATTACCACCGTCACAGCGGTCGCCTAGCCTAGCTTCGTTGTCAATTGAAAACAACTTATGTCACGACCAGTGTATCACGAACCACTCCGATGCAATCGGCCAGTAATTTGTGTGCGATGGTCGAAAGCGAACGGTTCGTGCTGAAGTTCATTGCATTCATGGTAAGGTACGCCAGGTGTCAGTTACAGAACTCAGCTAGTTCATATTCCTAAGACTGCACCTACGCCAGTTTGTGCGTTTTCGGAATCGCCTTTATGCTTCTTTCCTTATCTACGAATATTTTCTTTTATAAAGATCGCCAGGTAGGGATGCGAAACTTGACAGCTCGTCTTGTCTGTAGCCATCGGAGGAATGTAGGCAGAGCGACTCTTCCGTTCCCTTCACAAGCTCGTAATTTATCGTTGACTCGACTCCAAAGTCTGCCTCCTTTCCAGCTGCTGTTTCCCTTTACTCTCCAGTACCTGCTTACCAGTCTTACATCTTGCTCATGCAATGTGCTCTCACGCGATCCACTCGTCGGCCTAAAGTCTTCTATGCCTTGTTAGTACTACACTAGCAGACAATAAGACACTTTACTCGATCCACTTGCCCACGATTTTCCGCATCGGTTTTTCGTAACGGCCTAAAGCGTGTAGCTACATCAGGCTCCG
The DNA here is from genome assembly GCA_009760855.2 of Cristatella mucedo. Lineage (NCBI taxonomy): Eukaryota > Metazoa > Bryozoa > Phylactolaemata > Cristatellidae > Cristatella > Cristatella mucedo. The sequence goes on along the minus strand of WPIO01000008.1, from coordinate 4,797,694 downwards.
TCCACAACTAACGGTGACATAATGTGTGCTGTAATTCCAAGGTTTGCTGGCAGCATTCGTTAGACTCCAGTGAAATTTACATTTACACTTGTGGGTTTTCCACACATTTCGACTTGCAGCTGATGCACTCTGAACTGTGCACGACTCGGCTAGTTACCTTAGTATAGGGTCTCAATAACAGTGGGTACCGACTGTCTTGATGCTGCTTCACCTGCTTAGTCGAGAGTTGTTTGAGTCGTGAGTTCCAGTTCAACCACGGACGATTGTTCTGTCTTCCCTGCTAGCGGCGGCGATAACTGATAAGGCTCGTTTGTCGCTACGTAACGGAGGCGGTTTAATGACCGCAAGTACAAGCTTAGCGACGATGCCTAGCGTTAGCTTGAATGGTTTAACAGGTATTCGTGAGATTGCTAAAGCGATGCTTGTGGTCGTCTTAAAGCTAAAGTGCACGTGAACTAACTGGTAGCGTCTCTGATAGCTGATCGCTAACAAAACGTTGTTATCTTAGCATCCGTGCAATCTGAATGAAAATGTTCGCACGTCGGTACGTGTTAGGGTGCAAATTCTAACGTCCGGCAATCTTGGTATAGAAAAACTTGCCTTTCTGACTGTAGTCAGTAGAAGTGTATTTGACGGTCAGGACTTTCTAGCAATTGTATGTATTTCCGAAGTGAATAATTGACAAATACGCCTTTGTAAATGTCTGGATTGTCATAAATCCCAAACCAAACCGTGATGTAATTACTTTAACCAACCTGCAGTACAGCTGCAGTGAACTATTACTGTTTGAATGTGCATGTTTTCAATGGTATGCGTCCCCAAAGTTCGTAGTTGTTCTTCTTCCTTAACTGCACCGTTGATGTTGACATCCAATTAGTAATCTACGTTTGCTGACGGGTAATAATAGTTAAAAATATGACAGCGACTTAATTAGGACAAATCACGCTAAAGGCAGATGCACAATGCAATTAGTTTAAGTGCATTCCTGTAGCCTTAAGCTGGACTAATAAAACTAGTGACGCGAGTGAAGAAATTGTGGTCTGCTAGAGGTCAAATTACAGCGGTTTAGGAAATTAGGCGGCGTGACTGTACAAACGCGATTCTAGTTATTCCACGGTATTTATTCGAATCACTTTTCCGAGTCGAACGATGAAATGTGAGAAGTAAGCTTTGACTAGGAGGTATGCAATCTGCTGTCAGCTGAATAGTGTTACTGTTCTCACCGTATCGGGCCGACAGTATGCCGGGTTATCAAATTGAAAGCACTTTATGCGTCGTGCAACGTTGGATTTTAATCACGAGGACTCTTAACCGACAAATAATGTCAGCCGTTTACGTTATTGTGAAGGTGACTTTTCAGGTTTCTTCGAAACCCTTAAGCGTTGGTGAAAATTGACCTTAAACTAGTTGACGGCGTCCAGATGTGCGTATATAAGTGGTGTACCATGATGCTAACATTATGTGCAGTGTTTAGTATTAATTCAGATCGCTACAATGAAGGCTGACCAAATAACCGTAGTATTCAATCCAAGGTCCGTGGACGTTGAAAGAAGCACTTTCTCCAGATAGTGGCCAAGCATTCACTGCACAAAGTTCCGCTTAGTAATGCCACCACCGTGCCAAGAAACTCAGCCACAGGTTCGTTTTGAGTCACCGCCGCCTATTACCTTCTAGCAAACGTCTTGTTTCAGCTTAACACACTAATAAACTAGAACGAGATAGAGCATCATCTGCTCTTTGGCTAGGCTAAGGAAATGTGTGACACGTGACGGCAACGATACCACAGTGACTGCATTTCGAGAATATGCAATGCTTTAATAACCGCAAAATTCACCTTAAGGCAACGATAACACGTGCGAAGGCAACGATAACATAATATCCTATCAACACTATGAATGAGATCGACCGCCTTTTTATCAACGTCCATGCTCAGAAGAGAACCGCTCACGTTGAATGCAATTAAAAAGGTTGGACCTCGGTATATAATAATTTGTCCACATTTGACTCGTTGCTTGGACACGTCACTTCAACTAGCGAATGCCTTTAAGCTGCGGAATGACCAACACCTCAGCTTGCGTAGTACATAGCAAAGCCTGAAAAGAGGCAGAAGAGCATTTGCACATCCCATAGCAGAAACATGGAGCTTGGCCGCCTGTTAAATCTATGCGCTCTCCGAATCGTCACCAAAAACGAAAATACGCTCTTCTTTGGCTCAACCAGCGACCGTTGAGTTTATTTTTATAAGTAATATTATTGAGCTATATTGTTCATGTCTTTTGAATGTCGTTCCGGCGTCTTAACGTTTGAAGCACTGTCCGCTATATTAAAATCACGACTTCAAGTACGTTTGGTGGCTCGAAAAAACTATCAGTGGCTGTATCTCTGGAGCGGTAGCGGCCTTACTAAACTGAGCATCACTATGACAAATCACTGCGTGGGCACAATGCGAGGAAAATGCTATATTGAACGTCAACGGACCTTTGATTAAATCACACGCCCGCTTGCTCAGCTTTCCTGGAAGCGATTCGACTTACAACAAATGCTAGAGCTACTGCAGCACCGTCTTTTAAGCACAACTGCTGTGGGCCGTCGCCTAGTTTAAGGTCCATGTTGACAAGCGTTTAAGAGTTTCGCTGAAGTAAAGAAGTCATTCCTAAACCAACGTCAATGGTTGGTAGCACGAGTTGGTTAGGCTCCTTGCCAACACCCAAGTTGCAGGTCGCGTGCACTGCTTTCAATACGATCGAGTTGAATCGTGTAATAATTTTAAAGTCGTAGTTGTTTCTAATGTAACGTATGTAATGTATCTCCGTCTGTAACTCCACAAAGTCATAAAGACCATGTGGGTGTTACGCAGGAGAGTTTTGTATAGCGCACTCACAGCCTAATCGGCTTTCGGTACGCATTCGGTACCCAACAGATTTCGTCGCACGCAACAAAGAGAAAGTGGGAAGCATAGCAGAGTCAGGAGAGCAGTTGAGGTAGTGAGTAGCATAGAAGTAGCAGATCAGGACCGCTGAAAAGGATGTGCCATAGTCGGCAGTAGGTGAGTAGTTGTCGTTGCGTAAGAATTTTAGAAGCGAGTTCCACAGTCTAGGACCTGCAGAGCTAAAGCTTCTGTCGCCAACTGTCTGGAAGCGCAGGAATGGCACAGCTAATTTATTGTCCACGCAGGACCTGAGGGCGCCAACAGGCTGAAACTGAGGCAGCTGCTCAGCTAGATACGAAGGAGCCAACCGTGGCGGGCCTTGTGGGTCAGCATAAGAACTTTGCTCTGTATCCTTTGCTCAACGGGCAACCATCCTAGGGCTTTCAGCAAAGGAGACACGTGCTCAAATCGCTGGGACTTGAAGACTAGCCTCGCAGCCATATTCATAGTCAGCTGCAGTGGCCTAAGAGCTTGTTGTGGCAGCCCAGCCAAAAGGGAATTACAATAATGAAGTCGAGACGAAACTAACGAGCTAGTTAAATCTTTTAAAAGCAACTGTGGGAGACAGCTCGTAATCTTGGATAGGGATCCGATGTGGTATCTAGCTGTAGAAGCAGTCTTCTAAATGAAGCTCTTGAAATTGAGGCAGCTGTCGAACACGACACCTAAATTTCGAGCACGTGGTGATGGTCGCACAATAGCATCACCTATTAGAACAAACAGCAAAGCCTTTTAATCCAGCCACTCGCTTAGGGTGTCCTATGAGCAGCAGTTCGGTTTTATCATCACTTAATATTTCATTTAGATGAAAATAAATGACTGGAGATCAAACAAAGGTTCTTGTTTACTTTACTAGGGGAAGACATAAAAGATTAAATCTCTTTTATCTTGTACGAGGTTTCATAAAAATTCCTCGTAGGAAAATCGAGAACAGTATGCATGTGATAGTCATTATCAAACGAAATCCTGCTCCTATCAAATGCATTCGAGATGCACATGCTGGAGATATTGAGGCTAGTCTTCAAGTCCCAGCGATTTGAGCACGTGTCTCCTTTGCTGAAAGCGCTAGGATGGTTGCCCGTTGAGCAAAGGATACAGAGCAAAGTTCTTATGCTGACCCACAAGGCTCGCCACGGTTGGCTCCTTCGTATCTAGCTGAGCAGCTGCCTCAGTTTCAGCCTGTTGGCGCCCTCAGGTCCTGCGTGGACAATAAATTAGCTGTGTCATTCCTGCGCTTAAAGACAGTTGGCGACAGAAGCTTTAGCTCTGCAGGTCCTAGACTGTGGAACTCGCTTCCAAAATTCTTACGCAACGGCAACTACTCACCTACTGCCGACTATGGCACATCCTTTTCAGCGGTCCTGATCTGCTACTTCTATGCTACTCACTACCTCAACTGCTCTCCTGACTCTGCTATGCTTCCCACTTTCTCTTTGCTGCGTGCGACGAAATCTGTTGGGTACCGAATGCGTACCGAAAGCCGATTAGGCTGTGAATGCGCTAAACACAACTCTCCTGCCTAACACCCACATGGTCACTATGACTTTGTAGAGTTAAAGACAGAGAAACATACTACGTTGCAGTTAACAAAGTCGCGATAACTAGTTCTGCTGTGGGACGGGGCAAAGCTCAACCACTTAAATTTACAGTTGTCAACCTGTGAGTCGCGACCTCTCTGGGGTTCGAACGACCCTTTTTACGGAAGGTCGCCTACGACCATCAGAAAAGACGCATCTCCTCATTTCGCGGACAGAAAGTTTCTGGTTGGGGGCGGCCAGAGCATGAGGAACTGCATTAAGGAGTCGCTGGATCAGGAAGGTTGAGAACTATTGACTTATATGCTGTTCTCAGGCTGTGCCAGTTCAAGGAATTACAAGTATTACCGTTGTATAACCGCTGCTAAGAGCACTAGACGTTCCCGTCGGTCCAAGCTGTTTTCGACCTATGGGTGAGGTGATTGCTCTTTCCGACCGGGCCGTGAGTTTGAGTCCGCTGACTCCGCCATGGACGATTTGCCTTTTGAGTCGTGAGTTCCAGTTCAGCCATGGACGATTGTTCTGTTTTCCCTGCTAGCGGCGGTGATAACTGATAAGGCTCGTTTGTCGCTACGTAACGGAGGCGGTTTAATGACCGCAAGTACAAGCTAAGCGACGATGCCTAGCGTTAGCTTGAATGGTTTAACCGGTATTCGTGAGATTGCTTAGGCGATGCTTGTTGACGTTTTAAAGCTGAAGTGCACGTTAACTGACTGGTAGTGCCTCTGATTGCTGATCGCTAACAAAACGTTGTTAGCTTAGCTTCCACGCAATCTGAATGAAAATGTTCGTACGTCGGTACGCATTCTGGTGCAAATTTCAACGTCTGGTAAACTTGGTATAGATGATCCTGTTTTTCTGAATGTAGTCAGTAGAATTGTATTTTGACGGTCAAGACTTCTAGCGATTGTATGTATTTGCGAAGTGAAGAATTCATAAACACGCCGTAAACGTCTAGATTGTAAGCGTCAGGATTGTCATAAATCCAATCCCTAACGGTGAAGTAATTACTTTTACCAACCTAAAGTACAGCTGCAGTGAACTATTACTGTTCGGATGAGCGTATTTTCGATGGCATGCGTCCCCAAAGTAAGTTTCTCTTCCTTAGCTCCGCCGCTGATCTTGACGTTAAATCAGTATTCAACGTTAGTTCACGGGTATTAATAGTTAAAAATAACACAGCGACCTAATTCGGAAAAATCACGTTAACGGCAGATGCACAATGCGATCAAGTTAAGTGCATTTCAGTAACCTAAAACTGGATACATAAGACCAGTGACGTAAAGGAGAATATGTGGTCAGCTAAATGTCAAATTACAGCGGCTTAGGAAATTAGGCGGCGTGACTATACAAAAGCGAATCTAGGTATTCCACTGTATTTATTTGAGGCACTTTTCCCGAGTCGAACGATGAAATGCGAGAAGTAAGCTTTGCTTGGAAATTATGCAATCTGCTGTCAGCTGGATATTGTTACTGTTCTCACCGTATCGGGCCGACAGTATGCCGGGTTATCAAATTGAAAGCGCCATATACATCCTGCAACGTTGGTAATTAATCACGAGGACTCTTAACCGACAAATAATGTCATCCGTTTACGTTATTGCGAAGGTGAATTTGTACGTTTCTTCGAAATCCTTAACCGTTGGTGAAAACTGACCTTAAACTAGTTGACGGCGTCCAGATGTGCGTATATAAGTGGTGTACCATGATGCTAACATTATGTGCAGTGTTTAGTATTAAGTCGGATCGCTATAATGAAGGCTGAACAAGTAAACGTAGGATTCAATTCAAGGTTCGTGGACGTTTAAAGGAGCACTTTCTCCGGATAGTGGCCAAGCATTCACTGCACAAAGCTCCGCTTAGTAATGCCACTACCGTGCCAATAAGTTTAGCCGCAGCTTTGTTGTGAGTCACCGCCGCCATTTACCTTCTTGCAAACGTTGCTGGTTGCAGCTTAACACAGTAATAAACTATAAAGAGATGGAGCATCATCTGCTGTTTGGCTAGGCTAAGGAAACTTGTGACACGAGCATGCATCAATGCCACAGCGACTGCATTTCAAGAAGATGTAACGTTATAATAATCGCAAAATTTACATTTCCTCCCTTAGTAGCTGTAATTAATAATCCCTAATTCTATTAACGCCGCGAAATCGTAGCAACTAGTTTCGCTCTTCGATTGGATGCCAGCAGTTTGAAAACTTCTGGATTATACACGGTCCGCAGTTTTACGGTACAGGCGAATTGACGTTATTATGCTAGGGTGGTTTACATATCTTTCGACGTAATATAATATCTTGTAGACACTGTGAATGAGATCGAAGCCTTTTTATCAACATCCATGCCCAGAGAAGCACCCCTCACATTGAATGCCGTAACAAGGATGAACCTACGCATATAAATTTGTCCACATTTGACTAGTTTCTTGGACAATTGACTTAAACTAGCGAATGCCCTGAAGGTGTGGATTGACAAAGCCCTAAGTTTTAATAGTATTTAGCAGAGACAGAAAAGGGGTGGAAGAACATGTCCGCCTCCCATAGCAGAAACATTTAGCTTGGCCGCCTATTAAATATATGCCCTCTCCGTATCGTCACTGAAACGAAATATTGTTCCTCTTTGCTTCAACAAGCAACCGTTGAGCTCTTATTATAGAAGTAATACTATCGCGCCCTATTGTTCATATCTTTTGAATGTTGTTCCTAAGTCTCATTGTTTGGAGCACCGCCCCCTATATTAAAGTCATGGCACTAAGTTTATTAGGTGACTCGAAAACAAGCAGTGGCTGTATCTCTTGGAATGGTAGCGGCCATACTAAGCTGAGCATCACTCTGACAAAGCACAGCGTGTGCACTATTCGGAGACAATGCTCTTTTGAACGTCCATTGACGTTTGATTGAATCACACGCTCGCTTTCTCAGCTGTCCCGGAAGCGATTCGACTTACTACTGGTGCTAGCGCTACTGCAGCAAGCGGGTAACGAACCTTACGCCAATCCAACCTACATCTTTTTGCAACGCAGCAGGCAATGCCACGTGATTTACGAAATATCAAATGTAGGACACAGCGAAGACGTGAATCTCTGCATAATGTGTTACCACTACAGATTCTTGCTGTACAACTAAATCGGGAATAGCTTGTACAGCGTACTGTAAAATTTGGTCATGCTACAGAAGTGCAAGTGGAAGGTTGTGAACTATTTAGCTAAACTAGGTCCAGGCCGTCAAACCACGCTATCCATACGACGTGTTGAGGATTTTGCAATCAAAGCTAAGACGATGGGTGCTATAGAATCAGCGATACCCAAGTTCAGCCAATAATTAACTAAGGGCGAAAAAAAATAGGGTGCGAAAGTTTCGACCATCCACTAATTCATGTATGCGTTTTAAAAGCAGCTAAAGCCACAAAGGTGCAGCTTGCCGCCTCCGAGTGCTGCATGCAGGTTCAGGGCTAAAGTTTCGGAGCTTTGCAGCCGTGCTCGCACTTGTAAAGGCTCCTCGGGGCTCACGCAAGCTGACTAGAGACCTCTCTGATGCTTAGTCCGTCTGGCGTCAGTGCTGTCATCTTTGTCCTGCAGCGAGCAGCTCCACAGCGACTCATGCTGAACACTGCTAATTCACCGGTGCGTTGCGCCCATTGTACGGCTTGGTGGTCGGCTGCAGTATTCAATGAGCCTAGCAGTATGTGCACTTAAATTAAGCCATACATTCCCTAAGCTATAGAAGTTCAATCGCCTCTGTTCAATGCGTAGACACTAGCACGAAAAGGAGCTTGGACTAGAAATCATAACGGAGGTAGCGCTTGTTTGTAGCTTGGTAAAGCGTTGCACGACTACGAGGCTGCTCGTGCTCTCAGGTCACATTCAATAAGTATATTAGCCCTGTTCACATTAATCGGTGAATGACTGTAAGGGTCAGATATTGTGGCGGTGGATAGAGGTCCGTACAAAGAAGCTGTAGGCAAAGAGTAGATGTGTTGTCTCGTCTTACACGTTGTATAGTAATTCATTATGGAAGCTGCTGCTACCCCAATCATTATAGTACTAGAGAATCAGCTGGAGTTAAAAGATCTTAAGCTGCTTGTAGCTGACACTGACTTGTGATTTTACTCTATAGACATCAAGAAAACGCGTGCAGTAAACGTGCAACTCAGAGTCAATCTTCTGGTATGCTCAAAGATTTATTGAGAAGTCAGGTATCGACAGACGTGCACTTTTAGCCGTTGACAAGCAATGGATTCGATAATGTCACAATTCACTGGTCTTTGCTGTTAATCAACTCGCATACTTTCTTTAACTCTTCAGGGTGTTTCATAATGTATTCGATAAACTTGTCAATATGTCATCCCATAAAAATAATCTCTCGCTATTGGAGTGGTCTGCCACGGAAAGGTTGCCGTTTGAGTGATGAACGTTGATAATAGCCGTCAAAGAACAAGCAACGATGATCACATGCCGTGAAGCTTCTAACGACTAAGATACAAAATTGGCTGGCAGATAAAGAAATCATCAACTTTTATACCTGTTCGATGGAAATCGGAAAAATTATCTGCAGCATTTACACGATTTGACACATGAGTTATTCATTACTAACCGAGCAAGCCCGGGGCCTCCAATATGCCTTGTGACGATTCTGACGACTGGTATGTTGCCTACAATGCATTCGACTGCCTTAGAAAGGGCTTCACGTTCAATTGCTTGCCTATTCTAGTAAAGAAAGTCGATCTCAGACTGAGAAATGTATGTTACAAAGCTGTAGATCTGGTGGATGAGAACGACTTACCCAGTTTTGTGGCGGAGTTTAGTTTGACCCTGTTTTAGTAAGAAATTTTCAAAATCACGTGGTTTCTATGTGCAGCGTTTGACATGCGACTTCCCTAGAGTGGTTCTAATTAAAGCTATTTTAGTTAGTATGCTGTCTCTTTGATGCACGCTGCATCGCTCACAGTTGTTCTCTTACCTGTGCCAGAAGAGCCATGAGTAATATACCCGCAGTGGCACAAGCTATGAACCTCATTCTCAGATCCGAAGCTGTGCAATGCTCCTAAATAACATGGCAGAGAATTATGGCCGTGCAATAAATCTAGTAAAGTTCGACGTCGGCAAAGCACTTGGCATGTCAAGCACCGTCCTATAAAAAAAACAGATTTGTTTTCGTACCTTTACTGCAAAGTCCTTTTCTTCGATGCCGTTTAGCTGTGTCTGTCAAGCGTATATAGCGATTGGTTGTCAAAGGAATTCGTGTAGGATCCGACTGGGTGGAACACTCGCCAGTGTAGCAGCCGTTTCGTAGAAAGATGTTTGAGGTTAGCAAAAGCGTGGGGCTATCCTGATGATACGAGTGCTTTCACTAGAATTTACCAGGTTATTAGGTCTCTGCGTTTGTTATAGCATACCAGCAGGAGAGCATATCTGCAATCAGTCTGGGCGAAGCTACTGCACTCGTCCAGCAACAGCGCATGGCTTTCCTTGTCGGTTTTTGTATCGACTGAAAGTGTGGAGCTACCTTCAAGCTCCTATGACAACTAAAAAGCATTGACTTTATCTCTGAAAATCAATGCTAAAGACGCAAGTTTTCTTCTAAGCTTTTGCTGGACCACAGTGGACTATACCTTCTGACTTGTGGGTGTAGTTTGACTGTATGCCGGCTCCTCTAATGAGCCTGCGATGTGGCATGGACACTGGCCGGTAACCGCTGGTGGCCAGATGGTGGATTCACCATCAGGGTCGGCCGCTGCACAGTTGTGGTCCTCGATGAATCATCGGGGTCAAGCAGAGGAGCGGAGGAGGAGAGACTCTAGTGTGAGAAGGGGGCGAAGGCAGTCGTGCGTCTTGCTGCTCCGTGCCTTGTGCAATAAACCGTTGGCGTTGTTCATCGGCCGGCTCTCTGATGGGCGAACCGAACCACAGTGGGCTTTGCACACATTGTGACCTGCGGCCTTTGCACACATTGCCGTGCACGAGTCGGCTCATCAACTTAGTATAGGGTCTCAATAATCGTGCATACCGACTGTCTTAATGCTCTTCCATCTTGTTAGGTTAGAGTTTCCCTTGTGTGATTAAGGTGCAGTCACTTACTACGACTAAGTTGTACTTAACTAAGTCACGGTATATACTTCTGGTGTGGTACGGAGCGAAGCTCCATCACTTAAATTTCCAGTTCCCAACCTGTGAGCCGCGTATCCTTTCGGGGTCGAACGACCCTTTCGCATGGGGTCACCTACGACCGTCGGAAAACATGCATCTTCTTATTTCGCACACAGAAACGTTATGTTTGGGGTCGCCACAACATGAGGAGCTACGTTAAACAGCCGCTACGTTAGGAAGGTTGAGAACTACTGGCCTAAATGCTGTTCTTCGGCTGTACAAGTTAAAATAATTCTAAGTTTCCGCTGCATTACCACTGCTAAGAGCACTAGAGGCTCTCCTCGGTCCAGGATCTTAGCGGCCTATTGGTAAATTGATTTTCCTTTCCGGCTTAGGCAGCGAGTTTGACTAAGGAGACTAAGCCGTGAACAATTCCTCTTGGTTCACTGGAAGCTTCGGTGAGAGCCGATAAGGCTGTCTTGCCGACCTCTCGTTAGACGATCATATCGGCTCCACAGTCAAATCCGCCTATTTTCAGCTTCATAACATTGCTAAAATTCGGGCTTGTTTAGATAAAGATACCACGTCCAAGTTGGTCCATGCATTTTTGACATCTCGTCTCGACTTCTGCAACTCACTTCTTACTGGCCTACCAGCATGTGCGATCAAGCGATTGCAGCTGGTGCAAAACTCGGCAGCTAGACTTGTCTGTCGTGAGCGTCGCAGTTGCCACCTTACTCCACTTCTCGCCGACCTGCACTGGCTCCCAGTCAAGCAATGGATCGACTTCAAGGTTTTGTCGCTCACTTTTAGGTGACTTTCTTCTTTGGCTCCAGCCTATCTCTCAGATCTACTCCCTCACCAGGCCAAGCATCGTAAGACCCGCTTTCGGAATTTAACAGTTTGCCAATGCCTCAAACAAGCCTCAAATCCTTTGGAGACCGTGCATATAGTTCGTATGCTCCCAGAGCCTGGAACTTACTCCCGACTTGCGTCAGAACATCCCCTGATTTGACCACATGTAAAAAGAGCTTAAAAACACACCTATTTAGGACAGCATTTAGTGGGTCCCTGTGATTCGTCCTTCACGTGTTTATGCATGCCGATACAGTGCATGCTGCCACTAACCACACTTTCAAGCTGACCCTGTGCATGTCACCCCTAACCATTGTATTCATGTTGTTTATCAAGCATGATAGTACTCATCATTCAATCACGTTTCTCTTGGCAGTAAATGTAAAGCACCTAGAAAGGGATTGAGTTCTCTGAGGGCACTAAACCTAGCGTATTAATAATTATAAAAATAGTATTATCATTATTATCATCTTGCAAGGGCCCCTGATGAATAACGTCATTCAATCTTCGAACAACATCATTTAACCGGCAAGAGTTGCGGTCCAATCTCACTGTTCCAACTCTTCTTGGCATACCACAGTGTGGTTTCGTGTATTAGGTGTGCTATTTTCTGTATTTAAAGTAGGGATTTTCGGGCGATTTTATGTATCGGAGATGTATAGAAGTCGTAAACTCGTCAATGTATTCGTCGAGATAGATTCAATCTCAAACGTTGCCATGTTAATGATAACGAACCTAAAGTAGAGCTGCAGTTAAATGTTGGTGTTCGCCTGAGCTGAGTTTAGTTTTTAAGTGTCCCCGTTAATAGTTGCTTCCTTTTTAACTGCGACGTTTCAAATTGCCACTAAATTCGTAACAAACGTCTTCGATGGCATAGACTCATTGACGACGGGTCATGTTCAAGGCCGACGCTTGAAGTGATCAAGCTGAGAGCATTGCTGTGACCTTAAGCTGGAATAATAACACAAGTGGCGTTCAAGGGAAAGTTATAGTCCGCTAAATGACGAATTTAACCATTTGAGAAGATTCGGCGGCATGGTAATACCCACGAGATTGTGAGCACTTTCCGGTATTGGTTTGTGGCTCCTTTCTATATAACATGAAATAATGCGTGCAAGTAAGCTCCGATTTCAAGCTATGAAGCTGTTGTTACCAGGAGGTTTTGGTACTCTCACTGTTTCAGGCCGATGGTATGGTTGGTGATAGTAATGAAAGCAGTGCACGCGACCTGTAACTTTGGTTTTGATGAGGACTCTAACCGACTCGTGCTATCAACCATCGACCGTGGTCCGGGAATAACTTCCGTAGTTCATCGAAACTCTTAACCGTCAGTGAAAATGAACCTCAAAACAGGCGAAGGCGCTCAGTTTTGCTTACACAACGGTGCTGAATTAATGCTAGTATTAGTAGCAACTCGACTGGTCTCCACGAAAGCTATGCAAGCGGCGTGGGATTCATTCAAAGGTCCGCGGACGTCCAAAAGAGAACTTTTTCCGGATTATGCCTATGCTGTAGTTAGTCAGAGTGATGTTCAACTTGGTAATGCCACCACCGTTCCAAGATATACAGCCACTGCTTGTTTTTTAGTCACCGACGTCTTTTACCTTTATGTAAATGCCATGTGGCGCCGTTGAGCACAGTGGTGATGTGTTACAAGGTCGAAGGCCATCTGCACTAAGGCTAAGAAAGAGACATCTGTGGTACGAGACGGCAATGATGCTACAGCGACTAAATTTCAAGGCGATATAACAATCTATAGCTCTTGAAATTCACATTCTCGCCTCCGCAGCACTAATTTATAAGCCTTAATATTATAAATGCCATGATATCAAAGCAATGCGTAGTTCTTGATTTTATTCATGTACGTGGATTACTGCCGGAATGTACTTGGTCTGCATTTCAGGTAGGCCCCGATTGACCTTACTAATGTACCTGGAGCGGTTTTCATAATCTATGAAGTAACGTAATAATTGATAGACAGTGTGAGTGACGTCGACACCTTTTAATTAGACCGATGCCTAAGGAAGCCCGATCCAAATATAAATCCGTAACGAGGTCAAATCGACATAGAGACATTTGTCCATATCTGACTCTTTTCTTTAACAGCTGACTTAAGCTAGGGAATGCCTTCAAGGTGCGGACTCATCAACAACTAAGCCTGTATATAATCATTACAGCAATAATAATACATGCTATTCAGTGCCCTCAGAGAACTCAGACTATTAGTCATATAAGCGTCACGTCATGAAGCAGCATTTCTCCGTGTGCTTGAAAAAAGGAATTTCTTCTTTTCGAAACAAAATAAAGTTCTGGTTTAACTGCAGGTATTACTGCTGTTAAGAAATTTAGCTAGACCGCACTCATATTGATCGAAGACTGATAAGTTTTCCAATCGCACCGTCTGTCAATCAAATAAAATTGTTCTTACACCAGCTTAGCTTCATGCCATGAGAATGATTGGTGCTGTTTTGGCCTAGTGGTTAACGCACTCTCCCTGAATAAGGTATTGGTAAATGTATTTTACATCAAAAGTGCCGGACTCAAGTCCTGAGGCATAAATGAAGCACCTGAATTGAGTTTAAGTTCTCTCAGCGCGCAATTCAGACGGATGATTTATATCCAACTATCTAGGTTTCTCATTCCCTCTAGATCAATGTATACATATATACACATCTACGAGTATTTTTTTATACGTTTGTATTAATACACCCGTCCCAGTTCATAGTTTTAACCAGGTCAAGACTCTATCACGATAAACTAATTTCCCTTTGCAGAACTCTTTATTTATAAATCATGTTTTTTGGAACACGAGCATTGAAACCACCTTTCACAAACCACTAAACACGGTTCTTAACAAAATTGGAGACCTTTTGACGTGAATAAACACTCCTTTAGTCACCACTTTACTCGTATCACCTAAGCAAATTAGAAAAAATAAAAGAAATTAAGACACAGTAGCCGTTACAAATATAATATTAATATTACCCTCCGTTAAGTCGCTTTAGGATAGCTATTTAGTGGACATGACGCTTCTATTAACTCCGTTTGACCACGCGCGAGTTTTTGCAACAGCTTTTCCGCACGCACACAAGGATTCGTTTCACGGCTGCACCTGACTTCAAAGAATTTGAGCGGATGCTCCTGTCCGTGTGCCTGCAGTCCATATGATTGGTAAATCTAATTGTACTTTAAATACAGAGGCGTACAATTGACTCAGACAATTCACTATCTTGATCAATTTTTAACGGATATGGATAGATATGTGTATATACGTACATATATATTTATATGTACACATATATATATATATATATATATATATATATATATATATATATATATATATATATATATATATATATATGAATAATTACATAAGTATATATCGAGCTAAAAAGTATGGACTACTTCGAGACAACATGCATATTATGAAACTGAGAGTATAAATAAGTGTCCTTCTCAAAGAACACGAATTTATGATAACCTGTCTAATTTAACTGCTCGCCACCCGCTTTCTCCCCGAACGAGAATATAATATCAAGTGTAAACTAACAGGTCCTTGGCGTCCAAAACTTTGTCTTCCGCTTGATGGTCTGCTGCACTACCGTATAATCCAAGTAGTGTGTGCGATCCCATTAGGCCGAATGGTCTCTAAGCTGTAGATGTGCGATCGCCGCTGCTGAATGCGTAAGCACACGATCAAAAGTTAACATGGCCTTAAAATTGCTACTGATGTAGCCCTTATTCGTAGCTTGGTAAAGCGATGCACCAGTACGACGTTGGTCAAGCTCTCAGGCCGCATTTGGTAGGTAGGGTAGGCCAGTTCACACTCACCAGCGAATGACTGTAAGGGTCAGTTGAAGTGGCTGCAGATGGATGTCCGTACAATGCAGATGTAAGCAAAGAGTATATTTGTGTCTCATCTTATACTTTGTGTAGTCATTTACGAAAGTCATTTACGTCATCTACGAAAGCAGCCGCTATTTGAAGCGTTGAGTTAGCAGAGTTGCAGCAGGACTTTAAAGCCAATGGGAAGCTGTTTGTCGACAGTCAGTTATGATTTCAGCGTAATTGGTTAAAGAAAAAGCTTAAATTGCACTTGCAACTCAGATTCAAAATGTTTGCTCACAGATTTATGGCGCAGTCATGTACTAAGAGATGTTCACTTGTAGCCTTCGATAAGTAATCAATGCGACAGTGTAATCGTAGGCTAGCCTATGGTGTTGACAACCCACTTGCAGATGTCAACGAACAAGTCCGGGTTGTTCTTGATGTAATCCAGAATGTCATCCAACGAAATAAGAAATATCTTTAACCCGGAGTTGTCTGCAACAGCAAAAAATCACCGTTTGAGTTGAGAGCGGTTCGATAGCAGCCGGAAAAGAATAAACAACGACGATCACGTGATCTTACCGTAATGCTTCTAATCGCCAAGATGCATAATTTGCTGGCAGACGTAGGAATCGTTGACGTTTGTGACTTAACGATGAACGTTTGACACATTAGGTATAGCATGTACACGCTTCGACGTGTCAATAGTTCTATACTGACCATGCACACCCACGGCCGCCATCATGTCACGTGACGATTCTGCCAACGCTGATGCTCCCTACAATGCATACGACTGCCTCAGAGATAACTTCACATCCAAACGCACGAAAACTTGATTTCGCCGTGCCAAAAATCTAGAGTAGTTCGTTTTCGGAATCGCGTATATTATTTTTCTTGTATCCATAAATCGTCACCTTTCTTAAGATCACCTGGTATAGCTACGAAACTTGACAGCTCGTCTTATATGTAGCCATCGGAGGAGCTTCGGCGCAGCGACTCTTCCTGCCCTTCACAAGCTCGTAATTTATCGTTGACTCGACTAAAATGTCTGTCGCCTTACCTGCTGCTTCCTTCACTCTCCTTTGCCTGCGTTCCATTCTTAAAATTGACTCATGCAATGTGCTATCGCGCTATCCGCCCATCGGCTTAAAGTCCTCTACGTCATATTAGCACTAAACTAGCAGGCAAAACACAACTTAACTCGACCCACTTGCCCCCGATTTTTGTATGGATTTTTGTATTGGCATAAAGGGTGCAGCTAAATTAGTTTCCGTCCACAACTACCGTTGACTTTACGTGTTGTAATTCAAAGCTAAAGTTGCAAGCTTTCTTCGCAGCGTTCGTTGGACCCCAGTAAACGTTGGATTTAGACTTGTGAGTTATCCAAACGTTTAGAGTTGCAGCCCTTGCACACTTAGCCGTGCACGAGCGGCTCATTCACTTAGTATAGGGTCTCAATAACCGTGGTCAATGACGGCCTTGATGCTCCTTAACCTTCTTAGGCAAGAGTTTCTCTCGCGCGCTGATGCTGCTTTTTCCTACCATGATAAAACGCTGCACTTAACTAAATAGCGATTGAGTCTTCTATTGCAGTACAGGCCAAAGTACTATCACCAGAGTGCTGTTCTATTGCGATGTGAGTTGAAAAGACTACAAGTTGTTGCTAGGAGTGCTATTACGCTCCTCTTGGCCGTGGCTCTTAGCCGCCTAGGGGAAAGGAGCATGATCTTTGCGACCCGAGTCGTGAGTTCGAGTCCAGCCATGGACGATTGTTCTCTGTTTTCGTTACAAGCGGCGGTTATAGCCGATAAGGCTCTTTTATCACTACGTAACGAAGGCGGTTGAATTACCTCACGTTTAAACTTAGCAATGATGGCTACCGATAGCTTGTGTGGTTTAGCAGCTATTCGTTAGATAGCTTAGGCGACGCTTTGGCATTCAAAAGCTGACATATATTACAACTGACTGTTACCGCCTCTGACAACTGATCGCTAACGCTACGTTGTTAGCTTATCTTCCGTGCAATCTGATGAATAATGTTCGTCCGTCGGTACGCGTGCTGGTGCAAATTGCAAAGCGTAATATACTCTGTATAGCAGAATGTGCTTTTAGCAATTTAATAAGAAGGATTTTATTTTCAAAGTCAAGACTTCTGACGGTCATGTGTAATTCCGACGTGAAGAATTCATAAACTGGCATTGAATTTGTCGATATTGTCATAAACCCAATCTAAAACGGAGTCGTAATTATTGTAACCAACCTAAAGTACAGCTATAGTGAACTATTAGTGTAAAGATGAGCGTATTCTATATTGTATGTGTCCCCGAAGGCAGTTTTTCTTTCTTAACTGCCACGTTGATATTGACATCAAATCAGTAACCTCCATTTGTTGACAGCTAGTAGTACTTAAAAATACTACGGTGACTTCATGCAGTCACGTAAATGGCCGATGCACCAAGCGATCAAGTTGAGTGGATTTCTGTAACCTTAAGCTGTAGTAAAAAAGACCAGTGTCTTTAAAGGAGAAATTGCGGTCCGCCAAATGTCAAATTACAAACGTTGAGGAAATTAGGTGGCGTGGCTGTACTGGCGCGATTCTTAGGATTTCACGGTATTGATTTAGGGCACTCTTCCATATCGAACGATGAAATACGAGCAAGTAAGCTTTGATTGGAAGCAGTGCAATCTGCTGTTAGTTGAATATTTTAGTTTTCTCACCGTAACGAACCGACAGTATGCCGGGTGATCAAATTGAACGCTATCAGCTCTTGACTTTGAGGCAGGGAGAACTTTGAGGCTTCTTCGAAACCCGTTAGCCGTTAGTGAAAATTGACCTCAAACAAGACGACGGCGTCCAAATGTGCGTGCACAAGTGGTTTGCCTCTGGCTATTATTACTTGCAGTGTTTAGCAGTAAGTCGGAAGATCGCTACCGCGAAAGCTGAGCAAGCGAAAGAGAAAGCGGAAGTGAAAGCGAAAGTGAAAGCGAGCGTGGGATTCAATCCAAGGGTCGTGGACGTTCAAAGGAGCACTTTCTCCGGATCGTGCCCAAGCATAGTCAGCAATACGCTCCGCTTAAATAAATAAACTAATAAATTCTAGCTGATTAAACAGCCTCTTTTCGTATAGCGACAGAAGAGCCTTTACGGCTATCACCACCGCTTGCAGTGGCGATAAAGAATCGCCCACCGCAGGAATCGAGCCCACGACCTTGGGACCAAGATTGTGAAAGCAACCGCCTTACCTAGTAAGCCATCACGGCTAATACAACCACCGTTTTGAGAAACTCAGCCTCTACTTTTTTTCGAGTCACCACCAGAATTTACCTTTTTGCAAATGTCGCGTATTGCTATTTAGAACAGCAATGAACTGTAACGGGATCGAGCACCATCCGCTGTTTGGCTGAGCTAAGTGAATGCGTGACACGAGACACCAACGATACCACAGCGACTGTCTTTCCATAATGTACAACATTACAGTAATCGCAAAATTCACACTTCCTTTGTAGGCCTAATTAATAATCCCTAATCCCATTAACGCCGCGATATCATAACAATTAGGGGCACTCTTTTATTGGATTCCTGCTACTTGATAAGTTCCGATATATACATGGTCTGCATTTTACAGGTACACGTGAATCGACATTACCATAATAGTGCGGTTTAATATCCTTCGAAGTAATGTATTATCTTAGAGACACTGCGAATGACGTCGACGACTGTCATTTACATCCATGCCCATTGAAGCACTGTCCACGTAAAATGCCTTAACAAGGTCAAACCTACCTAGATACATTTACTCATATTTGACCCGTTCCTTTGACACGTGACTTAAACTAGCCAATGACCTTAAGGTGCGGAATCACAAACTCCCAAGCCTTTATAATATCTAGCAAGGCTGCTCACAATATTATTATTTTTGCATTTATTTTTCTGATGCTAAACAATAAATACATTGCAATATCAAATGTCAAAATACAATTTATTGCAATTTCTAAGTCCAAAATACAATATATTGCAATATCAATTCAAAAAAGCAATCTATTGCAGTATTCTATCCCACCAATGCAATGTGTGGCACACTGTATGTTGCAGGGTTTTTCTCTGTGCTTTCTGTAATAATCTTCGTATTCCTGTTCGTTCTCTTCGATATCATTGGCTGTCTCTGAGACTTTTTCATTCATCACTGCGACCAGAGCCAAATTCAACAGTGACGTTTTTTATTCAGAAAAAGCAGCGCCTCTAGCGTTCTGGGTTGCAAACTCCGCCGGCAAGGACACAGCACTCGCTTTGCCATTGAGAAACATCTCTCCACCTAATTTGATATTGGAAGCAAGAAGACGGCGCCGCTGATGTACTTGCTGCGTGCTTTCTTTCCTTTAGCACGTCGTCTCTTTAGTGCTCGCTCGGCAAAAGACAATTGAGCATCATCATCTGCAGCGTTTTCCGCGTCCGGAGATACAGGCAGCGACAATGGTTTAACAGCACATTTTTCATGTATTGTGAGAGTGTTCTCCTGGTGCTTTTGTATCTTGACGATGGCCGTTTCCAAATCTTTGCTGTGGGTGATATCTGCATCATTGCTAACATAGCGATGGAAGGCAAACTCTCGGTATGAGTCAGTGATCGATTGGAATTAAACATCCGATTCTTTCATGGACATGTCGCTTCGCTGCAGCGAAATACTAACAGATATGAAATCGATCAATGCTTGCTAGCGATCCCGAATATTTATTTTCTGCCCAGCTGTGCTGCTGGCTGTGGGAACAAGGTTCAATATTTTGGCATCTGACTCATCCAGATTGGGCAGGAGTCTTTCGAAGTGCTAAAAACCTATCTGGAACACCTGTCCAGCGGGTGACATGTCGCTTTACTCGGTGGAGTGAAGTCATCAAGCGAAATCTGCCAGACTGATTGAGAGTGGACAACTTTGACATAAGCTTCCCAACAAGCTCTGACTCAGTGACAAAGAATGTTCTTAAATATGCCTCAAGAGCCAAATTAAAGTGGTAACTGCGGCATCCTAGAGGTGGCACGCTTAGAAGGACAGCTGTTGCCATGTTGATGGAGCAGTTGTCTCCAATCAAACAGAAAAGGTGCCCGAGAGACAAAGAGTACCATTTAAGTGTCTCTTTAACGAAATTCCCGTGGTTCTCAGAAGTAATTCCGTCTCTTCAAGCAGAGGTGAGAAGGCTAATAGATGCATCTCACGATCAGCAGCATGCTGCTTGCCAGGGTAGACGATAAAAAGACCATTAAAATGCGCTCAATCCTGAGACCAGCCATCAAACACAAGAACAAACGTAGTAGCAGCAGAGACATTGGCAGATATCTTTTTCTACCACCTCCACCAGCTTGAACATGTATTTCTTTAGAGTCCTGACAGAGATCGGTTGAAGTTTCGTATTGCTTCTGGTGAACTCACTTTCGCAAAAGATTAGTTCCTGCTTATTCATTGTGATCCATGACAGCCACTTGAAGAAATTGGTTGACTGATTGTCGAGCATGTACTCAAACATGGTCTGTCCAGATACTGATTCCCCAGTTCCAGGGATGACGCTTGCTGCTTCGGATTTTCCGTCTTCATGTGCTCGTTGCGTCAAGTGAAACATCTCTAGGTAATTCCGGTGCTTTTGCTTGATGTGAGATATCAAATAGGTGTATCCGAGCTTTATATTTTGTTTACAAAGAGTTCCACAAGTGCATTTCCACGTTTTGGCTTCAGAACCGAAAGGATTCTTTTCGAAGTAAAGCTGGCAGACCTTCTTGTTGTCAGGCGGAACTCTAGGGTGAGAACTCTAACATGACATGAGCTATTTTAACTTTAGTGACAATGCTTCTGTGACTCAAGAAAAAAAACTCCAGGTGTTGGCAATGCCTCTGAACTCAGGAGAAATTACGAAGAGAGTGGACGGCCAACTGTGACATATCTGCGGTAAGAAAGACACAGACGTGTGAGTCTCTTGGTAAAATGGAAAATGAATATTTTTCAAGTTAGATTAGTTAAAATAATGGCTAGAAAAGATCATAAACTATCTAATTACAATTAATAAAACTATATCTAATTACAATTAATAAAACTATTTCGTCACTCTATTTTATGTTTCCTATATAAGTAAATTCAAAGCTTCAGCCTGAATGTTCAAAGAAACTAAAATAAGTTACTTAATTTTTGCCGCTGCATTCAGTTCGTTGTCTTAATTATGGCTGAAATTCATAGCCATGCCACACGAACATATATATGGTAATATGTTACAATACATTGTTTAGTATATTGATACTGTCAAGCAATCCAATACAAAATATTTATACTGTCAAGCAATTCAGTTCAATTCAACGGCTATTTCGATGTTGGAGATGTCTTGCGAAGCGTTCGAAAACTTAGACGGCTTCGGACACTTCGTCGGCTGGCTGCTGAGTTTTAAGAGAGAGAGAGAGAGTGGGAGAGAGAGAGAGAGAGAGAGAGAGAGAGAGAGAGAGAGAGAGAGAGAGAGCAAAGTCGCTACGAACCAAATGGGTGGTACTTGTCTTTGCTCCTTGAGATGCAAGGCGGGGCGGGGCATTCACGTTAGCTTAGAATCTCCCGAAGTCAGTGCGGGACGATTACGCAAGGCTGCGTGAGGCCCTAGTGAGGGCATTCACCTGGCCGGCCGATAAAGCACGTCTCCCGAGAGCTGATGCAATAAAAGCTAGTCGAACTGAGGGGGCCGACAGGAGGAATCGAAAGCGGCAATAGCAATAGCCGACGACGTGTCAGGCGACGAGGGTTTGCAAGGCAGCCATCGTGTAGCAGGTGGCGAAGACTTTCCAGTCGGTGACGATCGGTAAGGCGGCGAAGGCGTGCCAGGAAGCGGCGGCGGAACCACGGCTTGTAAAGATTCGACAGGCCGCGACGACAGGCAACGAGACGGCGAAACGAGAGAGCGCGGGTGCAGGAGATGGCGGTCACGTGACCCGTCGCTCTGCCGGCCCAAATACACAGCAGTTCGCGGACACGGAGGTGTTTCTGTACCTCCGTCGCTTGCTTGCTGTCGGACCTTCAAACCACTAGTATTATCGCACATTTGTAGACGTTCGGATAGCCATTAAGTGAACAGCACGCTCTGATTGACTTGGTTTCACTAAACCCAACGTTTTGGAAGAACATTGGGTAATGTAATGTAAAGTATCTCCGTCTGTAACTCCACAAAGTCATAAAGACTATGTGGGTGTTACGCAGGAGAGTTTTTTATAGCGCACTCACAGCCTAAGCGGCTTTCGGTATGCATTCGGTAGCCAACAGACTTCGCCTCATGCAAACAAAGAGAAAGTGGGAAGCATAGCAGAGTCAGGAGAGCAGTTGAGGTAGTGAGTAGCATACGAGTAGCAGTTCAGGACCGCTGAAAAGGGTGAAACACACTTGGAGTGGTCGTGCGGCTGCACCTTGCTTTGAAAGATTTGCGAGAGTGCTCAAATACACAGGCCTGCAGTCCATACGCACGGCAATTTAAATTCTGATTGAAATAGTTGGGTGCATAATTGAACGAGACATCCGACCGGCATGTTTTTGCTGGGTGCTGCTGTTGCTGCTGCTGCTGCTGCTGCTGGGTGCTGCTGGAATTTTGAAATCAAGGTCAAGATGATGAGCGGCACAGTCTCAACAATACCTGAGTTCACCACAGGTTAACTAACTGCCAAAATAAGGATGCGGAAGTTTCTACTATCTACTAATTAATGTATACGTTTTTAAAGCAGCGATGGCCACACAGGTGCAGACTGCAGCTCCGTGTGCTACATGCAGGTTCAGAAAGGAAGTGTCTGAGCTCGGCAGCCGTGCTCGTACCTAGAAAGACTCATCGGGGCTCTCGAAAGCTGCCTTGGAGTCTATTTGATCCTTAGTCTGTCAACCGTCGGTGCAGCTATCGTTGTTGTGCAGCCTGCAGCTCGAAGCCGACTCGTGCTGAACGCTGCTACTTTCGCCGATGTGCTCTGTACAGTCTATTGATTGCAGTCTACAGTCTACAGTCTGCTACAGTATTCATTCAGCCTAACAACGTGTGAGACTCCATTAAGGCGCATGCTCCCTAAGCTGTACGAGTACTATTGCCTTCGTACTATTTCCGGTTTAAGTACATCTTACACAATTATTTTATTTACCATGTTCCGGTCATCTGTCAACCACCACAATTTGGGATTGCATTTGTAACTGGTTTGTCTTTTAACAGACAAATTTCCACAACTGACCATCTTTTTTCGTAAATTTCCCCTTGAGTGGCCGAAATCTTCTACAGTCCTGCAAATATCACGTATTGCAATTGGGCACAGTAGTGCTTCATACTAAGACCGACCTTCGTCTATTGTGTGGCTAAGTCAAGAAAGTGTGTGTGGAGAACAGGCTATCGTGCTTGAGCGACTTGATTTCCAGGTTAAGCATAGTAGACCCTCTGAAGTTAAAATGGAGCCGTGTGCAGGCGATGCGGTCAGGATGTGCACCGACTAATGTGCTTAAATAGACATTGACCGAGAGGACGGCAAGATGGCGCAGGAGCCATCTAATAGGGTACAGGCGGCAACGAATGAGTCTGAGAACTGATGCCAAGAGTGGGCGAAGAGAAAATGGCAGTTAGGCGCGAGGTCAGGAGTTCAGATGACAGAGAATATAACGGGACGACTGGCAGAGCTCGGGGCTGCAGCTTTCATAGGCGATGCGAGACTTCGCCTCGAGAGGACAAGATTCGAACCTACGGCGACGAACAGTGAAGTGCAATTTTAGACTGGGCAGTTTTGTTCTGCCGGCTACTCAGTTAACTGCTCGTATCATGGGGTTCGCCTTCGGGGTCGGGACCGTCGCTAGCGATGAGCCCATCGCGTAGGGCTTCGGGAGTTCTTGCCATTAACTCCGTTGGTCCGGTTCGCACAGCTTCTCGGGCTCGTAACCACTACTAACAGGCCCACAACAAACTGTCGCTTTCGGTGCCCAGATGTGGTCGCTTGTGTTTTAAACGCGCTGCAGCGGTGCATCGCACAGTCCACCGGTAGAAAACAGGGGGACGAACGTGTCTTCGCGGTTACAATATCAGTCGGTTACAATAATAGTCGGTATCGAGCTCTAGAACTTAGGGAGCCTATGATAAGAAGGCATGGTCTCCAAAGGATTTGAGTCTGCTTAGAGTGGCGTACGAAGGCAAGTGTGAAGAGTGAGAAACCTGAAAAAGAGAGCGAGGAGACTTACAAGTGAGTGACAGGATCTCCAAGTCACGGTCCGGATCGTTGGGGAGCCAGTGCACGTCGGTAAGTCGGCGCAGACGGCCGTTGCTAAGGTAACGATTTCGCTGGACCGAGATTGCACTTGAGCGAGTACATATACAGGCTTGTCTGTGCCATTTAGCGTTTAAAGATTACTAAAATGTTGTCAATTTGGTTCTGAACTTAGGCCTAAAGTATGGATAGTATTGATTGTTGTATTCTATCGTCTGCCCACGTTTTCGCATTGAGCTGCTTCTGCATAGCTGGCCGGCAGCAGGCTCAATCGAGCAGCTGGCTCAATCGCCACCGGTCGTACTGCTGCAACATCTGGGCTACTTTCCTTTGCAGCAAATGTAAAATGCATAGAAAGAGATTGAGCTCTCCGAGGGCGCTATATCAAATGCATCACTATTATTATTACTCCCCACGCGGTGGATTTATATAGATACACTCGGTTGACTAGAGCATCTAGGCATGTCAGTAACGACATCTCTATACATGCTATGCCACTAGAGGACAGCGACAGGCAGTGGATGCACTGAAAATCATAATAAAACGTTGTAGTCACTGAGGAGGACCGGAATGGAAGAAGAAAAACATGCCCGATTGGTTGGGTCTCGGCAATCCATCGATCCTTCTGGCCGGCGGATGTTCGTGCCGCTCTCAGATCGAACAGTACTGCTGCTGCCACCGATGCTACCCTGACTTGGTTTGGTTGGGATCACCATGGACTTCCAAAGGTATCTTGCTATTGTTTGCTCTCTTCTGGCAGGTTCACTGCATGCCGAGTTCTACTGGGGGGGGGGGGTGATCTTGTCTCTATTCGCACAGCTCCTACTGGACGATAAATTAGGGATATCGTCATCGACTTGCTCTTGCAAGTCGAACATATTTCTCTTGTACAGGCCATTCAAAGTCTGATAACTGACAATTACCACTCCAATATTACTACATGCTTTGCTGATCGGGCAAGCTGTACCTGCAACATGCTTGCACCTCTTCTACGATCGTTGGCCGTAGGTTCACCTATTCTTAAGTAAGAATATTGGAGACCGGCTTCCAGACCTCATGTGTCCTATTCAAGCACCATTGTTTATCTTGATTGCCGAATCGCCAAAAGCTACTTCAATAACGGACCTTCTAAATCAGCATCGCTTCTCTCTTTGGCAATGCAGGTTGAGATTTTCGTCGTTAACAACAAACCGCACCATCACTGTAGCAAGCACCTCGTCATCAAAGCTGACATCGAAAGAAGTCCATTGAATGCTATCATAGCATACACGTAGCCTCACTTACGACACAGAGCTCTAAATCCGCAAAAGTAAACTCGCAAACGCACTAATAATCGCCAGAATATTGCAGCCGGTATGGCCGGCAGCTCCAGGCAGACCCATTACAAGCTAATAGCAGCTAAAGCTCAGCCTTACGACTCACCGACGAGCAGACCGTCACCGAAAACAGTGACTGCAGTCGGATGCCTGCCTTACACCCTGGCCAGGCCGTGAGTCAAACATAAATACCTCTGCTGACATGCCTCTGCTTATCGCAGATAGTTCACAAGTAGCGGTTGGTGAAAATTCGGTGGCCAATCTACAAGTTCACAATCGCGGGTCTTGCACCGTGCGACGCCAAGTAGGTGTGGGAGCATTTGGCTATCGAATGAGCTAGAGTGCCCTAAACGTATTCATAAAATATTTAATGAAAGGAGGATAAGTTAGTTGACAGCACCATGGCATGTGCGGAGTAACTGGAATGTGTGAACAGCTGAACCGCGCTCCTTTATCAGGGGCATATTATCTATATCTGTATATCAGTATATATGTGTGTGTGTGTCTGTGTGTGTGTGTGTGTGTGTGTGTGTGTGTGTGTGTGTGTGTGTGTGTGTGTGTGTGTGTGTGTGTGTGTGTGTGTGTGTGTATCTATATCTGGGAAGCACTTGGATAACAGACGTAGACCAGCACAATACCAAGCACTACTGCAAATCGGCAGTACCTGATAGAATCACTATGCACAAGCCGCACATACTGCTCGTTATACTGTACCGGACTCTCGATCGTGTGGTCACGATCAGGCAGAGTAGGCACGACTAACACATTTGCCATCATCAAAGTCACAGCACTAAAGCTCCCTGAGATGTAATCGAAGGTGCTTACAGGCCTGGCTTTCTTGCAGCCCTCGGCGAAGTACGAACGCCGACGAAAAGTCGGGGCCAGCACGATTGCACCATAGATGCCGACCAATAATCAGCAACTAGTCTGTCTGTCCGAGCCATGGATCTCGGCTAGGATGCAATGCAGAGCGCCGTGATTAAGAGGCATAAGCTTAGACGGTCATGATTAAGATGTACGTCATTCTCGCTCACATGACAGGTCATGTGCAGAGGCAGCTCAGTGGTTCGTGGGCCATGCGACTGCATATTCTTCAGCTTCGAGAAGCCGAGCAGATCATCGATCGGCAGATGGCACGGCAGCAGCTCTGCCGGCGGTGGCAGCAGCTGGCACGACGCCGGCACAGGGAGTGCCTTCGGTGGCATCCCCTGTCGCCACCGATGCCACCACCTGACGGTGAGTCGATGACTGTCCAGCAGACTCCAGCTTCTCAAGGAGTGAGCCAATGACGGCGACAGCATTCATGCCGTGCTGAGCCGGTACAGGACCAGATGCCGCCGGCATGATCCATATGTCATCGGCATTCTCGGTGCACTGCTTACACATGGGGCATGTGGGGTCGAGCTGACGCCTGTCAAAGAACAAGCCCGTGCGCTCCGACTGGGACCGGCGTGCAAGCGCTCGCGAACCACTGCAAAGGCCAGTGGGGGGAGGGAGGAAGCAGGCGGCCTTAGAGGCAGCCGGGTTAAAATGGCGCTTCGAAGGAACTGCTTAGCAGGATGTAGCTACACTTGGTGGTAAGGCTTCGAGGCCAAAGTACATAGTAGCATGCACTAGATGACAGTAGCAGACCAACAATAAAAAAAAAACACCAACGGAGCCACACTAGCGCTCGTCAACCTTCCGAGTACCAAATCGACGCCCACACGACGTAGGTCGCATTACAACGCAGCAATGCAATAAAAGCAACATGTATAACCAGGGACTTTTCAAAACGATGATTGCAAGAGTCACCGGTGCTGTATACCCTTCTTTGGGGCCGACTTGCCGTGTCAACAATTTGCGTGGCCCTTGCGCTCGAGAGATACATAAACATGGCGGGCAGGCAGCAAACTCGAGGCCACTCGTCTGCTGCACGAAGCAGACCCACCGAGCATTCGTGCACCAAAAGTCCGGAACTCACTTCTGCCTTTGGTCACTGCCTTGCAATCAGGCGCTTGCAGCTGGTGCACAACTCTGCAGCTAGGCTTGTCTGTAGTGACTGTCGCAGTTGCCACATCACACCACTTCTCCCCGACCTGCACTGGCTACCAGTCAAGCAACGGATCGAGTTTTGTCGTTTTGTCGCTTACTTTTGGGTCACTTCATTATTTGGCTCCAGCCTATCTCTCAGATCTACTCCCCCCACCAGGCCAAGCATCGTACCATCTGCTTTTCGGAATCCAACAGTTTACCAATACCTCGTACAAACCTCAAATACTTTAGAGATCGTGCATTTGCATTTGTATGCTCCCAAAGCCTGGAACTCACTCCCGGCTTGTGTCACGACATTCCCTAACTTCACATTAAAAAAAAAATTAAAAGCTCACCTATTCATGACAGCATTTAGTGGGTCCATGTGATTCGTCCTTTATGTGCTTATCCATGCTTACACTGTGAATGCTGCCACTAACCACACTTGCTCGCTGACCCTGTGGATGTCAACCCTAACCATGTTATTCATGTTGTTTATCAAGCATGATACCACTCACTATTCGATCATGTTTCCTTTGCAGCAAATGCAAAGCGCCTAGACAGAGATTGAGTTCTCTGAGGAGGCTTTATCAAGTATATTATTATTAGTATTATTACCACTCACTCACTCACTCACTCACTCACTCACTCACTCACTCACTCACTCACTCACTCACTCACTCACTCACTCACTCACTCACTCACTCACTCACTCACTCACTCACTCACTCACTCACTCACTCACTCACTCACTCTCACACTCACTCTCACACTCACTCACTCACTCACTCACTCACTCACTCACTCACTCACTCACTCACTCACTCACTCTCACTCACTCACTCACTCACACTCACTCACTCACTAATCCTCACTCCCGCCCTCCCTCTCTCTCTCTCTCTGTCTCTCTCTCCCTCTCTCGCTCGCCCTCCCTCGCTGTCTCTGTCTATCTCACTGTCACTCTCTGTCTCTCTCACGGCTTCTGTGTGTGTGTGCCTGCGTGTGTGTGTGTGTGTGTGTGTGTGCGTGCGTGCGTGCGTGCGTGCGTGCGTGCGTGCGTGCGTGTGTGTGTGTGTGTGGCTGCCTCTCATTGTCTTTATCTCTATCTCTGTCTCTCTTGCTCCTTCTCTCTCTGTCTCTCTCTCTCTCTCTCGGACTCTCTCTCACAGTCCTTATCTCTATCTCTGTCTCGCTTTCTCTTCCTCTCTCACTCTGTCTGTCTCTCTCTGGCTCTGTGTGTCTCTCTCTCTCACTGTCTTTATCTCTATCTCTCTTTCTCTCTCACTCTCTCTGTCTGAGTCTCTATCTGTCTGTCTCTCTCTTGCTCTCTGTCTGTCTCTCTCACAGTCCTTATCTCTATCTCTGTCACGCTTTCTCTTTGTCTCTCTCACTCTGTCTGCGTCTCTCTGTCTGTGTGTGTCTCTCTCTCACTGTCTTTATATCTATCTCTATCTCTCTTGCTCTCTCACTCTCTCTGTCTGTGTCTGTCTGTCTCTCAGTGTCTGTCTGTCTCTGTCTGTTCTCTCTGTCTGTCTGTCTCTCTGTGTGTCTCTCTCGCTCTGTCTCTCTCTCTCTCTCTTTCTCTCTCTCTCTCTCTCTCTCTCTCTCTCTCTCTCTCTCTCTCTCTCTCTCTCTCTCTCTCTCTCTCTCTCTCTCTCTCTCTCTCTCTCTCTCTCTCTCTCTCTCTCTCTCTCTCTCTCTCTCTCTCTCTCTCTCTCTCTCTCTCTCTCTCTCTCTCTCTCTCTCTCTGTATCTCTCTCTATGTCTCTGTCTCTCTATCTGTCTGTCTCTGTCTGTCTCTGTCTGTCTCCGTCTCTCTCTCACTGTCTCTCTCTCGCCTCCCTGTCTTTGTCTGTCTCTGTCTGTCTCTGTCTGTCTCTCTCTGTCTCTCTGTCTCTCTGTCTCTCTGTCTCTCTGTCTCTCTGTCTTCTCTGTCTTCTCTGTCTGTCTCTGTCTGTCTCTGTCTGTCTCTGTCTGTCTCTGTCTGTCTCTGTCTGTCTCTGTCTGTCTCTGTCTGTCTCAGTCTGTCTCAGTCTGTCTCAGTCTGTATCCGTCTGTCTCCGTCTGTCTCTCTCTCTCCCTCTCTCTCTCTCTCTCTCTCTCTCTCTCTCTCTCTCTCTCTCTCTCTCTCTCTCTCTCTCTCTCTCTCTCTCTCTCTCTCTCTCTCTCTCTCCCTCTCCCTCTCCCCCCCTCCCTCCCTCCCTCCCTCCCTCCCTCCCTCCCCCCTCCCCTCCCTCCCCCCCCTCCCTCCCTCCCTCCCTCCCTCCCCTCCCTCCCTCCCTCCCTCCCTCCCTCCCTCCCCTCCCTCCCTCCCTCCCTCCCCCCCCCTCTCCCTCCTCCCTCTCCCTCTCTCCCTCTCTCTCCCTCTCTCTCCCTCTCCCTCTCTCTCTCCCCTCTCTCTCTCTCTCTCTCTCTCTCTCTCTCTCTCTCTCTCTCTCTCTCTCTCTCTCTCTCTCTCTCTCCTCTCTCTCGCTCTCTCTCTCTCTCTAGTCTCCCTGTCTTTGTCTCAGTCTGACAAGCTACTGAAAGCTCTTACTTTCTGGACTGACAGCATTCCGGGGACATTGAGCTGTAGAGCTGTAGTATAGTAGCTTTTATGGCCTTCCCACTGCCCACCATAGCTTTTAAATTTATCCTTTAGCCTTTTGTTATCGTCAATCTAGAAACTCGCTGACAAATATCAGCAGCGCCTTACCCTGTGGTTAGGGCTGGCCGATCACAAAGTATACAGTGAATTAAACAAGACCTTACTTGAATGTTGGCACAAACATAGCTTCGGGATATGACAAGACTGAAGATGCTGTCAATAGCCAAACCATGAAAAAGCAACAACACAGCCGTGTAAAGTTGATTATCCCCACACAAGCAGCCAAGCATATTGAAGGCACACAATGTACTTAATTTGCAGAAACAATCGAGGCAAGAGCTTCTTTTTTAGTCTAGTCTTGCTAAGCATACGATATGGCAACTGTACCTGAGGTGACTGCTGTTTTGAACAGTTCACATTGCTACAGCCAGCCCCCTCCTCATAACCCTAGCTGCATTGCGAAAAACCCGACTGCTTATGATACAGCAAGCTCATCACCGACAAATATGGACACTTCTTACTGGAGGCACTCTAGATTAAAATACTTTATAAATTGGGATTTCTAGTCAGCCAAAGATATGGCCCTTCGTGTTATGCCCCCAGCTAATGCCATCTCCAGGCAGATGAACGTTGTTGCCTTAATTAAGTTCCAGCTGCTGCCAGACCCTCCAACATGCAGATAATCTCTCAGGTTACCATGCACCAGCCTGCTAACCTTCTATTCTTTCCGTCGGCCACCCGGCTCGTGGGCCCGGCCACTTATCAGCCTAAACCGGCGACAGTGTCCCTAGTTCAATGCTAGCCGCCGATCACAGGTTCATCTGCCTCGATGCAGCTTTAGCCTGAACTACCGTCGAAGGCTAGAGAGCCTGCCAACAGTGCAATTCGTTTCAGCTGCACAGCAACGCCTCCTTTTGTCACCGGAGAGCTCACCCAGGAAAGAGACGGCAAAGGAAAGGGACGAGGCAGCGATCCAGAAAACTGGGCAGCAATGACAAGGCAGAAGCCATGCATCGAACCCCCCCCCCACCCACCCCCATGCAAGTCAGGGTGGAGCACCTCCGGCTAGCTCCGAACTTGAACAGATCTCGAACAGACCATTCGATGAGGGCCCCAATCGCTGGGCTCGGTAGACACGCTTGCCGACGCGTGCCACAGCCACTCTTAATGAGCGCTCACCGACGCAAGGCGCCGAGAGGGAAAGAGGCAAAGCAAGGCGGCGGCGATGTTGTGCAGCCCCGCCATCTCACCAGGAGTCGATGCAGATTTCGCAGAAGGAATGCGCGCACGGCATAGTGGTGTTCACCGTGCTGTCCATGCAAATGCAGCATTCTTCATCGGCAAGCTCAGCTGACCAGGCGGGCTGCGTTGGCGGCGCAGGTGCTGGAGAAGAGCCGACGTGTCTAGATGCAGAAGCGACATCTTCTTGACGCCTAGAGCATGCGAGCGATCTGAGTAGACGCCAGCGAGCCACAACGAGCGCGAAGCGTCAACTCGTCTCCTTCTCTAGCTCCCCGCAAAGTCACTAGCACCAAGTGGCTGTTACGCTGGACATCTAGCTGTGGAGAGAGCTGAAGAGAGAGCTAGACATGGATGGATGGATGAATGGATGGATGAATGAATGGATGGCTAGAGAGGGAAGGAGAGATACAGACAGACAGGGAGAAGAGGGAGAGTGAGAGACAGACAGACAGACAAACAGACAGACACAGACAAGAGCAAGAGCAAGAGAGAGAGACAGACAGAGAGAGAGGGGGGAGAGAAAAAAGAAAGAGAGACAGAGAGACAGAGATGAGAGAGAGAGAGAGAGAGACAGAGACTGAGACAGACGAGAGAGAGAGAGACAGAGACAGAGGCAGAGAGAGACAGAGACAGACAGAGAGAAGAGACAGAGAGAGAGCCTATAGCTTTTGGCACGTGTATGTGATAAGTGCAAAGTTGAGGCGACAGACAACCAGCTTGCTGCCCGATGTGTGTCATCTGTTGTGCCGATGATGTAAGCATGACAGCAGATTGATGAAAACAAGCGCACAGAATCCCATGTGTGGTCACACTTCAGTCATCCTTGTCACAAGGAACACCCAGAGCCATAGGCTGGTTTCAGCCGCATCTGGCAGCACTAACCAAAACTAGGGCCCATCGGCAACATAAAGTCTGCTTTCCTTTCACAGAAGCACGAGTACCCCAGCCTGGAGACCAAACAAGGCAGCCAAAAACGTTAGTAGAGCATCTGTCCTGGCGATCGATGCCTAAAGATCTCGGCCTGCAAGCACAGGGGTCCTGTTTTAAAAAAATTATTAACGGCATCAAAAGGAAAGTCAATGCTGCTGGCTCCATTCAAGTATGCCTAACACTAAGCACTTTAAAAAAATCGACGATCAAGGATGCTTGCATACAGAAAAAAAACTTCGAAACCACACCAACACTAGAGCTGCACGAGGCTGGTGGTGACTGTGGCGTGTTCGGTAAAGAATGTCAGGGGCAAATGTGACATTCGAGCATGCGAGAGAGGATAACCACTATCCGAGAAGCTCTGCAAATGGCAACTCTTTCATCCGATTGGTGCTGCAATGTGAGTCCTCGACTGCTTGTCATGACAAGCAGCCGAGGGCCAAGTTGACACCGTCGGCAAAGAAGTGCAGCTATAGTAGCCCTGCTCCAGGGACCCTGCATACTCCGGATAAGCCCAGCTCAGCATACAAAGATGTGCATACCTATCATTAGCCTCAAAACTCTCTTGTTTTGTTTTAGCCACCCATACCTGTAGTGGGTGTGATTTCTTTTTACCGAGTGTCAAAACAGAAGGTCTTCCTCCCACAAAACGTGCCCACCAGAGTGGGGGGGGGAGAGAAGATGCCGCAAAAAAAGAGCAGCTGCAGACGAGTTCAGATGATGACCATGCACTAGTCGGCTCAGCTTTTACTGTGCCTCTCAATCTGCTATAGTCGGTCGTAACTTGTGGATGGTGCCCGATAGGTTCACAGCAGCCAAGTTTTCCTGCTAATATTAGTGGCATGTTTTTTCACGCCTAAAAGCTATGAATGGCGACTTCATGTGGAAGAAAGTCACAAAGTGATAGCTAAGCAGAAGGAAGCAACCAACCACCAGACGTTCCGAGTCAAAAGGTCACACACAAAAGCTTACTCAGCAATTTATGGCATGGCAAAACTGCTATTAGGCTGCATGCTGAGATGGTGCCGCGGGTGAGCCTGGAGTTGTGGGCAGGGCACGGCGAAGTGGGTGGAATGTGCTAATTTCTCTTTGGATCTGATGGCCTTAACCACAGGCGCAAGCCCTTCCTTCCCCTAGCAGCCCAAGCCTAAATCAGCCTCCGAATTCGCGCATCGTACGAAAGTGGAACGGAATTAAAGCAACGGCTAGTCTGAGGTAGCAAGCTTTCTTCCGAATGCAGCTGTCGTTCCTGCTTTGCTCAGCAGCTGCCCCTAGGTCCTACATCATTTGCCACACATCAAGCCCCACCATTACCAGCTGCTCATGGTTGTAAGTATTTGGTAAAGTCTCTATCTGCTGTTGTTATAAAAGATCTCTAGGTAGCATGTACTTTTGATTAATCATTAGATCTGTCTTGCATCCTAGTTTCTCTCCTGAGCAGTACAGCCATTGCACTACAATGGTTTAGGCCCTATTTAGTGGATGGTTTAATAGCACACGTCAATTGCCAACGGTCATCCAATGGGAATTTAAAGTATGGGGGACTCACTGACATCTGTTCTAGCTCCATTTCTTTTGACAATCCTTTATTGTCGACTGCAAGCGCTGTTGAAAGCCGTTAAGGCTCTTCTGCTGCTACATAAATGTGGCTGTCAAATCAGCTATCATAATTACCAATTTAGTGCCCACTTCTAAGGTAGGACCAATTGAAGAATTAAATCTAGGCAATTGGTATCTATGGGTGTCAGGTTGAAACCGTACTGGATGCCAGCACCCAAAAGGCCAGCATTGCATTGGTTGGCAGAATGGCTGTTTTTGTAACGTCGTGATGCTCAAACGATTCAGAAGGCTGATGCATAGATGCCAGCTGACTCAGTTTGCCTGCCTCCTCCGCACTCGCAGTGGATCGACAACCTCACTAGCTGCATGGCAACATGACACTGCCAGCTAGTCGCACTTGCCTTGCCAGGTGCGGCAAAGGATCTGCTGCTGGGCAGTCGACGCTGCTTCCATCGCCAGGGCTACATAAGTCAGGAAGGTCGAATAACTCAGGAAGGCTGAACAAACGCTTGGCATCCCGGTACAGATGTAGGATCTGCCTCACACTCAGGCGCCACTCGGACGATCGTACAGGAACCAGGCCCTCAGCATAGCAGATCTGGATATGGCAAAAAAAAGAGGCCGAGTTGTAACCAACGGCTGGACATGCAGGGGCGCGCTGGACCACGCAGGCTGAGACTTCTCGCAGCTTCAAGATAAATACAGCCGGCAAAAAGCTAATATTGCAGACAAGCATTAAGTTGGAGCCTCAGTCAAGTCATAAGCTTTAAAGGGAGAAGGGTTACCGGCAGCGAAGTCCAGCTCAGTCTGATGCTCTCTTCCCCCTGATGGCACATTAGTAGTGCACACAGGTGGGCAATCAGCTAACAGTAGATGCCACTTTGGCTACGATAGAACCGAGCGAATCAAGCATCTAACCAAGCTGCTTGACCGGCATGTCGTCACTGTCGTTGAACATCATCTTATGGCTCGCGGTGAACTTGCTAATCCCAAGACGCCCAATCTCACGATTCCTTCATTCCTTGTTGGTGCAGCAGATCCATCCCTTAATATAGGCACTTCAGTGCTTGCATCGCTGTTTGCCCGAGGTGCAGAGAAGGCACAGGCTTGGAAGGAGCTGCATAAGGATAGGAGCTGCATATAAGCTGCATAGGAGCTGCATATAAGGAGTTGCATTGCATATATGCAGACGACTACCTTTTGCCAGCTCTAGGTGCAGAAGAAATACTATTAGCCATGCAAAACTTGAGTTGAAAAGACACTTTACAGTAACACAGGGGAAGAACCGATCGAAAGTGGTTCAAAAGACATCAAAGGAATGCAAGCGCAAACAAGATCTCGTGTGATGGCAAATTAGGAGGTAGCGCTACAAGCGAGTGTATCGCTACAAGCAGGTGCAGTGGCTTCAACGTAGGGACATGATTAGGCCGCAAACAAAGCGCTCCCAACGCTACTTGTGCCAGCCGATGAGCGGCAAATACCCGTGACGCTCTGAGCCTTGGAATCACGACTAACGACTTGTGGACGCAGCACCAATGCACGCAGGTGCGCCGACAGTAGCGGAACACGACAGCAAAGAAGGGCACGCGGACCTCAAAACAACAAGTCGATATACACAGTGTAGAAGTCAATTCTATCGCAGGGTTACACGCTTCCTGAACCGATCGAGGTGTATGACAACCCTTGCAAGGCGCCTAGCACCACTGAACCGCCAGATGGCATACAAAACGAATGGCAACTACTTGCTGGCCAATGACTCACTGCCGAAAGCTGTGTGCGACACAGCAAGATTGCAAGCTACAGGTTGCAAGGGAGAATCTCGAGTGTCTCAGCCTGCCTGGGCCAGTCTTAGCCTGCCTGGGCCAGTCTTAGCCTGCCTGGGCCAGTCTTAGCCTGTCTAGGCCAGTCTTAGCCTGTCTGGGCCAGTCAAGGTGGCACAGAGGCAAGGGGAGAGTGCACTACTCACCCACTGTTCTCAAAAAATCGAACACCCATCCCGGCTCCCTTTGCAGTATTCGTCGAATCATCTTTCGTCGAATCATCATCGAAGCTTTTTTGTCTTTAGCGAAGCTTTGCAAGTCCCCTATTTGCGAGGATTGGCAACAATCGGGAGAGCAGAAAGACAAAAGAAAAGACAAGAGAAGAAGATCGGGTTGCTTATAGAATCCCTCTGCTACCACACACGTGTAGCTAAGCTTTCGTCGACTCGTGTCAAATACTGCCCCCCCGAAGTAAATGAAGGTGTGCAGCAACTACATAAAACCTTGTGAAATGGCAACGTGCCGGCTATCCCGACAGTTTGCAGTGGGCAATAAAGCACTGCCAGCTGCTACAAGACGCGAACCCAATACCTGGAGGTATCCGTGTTGTGGTGATGCAAGGCTCCTGGAGGTTGGTCAATGCTGCATTTACATGACCGACCAACCATTTTACGACCATCCAGAGACTGTGCCTTTAGTTCATATGCTCCAGAAGCCTGGAACTCACTTGAGACTTGAGTCACGATATCCCCTGACTTGACCACATTTAAAAAGAAACTAAAAAAGCACCTATTCATCCCAGCATTTAGCGGGTCCGTGTGATTAGTCCTTTGTGCGCTTATGCGTGCTGACACCTTGCATGCAGCCACTAACCATAATTGCATGCTGACCCTGTAAACTGTAAACCATGTAAACTCTAACCATGTTATGCTTGTTGTCATTGAGCATGCTACCACTACCCATTCGATCATGCTTCCTTTGCATCAAATTTAAAGTGACCCGACAGAGATTGAGCTCTCTGAGGGCGCTATAACAAATGCATTACTTGTACCGACCCTTCAGCCCGGTGGGCTGGCATACCTCTTTAGCCTCCAATGATTGGCCAGCCGTCCCCAACAGCTTCATTCACGGTCAGCCTCTGGCAGCTAGACGAATCGTTTCTCGTTTTAAGAGATGGGAATTGCCGGCTGCTTGAATCGAGCCCGAGACCAAGGTCATGAAGCTCAAGCGCCTACTACCGAAGAGCAAGCGTGACGGCGGCGTCTACTTTCTTGAACGGCACATGTGGCGCTACCTTTCTGTGGGCAGCTTAAGTCACGCACGCACACGCACAGGCACAGGGCGGCGCACACGGCAACGCACAAAGTCACAAAGACCATGTGGGTGTTATGCAGGAGAGTTTTGTATAGCGCACTCACAGCCTAAGCGGCTTTCGGTAGCCAACAGACTTCGTCTCACGCAACAAAGAGAAAGTGGGAAGCATAGCAGAGTCAGGAGAGCAGTTGAGGTAGTGAGTAGCATGGAAGTAGCAGCTCAGGACCGCTGAAAAAGATGTGCCATGGTCGGCAGCAGGAGAGTAGTTTTCGTTGCGTAAGAATTGTGGAAGCGAGTTCCACAGTGTCTAGGACCTGCAGAGCTAAAGCTTCTGTCGCCAACTGTCTTTAAGCAGAGGAATGGGACAGCTAATTTATTGTCCACGCAGGACCTCAGGGCACGAACAGGCTGAAACTGATGCAGACACAGAGTTTCACTCTTGCTTTTGCCCAGCGCACGTCCGCCCCGCTTTGCTTCACCATCTTCAGCCTCCTGGCGCCGTCGAGTCCTTTTGGGACTGAAAATTAGCTGCTCGACTCTTTTCTCCCTTAAAGAAATAGTGGTCTAGGATCCAACGACGAGCAGACGCCTACGCCGCCGGCATAGGCGTCTGCTCGTCGGTGGGTCCCAGACGGCACAACTCACGTCCGCAACTCTCACACACCGGTAGACTCCTGTCTCCGGTGGCTGCTGCCGACTCTGGCATTCCCTTCCCATCTGTGCTGCTAAGCTGCTTACTTCCTACCCTGTCCTCCCGGCTCAGCTATGCTTCTCACGTTCTCTCCGTTGTGAGGGACGAAGTCTGTTGGCTATCACATGCCCACTGAACACCGGCTAATGCTTCGAGTGAGCGACAGAAAACTCTTATAGAGCTATGTCGGCTCAGTTTGCGAGACTTTAGGGAGTTCAGCAGATGAGAGATACATGTATACATAGCTGGGGGCCACCTAGGATTCGGTGGTGTAGTAGCTAGAACTGTGCTGTCACAGTGCCCTGCCACATTGCTCGGAGACCAGCTGCTGCCCTGGGCCACGCCTTCTGCAGACAGGGATGCATGCATCGACAGTTAAGAGTAAACACAACGACGCACTGCGAGCAGTCCGTGGGGGGAACCGACCAACAACTGATCGCTTGGAAGCAAGGTAGGTTCCGTCCGCTACAGCTGCACTGCACATGAGGAGCTGCGAGTGTGGTAACTCACCTTGGTACAGAGCACGTGAGTCGTGACCTTCCAGAGCATCGAGTCCAAAGTTGAACCTCCCTCGACCTTGAACACAAGTCGGGTGCTGTGATCTGCTTTATCGGTTCTGAAATATATATATATATATATATATGTGTGTGTATATATATATATATATGTGTGTGTGTATATATATATAATTCATTTGTATAGCGCCCCAAGAGAACTTAATCTCCATTCAGGTGCTTCACATATGCCTTGGAGCTCGAGCCCACGACTTCAGCCAGACCTTGGTCAGAGTGAGCACCTTAACTGCTGGACCACACCCTCTCGGCAATGTACAAGCAATTGCCGTAGCCAAGGTTACAGCAGTATCCAGCTCCATCAGTTAATAATAATAATGATAATAGATTTGTATAGCACTCTCAGAGAACTAAATTTCTTTGACGGCACTTTACATTTGCTGCAGAGGAAGCATGGTCGAACAGTTAATAGTAGCATGCTCAGTGTCAACAAACAGAATATGGTTAGAGGTGACATGCACAGGGTCAGCATGATAACATGGTTAGTGGCAGCATGCAAAGTATTAGCACGCACAAGCATACAATGGATGAATCCCGTGGACCACCTAAATGCTGTGATAAAATTGATGCATTTTTACCTTCTTTTTGGCCCAGGGAAGCCGAGTGCTTGCAAGGCGGTAGTCGGGGGTACGCAGCTAAAAATTATATGGGCATCGTGCTTTCGATTCGGTAAATGAGCTACTGTACCGAGCGAGAGATCCTCTCGTGCTACTCCTGAGTAAACATAGCCATAACGAGGCTCGGAGCTCTGGAGCACTTCATCACCATTTCGAAATGCCGCAGCAGTATTCAATATTCTCCGAGCTACATGTCTCCTCTAGGCTGCTCATTGAATCTACGCTTGACTCAACGATCTCAATTCCAAATTACACAGGAGCCAGCCAGCAGCCAGCAATTCAATTGGCATACTAAGACGATTGCAGAACTATTCCCAGATGGGCACCGACGAACGTCTGATGCAGTGCTACCTGATTTGCAGGACTTTACCCTGGAGCTGCTGCTTATATTGGAACTGACCAAAGAGAGTCGAGCCGCCCCCCCCCCCCGTCGCAATCGGCAAAGAGCCAACACAAAACGAAAGGAGCGCCAAGGAGTAACCAGATCTCACGGCAGCACTGCTTAGTCACCTCACTTGCAGGCAGGCCCTCGGACACGCCTTTCAGTAACATCAAGTGCACGGATGACCATCTGGACCAACAAGTTGATAGAGGACATTTGCCGAGATCAAGAGTTAGATCATTCGTGGATCATTTTTTTGTGCCAAAGCACAACCAAGTAAAGCACGGCCATGAGAATTAACAGGTCATCAATATATCTAGAAACAAAACTCCCTGTTGCAAATAAGCAATGGTGCACGAAAGATTGATTAATGGAGTGGTTTTAAAGCTTCCAATCGAACATATCGACCCATTCAAGTCCTTTGTAAGCCTGAATCGAGAGATCTATGTAAAAATACCAATTATTCATAAAGCTTCTTAAGAGTTAACCATAGCATCCCCTGCAATCCTCTAACACCAGCTCTTGCATTCTATTTGTTGGCCAGAGTGGCAGCAGCAGCAGTAGCGCACCATTGAGAGAGAGAGAGAGAGAGAGAGAGAAAGAGAGAGAGAGAGAGAGAGAGAGAGAGAGAGAGAGAGAGAGAGAGAGAGAGAGGGAGAGAGACAGAGACAGAAAGAGCGAGAGAGAGAGAGAGAGAGAGAGAGAGAGAGAGAGAGAGAGAGAGAGAGAGAGAGAGAGAGAGAGAGAGAGAGAGAGAGAGAGAGAGAGAGAGAGAAAGAGAGACACAGAGAGAGAGACAGAGACGAGACAGACAGAGACAGACAGAGACAGCAGAGACAGACAGAGACAGACAGAGACAGACAGACAGAGACAGACAGAGACAGACAGAGACAGGCAGAGACAGACAGAAACAGACAAGAGACAGACAGAGACAGACAGAGACAGACTGAGACAGACAGAGACCGACAGA
Organism: Cristatella mucedo; assembly: GCA_009760855.2. Lineage (NCBI taxonomy): Eukaryota > Metazoa > Bryozoa > Phylactolaemata > Cristatellidae > Cristatella > Cristatella mucedo. Next base: position 4,757,271 of record WPIO01000008.1, on the reverse strand, counting down.
GAAAGACTGAGACAGACAGAGACCGACAGACTGAGACAGACAGACAGAGACCGACAGACAGACAGCAACAGCAGGGCATACCAGCCGAGGCAGCAATCCCCACACGATCGAGCAGCCACAGAGGCCACAATCACATTCAGAGCCAGTAGTCAACCACAGCTCCAGTCGGAAGAATATGTAGCAGCAACAGAAGGGAGTGATAAAGCGACTGCAGCCGTCAGCAGCACATGTAGCAGCAGCAGCACATGTAGCAGCAGCAGCACATGTAGCAGCAGCACATGTCGTAGCAGCAGCAGCAGCAGTAATCAGGAGTAAAGCCTGCTAGCCAGCCAGCAGCAGCAGGCAGAGGCAGAGGTCGGTTGAAGCAGGTAGAAGAGGTAGGAACGATCTTGGCCGCCAGTTGCATTGAGCAAAGGATGACTGCACTTGGCTGTATGGCTCACTTGCTTACATGTCGTTCAGCAGGACGACAATTGTAGCGAGGTCGTCACGTGTGACCTTGAGCAGCTCCTTGGCCTCGATGGTGCGCAGCCGAAGCATCACAGCTGCCATCGTGGCAGCTGCTGGCGACTGATTGGGGTAGCGTACCGGTTTGCTGCTGCTGGTCTGCTGGCCCATGCAGGACTACGGCTGAGGCATGGAGCAAGGTACAGTAGATATACATACATAGGGCATATACAGCAATATTAAACTAGAGCAAGCAAGCACCGAAGTGATACAGTTGGCCACAACAAGGTGGGCACAAGCCAGCGAGCCAGCAAGTGACCAGCTACACACAAGCTCAATTTCACACCCATGCCTAGCTGTTTTTGAAAATTTTCGATCAAGGCTGTCTGCCATAACACAAAGTAGGGCAGGGGAGGATATCTCAACTAGAGAGACTGATGATCCTGCGATCGGGCAAAAGGGCCGGGGCTCTACTGGTCGTGCAATCCAAACGCACAGGTTTCACCATTTTCGTCTCAGGCAGTACAACCAGTACAGTAACGTATAAACTGACGGCAGAGTGATAAGCATAAGATGCAACGAACGCAGCTAGCTAACACCAGCCTCGTACATTCCCTGTCCCTGCCCTCTACACGGCTGGCTTGCAAAATGCTTCCAGAAGCCGAGAAGCAACAGGCACGAACGACAACAATCGCAAACAGAATCAGCGGCCACCAACCCGAGCTGCCAGGCGACACGAAACATCTTAGACACTTGAGCAATCAAAGTGGGAAGACCTTCATGGGATTGCTAACTTGGGTGGCAGAGTGTCATTGTTTTGCTGGACCGTCCGACAGCATTCGACACTTTCGATCACCAGATCCTTCTTCTTTTCAGAGCGTGCACTCACACCTGGGTATCATTGGCACCCCACTACAATAGTTGACATATCAGTGGGAGACTCCACAGCTCTTAAGTCAACGGGCACCAATCATCCCAGGAACCACTCAAGCATAGGGGGGGGGGTACCCCAGGGATCTGTTTTTCATCCACTCCTCTTCACAATTTACTCCCTTCCTCTTGCCGATGTAATCGTCACGCACAATCCAAGCTTGTATTTTTATTCAGACGAGCTCAAGCCTGAACCTGCGCTGTGCATGGATTCCTACCTGCTCATCTTGTATGCCGAACTCTCTAAACCGCCTAGTAGGATGCATTAATGACGTTTACACTTTATGGCAGACAAGTTTCTCAAATTGAACAACGATAAAACCAACTTACTGTTTTTGGCAAACCAAGTCCTGCTCAGAAATTGGAAAGCTTAACACTCAAAATTGGCTCTACCAGCACATCTCAGGCAGCGCCCGAAATCTGGGTGTCTGACTCTAAAGTGACCTGTCATTCACTAGACGACCCACTAGCTCTGCAGCCAAGTCTGCTGACTTTCAGGGACGTACCATTGCAAAAATATCCGGGCCAGCTTACACATGAATACCACGTCCAGGCTGGTTCATGCATTTGTGATATCCCATTTCAACTTGTGTAACTCAATAAACGCCAGCACTCCGGCCTCTGCAATAAGGCACTTTTAGTTGCAAGAAAAACTCTGTAGGTAAGCTTGTCTGTCAAGAGCATTGCAAATGCCACATTAAAACACTTCTCAGACTTTTAGTGGCTACCCATCAAGCAGCATGTCAACGTCAAGATTTTGTCACTTACTTTTAGGTCACTTCATTGTCTTGCTAATGCCTACATATATTAACTACTTCCTAAACAGGCTAGGCATTGTACTATCTGCTCTGCTGACTTAAGTAGGATAGCTATGTTTGCAACCAAACTGAAATCCTTCGGAGACTATGCTTTCAGTTCACATACTCACGAAGCCAGGAATTCACTACCGACTGATGTCGTGAAAACACCTGAGTTAAAGGCATTTACAAAGAAGCTCCACAAGCTGTTCCTCACAGCATTTTCTGGGTCCGTGTGAACAGTGTGCTGTGGGCTTATGCATGCTGACACGGTGCAAGTTATCACTAATAAATTAACATGCTGCTCTTGCAGCATTGGTGAAGTGCCAAGCAAAAGATATTGTTCTCTTAACAGTAACTTATAAAAGGCAATAGGTCTCAGTGGGAGTATTCACGAGAGTTTTGGATAGTGTACCCAGAGACCAACCAGCCTCCTGTGAGCATATGGTAGCCAACACACAGCCTCTCACGAAGCAATGAGAAAGTGAGAAGCATGGCTGAGTCGTGAGGGCAGTCAATGAAGTGAGCAGCATGGAAGTGAGCAGCTCCAGACGGCTGGAAAAGATGTGCCGGTCGACCGCAGGAGAGAATATGTCCCTATGCAAGAATTGCGGAAGTGCATTCCAAATACTAGGACCTTCAAAGCACAAGCTTCGGCCGCCAGCCATCATTAGGCATAGGAATGGAACAGCTAATTTATTAACCATACGAGGACCTAAGGGCACGAAGAGACTGAAACTGGTGTAGCAGTTCAGCTAAGGAGCTATGCAGTGGCCTTGGCCTTGCACAGAGTAAGAACTCCGCTCTTTTATTTGTTGACCATGGGGTGAGGGAGGTGTCTTATTACTAGTGTTATCATCAAGACCTAGACAGTTACGACTGAAGACACCATCACTAACTCTGCCACCACAAACTAGATTTGGTTGGATAGGTTTTGCTGCACATGTCCGTGATTGCAAAATATAGCATACAAGGACATTTGATGGCGTGAATAGCAAAACTTATCCCATCCAAATGAGAAATGAACAACTGCAGCAATGTATGGCGGAGCTGAACTCCTAATTGATATTTCAAGTTGATCCGAACAGGATTGGCCGCAATATGAAATTTAGACCGAAAGCAGCTACTCTGTAATTGAAGGGGCTAAAAAATTTACAAGTATGCACTTCAACAAACTGCAAACAGGTCCCTTGATTTACAACAATCTGCAAACATGTACCTCAATATAGCAAGGTTCAACAAGTTGGGAGACTGGTCACACATGATACAGAGGTCGGTAAATTTGTTATTTGTAGGTATGCTGGTTTCGGCTGACTTCCGGATTAGACATGGTTACATCGTCATTTTGTTAATGCTATTCTTTAATGTGGATTCGTACAAAGTGTAGACAACATTAACGTGCTTGCATTTTAATAAAAATAACAATACATTTGATATAGTGCCCTCAGAGAACTCAATCTCTTTCTAGACACTTTATATTTGCTCAAAAAAAAGCACGATCGAATGATTAATGGTAGCATGCTCCTTGACAACAAGCATAACACGGTTAGGGGTGACATGCACAGGGTCAGCATGCAAAATATGGTTAGTGGCAGCATGCACAATCTCAGCACACAAAAGCCCGTAAAGGACGAATTCCATGGACCCACTAAATGCTATGATAAATATGTGCGTTTTTAATTTCTTTTTAAATCTGGTCAAGTCAGAAGATGTCGTGACGAAAGTTGGAAGTGAGTTCCTGGCTTTGGGAACATATGAACTCACAAAGGTCGTGGCATGGTCGTGGAACGGGTCGTGGCAGACCAGCTGAACTCCTATATCGAAACCTCACACCTTGCTAGTAAGTTCCAGTCTGGCTTTAGAGCTAATCACTCCACAGAGTCAGCATTGCTTCGGGTATACAACGACCTACTTAGGAATGCAGACATGGGTAGAGTGTCTCTGCTTGTTTTGCTCGATCTTTCGGCAGCTTTTGATACCATCGATCACAAAGTACTTCTAGAGCGCCTCTCATCTCGCCTGGGCATCACTGGCACTGCTCTGCAGTGGTTCAGGTCCTATCTCATTGGGAGACTCCAGAGTATTGACGTGAATGGACAAAGATCATCTGAAGAACCTCTAAAATATGGAGTACCTCAGGGCTCTGTGCTAGGTCCGGTCCTTTTCACCGTTTATACTCTCCCTCTTGCTGATGTGATTGCCAAGCACAATCTAGGCTTTCACTTCTATGCGGATGACACTCAGTTGTACCTTTGCTTTGATCCCTCCCAGCCTTCGAGCACCTCAAATTCTCTCAACTCACTTGCTGCATGCATTGATGACATCCACACATGGATGGCAGCAAATTTTCTAAAACTAAACTATGACAAAACTAACTTACTAGTTATGGGCAAACCCAGTGTGATTCAGAGATTGGAAAGGCTGACTTTCAAAATTGGCTCTGCCAGCATATCTCCAGTTGAATCAGCTCGAAATCGAGGTGTCATATTCCAAAGCGACCTCTCGTTAGACGACCACATCAGCTCCACAGTCAAATCTGCCTATTTTCAGCTTCATAACATTGCTAAAATTAGGGCTTGTTTAGATAAGGATACCACGTCCAAGTTGGTTCATGCATTCGTGACATCCCGTCTCGACTTCTGCAACTCACTGCTTACTGGCCTACTGTCATGTGCGATCAGGCGATTGCAGCTGCTGCAAAACTCTGCAGCTAGGCTTGTCTGTCGTGAGCGACGCAGTTGCCACATTACTCCACTTCTCGCCGACCTGCACTGGCTACCAGTGAGGCAACGGATTGACTTCAAGGTTTTGTCGCTCACTTTTAGGTCTCTTCATTCTATGGCTCCAGCCTATCTTTCAGATATACTACCCCATCAGGCCAAGCATCGTACCACCCGCTTTTTTCAATCCAACAGTCTGGAAATACCTCGTACAAACCTTAAATCCTTTGGAGACCGTGCATTCAGTTCGTATGCTCCCACAGCCTGGAACTCCCCCCCCCCCGACCTGCGTCAGAACATCCCATGACCTGACCACATTTAAAAGAAACTTACAAACACACCTATTAGGACAGCATTTAGTGGGTCCCTGTGATTCGTCCTTGATGTGCTTATGCGTGCTGACACTGTGCATGCTGCCACTAACCACATTTGCATGCTGACCCTGTGCATGTCACCCCTAACTGTATTATTCATTTTGTTTGTTTTTCAAGCATGATTTTACTTACCATTCAATTGCATATCACTTTGCAGCAAATGTAAAGCGCCTAGAAAGAGATCAAGTTCTCTGAGGGCACTTTATCAAGTGCGATATTATTATTATTATTATTATGGTCTCCAAAGAACTTCAGATTTGTACAAGATACAAGTAAACAACTAGAATCCAAGAAGCAGGTGGTAAGATGCTTGGTCTGGTGGGGGAGTAGATCTGATAGGTAGGCTGGAGCCAAAGAATGAAAGGACATGTAAGTGAGTGACAAAACCTTGAAGTCGATGCGTTGCTTAACTAGGAGCCAGTGAGGGTCGACAAGAAGTGGTCAGATGTGGCTACTGCGACTCTCACGACAGACAAGTCTAGCTGCAGTTGTGTACAAGCTGTAAGAGCCTAATTGCACAGGCCGGTAGGCCAGCAAGCAGAGAGTTACAGAAGTTGAGACTAGATGTCACATGTGAAAGGACCAAGTTAGATGTGGTATCCCTGCCTAAGCAATCCCGAATTTTAGCAATGCTATGTAGCTGAAAGTAGGCAGACTTGATTGTGGACCTCATTTGGTCGTCTAATGAAATGTCACTTTGGAATATGACACCTAGATTTCATGCAGATTTAAGATGAGAGATGCTGGCAGAACCGATCCTGTGATTCAATCTTTTCAATTTCAGAATGGCACTTGGTTTGCCTATAACTAGCAAGTTGGTTTTATCATCATTCAATTTAAGAAAATTTGATGTCATCCATGTGCGGATGTCATCAACACATGCAGCAAGTGAGTTGAGAGAATTCGAAATGCTGGATGGCTGGGAGGGATCCAAGCAAAAGTACAACTGAGTGTCATCTGCATCAAAGTGAAAAGAACGGAGAAAAGTACAGAACCCTGAGGTGAGAACCCATATTTCAGAGGTTCATCGGATGATCTGTGTCCATTCACGTCAATACTCAGGAGTCTCCGACTGAGATAGGACCTGAACCATTGCGGTACAGAGAAAGTAATGCCCGGGTCAGATGAGAGGCACTCAAGAAGGACTTGGCGATCGATAGTATCAAAAGCTGCAGGAAGATTGAGCAAAACAAGCAGAGAGAATTTACTAAAGTCTGCATTCCTAAGTTGGGCATTATACACCCGAAGCAATGCTGACTGTGGAGTGATTAGTTCTAAAACCAGACTGGAACTTACTAGCAAGGTTTGAAGTTGCAATATATGAGTTCAGCTGGTTTGCAGCTAAAGTTCTCTTGGTCTAGTGTTGCTTTCTTGAGTAGTGGCCTGACTATAGCCTTTTTGAAAAGAGCTGGGACATGACCTAACGCTAATGACATATTTATGATGTTAGTCATGCATTGCAGCAGCAGATCAATGCATCATAGAAGCAGGACGGTGAGATTGGGGTCCAGAGGACTAGTTGTCTTCTTTGATTGGGATATGAACTTCAGGACAAGGTCACTAATGACCTGCTTGAATGTAGACATTGAGGTGCTGCATGGAATTCAGGTACAGGATTCCAAGGGCGTTACTGCCATCGTAGGGATGGACTACGTGATCATGTCTATCTTGTTGACAAAGAAGCCGAGAGAAGCGATCAGCTAGATCATCACAGGGATCACTACGTAAGGATCTAACCTGGGAGCAGTTAAGGAGATGGTTGATCGTCGACATCAGCATTTTTTAATTGTGCATCTGTGATTCAACAATGTTTCTATAGAAGCTAGACTTTGCCTTTGCTCGGATCGATTGGCACGACCTACAGTATTCCTCGTGTGTCTGACGATGAACAGTCAGTCTTGATCTTTAGTATGCTTGTTCAAGCTTAAGCTTGGTAAACCTAGCTAGTTTAATGTATGAGGTAAACCAAAGGCCGTCTCGGCGAGGGTGCACAGCAGGCTTAGTCAGAGGTGCAAACTCATCGAGCCTGTCAGCTGGTATCGTGTTGCAGCAATCTTCTTATGATGACAGGTCGGAAGGGGGGATTGAGCAGCAGTGGCAAAGCAGATATGCTCCCACGGACAGCATCGATGTCAAGGGTCATGAGGTTTTGTGATTCATATGTGATTTTACATGAGGAGGAGGGCACACATTGTAGACTGAATGAGATCTGCATATGGTCATATAAGCAGGTTTTGGCAGCAATCGGTGATTACAAAGTGCAGTTGTATGAAAAAATGTGGTTGAGTGTGCAACCGTTGATGTGAGTAAGGCCATGCACGTGAGCCACAAAAGACAATGAGTCAGGCAGTGAACGGAATTCAGAGCTGAGCGTGTCAGAAAAGTTATCAAAATAGAAGATCGATTTATTGCAACTCAACCTCCAGTTTTGATTGATCTACGGTTTTGAAAGAAGAAGAAACCAGCCGGGTAGCATCTTTAATTGTCGGGCAGTTTACCGATTTTAGCCAAGTTTCAGTCAAGATGAGGTCGAGACCTTTTTCAGAAATAAGGTCGATTATTACTAGGGGTTAATTGTACATTGAAAGGGATTCCAAAGACAAGCATTAAGTTGGGTCACTTAAGTAATAAAAGGTCTGATAACCACTTAGTAAGAGAGATTCGCATGAAGCTTCTATGGGAAAGTGCTGAGCGGTTCGAGACAATACTAGGAATACCAAACAAGCCGGTACTCAGCTCGAAGTTCCCGAGTGGCACCTCAGCTCGCGGCCCTGGGGAGAGGGCTTTTCTTTTGTTAATGCATAATTTAAGGATCTTAGCAACAGTAATAACATCTAAGAATGAATTTGAAATACGATTATAAAGCGATAATTGGTATGCACGGTCACAGCTAATATGCAGGTTACTAGCTGCCGCCGTATCTAATGCAGCTACCGGCGGGCAGAGCCAGAAGCCTGAAGTAATGAGCGTTTAGATCCATATTATCCATAGGCACGTAAGTTCTTAGGCGCTACGGTCAAAAAACAAACAGATAAGCTTTGTAAGTTCTTAGGCGCTACGGTCAAAAAACAAACAGATAAGCTTTAAACAGGTCTTAGCTGTATCGGTCTCCGTATACAATGTTCGCAAGAACTTTTGGAGGTACCCTAAACAAATATTGTTGATTGTTGGGCCAATCTTCTCAGTAGTTTCTCAAAAACTAACCCTCTTGAGCTAAGGTAGCCTTATAGGGAGTCGAGTCTTTGCTACCTTTGCGACTAGTAGAAACGCAGCTGTGAGCAAAGACGCAGCAAGAAAAGACTGCAGAGCTCCGACAGCTTTTGGATAGCCGGAGCTCTGCAACTCTTCTTTCGACTGCTGCATCGTCTACAAAATAGCGCCCCTCAAGCAGAAGCATAGGGGGCGGTGCAGCGATGGCCGCAGAGCAACAGCACCGATCTCGCAATCTCACACTACGACCGCGACTAGACGCGGAGGGAGAACCCCGGCACCTCCAAAAGGGCGATGCAAACAGGCGAAGCATCCCGGCGCTCAGGAAAGGGCGGTGGAAACGGGGGGGGGGGAATGCGCATTCCGGCGTCCAAGCAAGGGCGACGGAAACACGAAGGTAGGTAGGGCATAGCGGGGCACAGCAAAGAGCGATAGAAACGTGCACGTGGGTGTGGAGCGCGTGTGGAGGGGGAGCGGAGCCCTGTGCAGAAGAGCGGTCGCTCGACGTCGCTAGACAAGCAAGACCTGGCGGTCTCGTTACCCGGCGGCGAGCAGCGGACTTCGGCTACCCCCAAACACAATTTCCCCCCACCTCGGGACGAAGTTGGTCACGAGCCCAGCAGCCAACGCGAGCTTACACCGCCGCAAGACTAGGCTCTCGCCGACTTGCAGACTCCGCTCGCCCCACCCGGGCGCCGCAGTTGGCACTACCCGCCCGCCGGCCGGCGGTCCTGAAAATCGACGGCTCGGCGAGCAGAATGCGAATCGACGACACTGCGCCGCCGAACGCGACCGGCCGCGCCAAATTAGCGGCGCAACGCGAGGGCAGAGAAAAGTTTGCGGCCGCGCCGCGACGCTCTAGACGCGCTGCATGCGGCATTTCCTACGATAAGCTTAAGAGAGTGCAGTAAAATCGTACTCGCTGTGATGGGAGAGCGGCGTGAGAAAATCGCTCCCGCGGCGGACAGGGGTGGGGGAAGAAGAGCCAACGCGCGACATATAGAGAGGAGAGGGCAGCGAGAGGGTCAGGGACACAATGTGCGGTCAGAGCGTTTTGGGGGCCCCAAACTGCGCAGTGTCGAGCGACCTTCACACGGACTACGCCAATTCACGGCAGACTAATCCGCCAACTTACCACCTACGACACTTGCGGCGACTACACACGCGCCGCCATGTTGTTGGGGAATCACCAGCGGCATAGTCATGTGACAGGGCGGGGCCAGCCGAGATAATGCCGCCTGCGTAGCTCTGCTGAGCCTGTCTACGGTTGGTTCTGGTTCAACCGCCGCGACCAGTGACCGGCGAACGTGTCGCCCCCACCGCCTCTCTGGCAGCGATTCGTTCGGACGACGTGGCTTGCGAGTTCGCAGCCGGTCTCTCGCATGCGTACGTGCCCAGTCGAGCGAGCCGGCGCATCGATCGCGCTACCGCAGCGATCGCCGAATCGCGGGACTCCTGCGAGGCGTCTCTGGGGGCGATCGCTGCTTCGCCAGTGGCTCCTGCTTTTCGACCCGGCTGCGGGTGCTCGAATGACAGCCCGGACGTCGTCGTCGGCCGACGCAGGTAAGCCGAAAGCTTGTCGCGCGCCGGCGACCGTCTTTTGCCAGTCAGCCGGTGGCTACTTTGAGCATTGGCACGTACCGACGACGACGGAGAAGACGCCGGCGACGGCTGGCAATTCCGATCGCCGCGAACTGCCACGGCCCAGTCGTGCTACTTCCCTTCTCGTTTGCGTCACTCTAGGAAGTCACCTCGAGGCGTCTGCGGCGGAGGCTGCAGTTTCGCAATGAGCCCGCGGCTCAAGGGTGGTGGGGGATGGAGCAAAAGATCAGGAATAAAAAGGACGTCATGTGGAGGAGAACTAACTAACGAGTGAGTCAGTGTCAGTGGGGAGTGAACTTGAAAGAGATGGGGGAGTGGACGCGAGTGGAGCAGTCATGTTGGTGCATGCGAAGAGCAGGGGCAGAGAAGTGCAAGAAGAGTGCTGTGAGAGAGAGAGAGAGAGAGAGAGAGAGAGAGAGAGAGAGAGAGAGAGAGCCCTCGAGCTTGTTCGGGCATCGCAAGAGCTGCATGCGCAGCGTTTTACTCGGCGTCCGATTGCCGAGTCAGATTTTCTCCGCCAGTAGACGTGGCGGTCCCGACCCGTATATGGGTGTGTGTGCATTGCAAAGAGCAGCTTTGTGGTTGGCAAGTTAATATCCAGCGGCAGACAACTTTTGTGAATATGTGGAGGCCGTTTGCCTTTCTGTGTCGAATCTGGAGAGGCAGGGGGGGCTCAGCCGAAGCCAGCCATCCGTCTATCCATATACCGAAAGCTCTGCGGTTCTTGCCTCATTCGAGAGCCTCTGGTTGGCGGTCGTGCTCAGGTGGGGAGCACTTACCCTCCTGAACTTCGGTAGCTGTAGGGGCAGCAGCAATGAGCAGAAGGAGGCGATGGAAGAGGAGGAGTGGCCTGGAGCGGAGCGTTTGAGTGGCGATTTCAGCGGCGGTTGCTTTATTCTCGTTTTGCATTCTCTTTTGTATCGATCCCATCGCCCTTCGTGCACCTGATGGCCTGCCGGACCGCCATGCTCGGTTTAACCAGTGCAGCCATTCATGAAGCCACTGGCCGAGCAGCAGTCAATGAGGCCTTCGTCTACCTCCCTTCGTGCATCTCCGAGCAAGACGGCCTCGATCAGCAACACTTTGTTGTCGGCTGGCTCCCCCCCCCCCACCGTGTGCCCCATTCCAGCAACGTCTGGCACGACCGCGACCACTGCGACTAGTGTGTGCATGAGTTAACAGGTTGCTCGAGAGAGAGAGAGAGAGAGAGAGAGAGGGGGGAGAGAGGGAGAGAGAGGCTGGAGAGGGAGAGAGTGAGGGAGGAGACAGAGGGAGAGAAAGACGAAGAGAGACAGAGACAGGGAGACAGAGCAAGACGAACACAGACAGAGAGATGAGAGAGAGAGAGTCTTTGGTACATCACTTGACCTTCCTGCAGTGCTCCTTTGCTGATGCTTGTAAATGAGGCACGGTGCTGGAGATGGTGAGCTCAGTCGGAGTGAGACACACTGCCCTGCCCCTGTCAGCCTACCGTCGAGCTATGAGTGGGTGCCTGCCCCCCCCCCGGCTAACAAAGCAAAGGCAAAGCTTGGCCCAATAGGACAGGTGACAGTGTCGGTGGACAAGCCTACAGTAATTCGCTTGAGTCATTAACTCGAGATAAGATTGGCTGTGCTGCCGGCTGCAGATATGCTCCAGCAGCCATGCAGACATGTGACCACTCGAGCGAGGCGAACTTGTACTTGGATTCCGAGTGCTCGGCAAAGGTCTAAGGTCTCTGCTGCTGCCGATTTACCTTCCTTAGGCCGATTGCTGTTCGGGTGCAGTTTATCGTTGCTTTTTAATGTAATACCTTTCTGTTGGAACTTGCACAAGAGCAAGCACAGGTGCTCAGCCCGATTAGCTGCAGCCAGTGACAAGATGCCCACCACCCACTCACCCAGCCCCCACTTCCTGCGGCAATTGCTATGACAAAATGTGCTTCAGCCAGCCTGCAGTAGCTGCAGCTAGCCTACAAAGACAGGTGAGGGATCCTTATCTCTCGAGATACAAGACAGGCGAGCTGGTCGACTGACTTTAAGGCCAAGTGGCAAGTCGTTGACTAATAGTGGGTGGAAAATTGTAGACTTTGGTTGTGATGAGAGGCTGTACTGCCTGCTGGACAGCCTACCTGAGATAGTACTCCAGTCGATGGCTGCCTGCCTGTCATTGGCCCAACAGAGCCAGCTGGCAGAGTGGGAAGGAGCCGGCGGCTCGACTGCTGCAAGAAGCATGCTGTCCTGGTGCTAGCTTAATTCGCGTGCTTCGAGCGACAGGTTTCACTTTGCTGCCTGCTGCTGCTGCTGCTGCTGCTGCTGCTGCTGCTGCTGCTGCTGCTGCTGCTGCTGCCGCCGCCGCCGCTGCTGCTTGGTAGTGCTGCTGCTGCTGCTGCTGCTGCTGCTGCTTAATAGTGCTGCATCCTCGTTGAGCCCTCGTGCGCTGGCCCTGGTGAAGGCTGTGTAGTGGTGTGGTCACATTGCTTTCCTGCCGGTGGGAGTACAGGCTGGCCCTTGATTCAAGACAGAAACTGAATATAACAACTCATTTCGAATAGCACTCGCATGTGAACTTTGATCTCTATTCGTGTGCTGCTGCTTCGCGCGCGTGGTGCCCGCAGAGCTTTCGACCACAATCTCTGTTGTGTTGAAGGCTAGCGAGCTTACCCGTTGGCCAGCGACAAGGGCGCCAAACGTGCTTTGGCAGCACCATGGCAGCCAGCGACTGTGTGCAGGGTGGCACCTTCCAGTTTGGACCGCTGCAGCTTCACAGCGGGCCATCCTCAAGCTCGCCTTGCGTAGACCTCGTTAGCTTCACATTCATTCTGTCTCACAGAGCTGGTGGCACCGATGGGCGCGCTTGCGAGTGTGACTCACACGATCGCTGGCTCAGGCAGGCGCAGTCTCCTCCATGGTCTGCCCCACTCGGTCAGTGCTTGGTCTGGTAGAGTAGGCTCGAGATGGTCATTTATCTGCCCCCTGCGCACCTGCACCTTGCCATGGCAACAAGCAGCTCGATTGCTCGATTGTCGATTTAAATCAGTAGGTCATGAACGTGCAGGAGGCTTGAAAAAGCAAGCAGGATTTTGTGGTAGATAAAATGGATCACGTTTGCGTGCATCTGACCAAGGTGCCGTGTCCTCCTTAGTCGAAGACGTGTGGACGATTCCTGCTTGTAGCTGGTTCACACATGTCTCGTTCGTAGGGTGTCTTTGTCTTGTACATGTGCCGCCCTGGGCGAGTGGGTATACACGATGATGGTGGACCCATCACAGCATGCCAGCAAGAACGAGAACATAGTAGACCCATGGGTCTGTATTTCACAAGCCGCCAGCCCGGAAGGAAGTTATGAGTGCAAGCATGGGGAGATCAAGGGGGCGGTAAACAATTCATACAGCCAATGGGGTGCATCAGCTATGCATGGTCCTTCCACCTGCAGTTGAAAGCTGTGTGGTGGCTGCGTTATAGTGTGCAGCCATAAAACGTTCCGTCTATAAAAGGTCCATCTAAAAGAAGTTCCGTCGATTACGGCAGGCCATGGGTCATGGATGGTTGCTGGCCACTGGCAAATTCACAGTCGATGCTAGTTAGGCCCAAACTGCAAAGATGGCTGGCTGCTATATGTGGCAATGTCGTAAGGATACAGGTGAGACGTGCAAGTTTTTAGAAGATATTGCAATGTGTTACAGTCAACTCATGTCGCTTGTGAGATACCTGAGACATGCCTTGCATTCTAGTGGCTTCGAAATGGTATATGATCTGGATTGTTGCTATATGCTCTTTAGGAGTCGTTCTGTGTCTTCCACAGAAGTAAGCACTAGTTTCTTTAAAAATAGCATATGCCATTTCTGGGAAGCCTGTAATTTGGCTGTAGCCATGGGCGTAGCTAGCTAGCATCGACTGATCAGGTAATTGCCATCATCAACTGTGTGAGTCATCTACCCAAGTCATGAGTTTACTCGAGTGCAGTGCCATTGTGGAGGTGTGGTGGGAGTAGGCAGTAGGCCTACATCTATGCAGGTTCAGAGAACAGACATGGTTCGCATCTGGTTGTGTAACTGTGGGTGTAATTCACGAGCGGCCATGCAAACAGCAGCACAGGGCACTGCACGTCGCTCAGCAGAGTGAACTCGGGTGGCTGGGCGCCAGACAGCACTGCAGTGCCGCGAGCCGTTGGCCGTATTAAAAAAAGAACACTCCATGCCACTCATTGTAGAAGGAAGGTGAGGACAGGCTGAAACGAGGTGTCACTCACAGGTGGCCCTATGCCGTGGGCCAGTGAGGCAGTGGGCAACTGAGTTGGGCTGGCGCTGGCTGGCCTGCCAGCGAGCTGCTTCGTGCGAAGCTCAGCAGGTTCGGCCGAATGCAGCAGTTCAGTGGCAGCAGTTCTCAGCCTGGCCAGTCGTAGACAGCATTTAAAGGCAAGCCTTTAATCGGATCGATGATCCTGCAGCAGCCAGCCTGGCAGTGGGCCTGTCATACAGGCTGACCATGGTGTGTGAGCCGTTGCCTTGGAAAGCCTTAGCCTTGCAGATAGGCAGGCTGGCTGGCAGGCAGGCCTCGGGTCTGACCGGTTGGATTGAAGCAGCCTCGACTGCAGGTGGCAGGCTGCCTGCTGTCCGGTATAGTCGCTTGCTTTCTTTCATGTTAATCTCTCCCCGATCGGACTTGAGCCGCTGCCATGAATGTGAATTGCATCTGCTGCTGCTACTGCTGCTTGTAGCTGACATCTGCAGCCAGGCCTGGCTCGACATGCCCTGCCATGCTACTTCCTGCCATCTGCCATGCTTACACTCCGGGCAGCTGATGTATGTACAGCAGCAGCTGCTGCTGCCCGTGCAACCACTGCCGCTTCGTGCTGGCATCAGCTGCCGGCTTCGCTGAGCCACCTCACTTGGGAGCAGGCCGCTCTCTGTGCCGATTGTGCTAGTCTAGATTCCTGCCAGCTGACATCAGATCCGGTTTCTAGCCTCTGAGTGGAATGATGCTCTAGGCTGGGTGCTTCCAGTTTTTCGCTTTGGTTCATCATTAAGCGCCTAGAAAGAGATTTGAGTTCTCCGAGGGTGCTTTATCAAGTGCGTTATTACTTTTCTTATTATTTCAATTCTATCGCTCACTACTCAGTGAGTCAGAGGATGCTACTTTGCTGCTGCTGCTTGACAGACTTAGTGCCTCCTTGCTGATGATATAGCGAAAGATCCTGGCACCAAAGATCTCAGTTGCCGCCCGCTCTTGCAGAGCTTCACCATGGACTGAAACTGATTAGTACCCAAAAGCAGCTAGGTAGACGCATGTCTTCGGTGCAATTCGAAGATGACTGCTGCACTGGGAATTCCGGACGGTTGGTGCACTTTCGAGAAGGCAGCTTCTCGTTTTGTAAGTGACATCCTGACGTGTGAGAGCGAGCATCTGTCTCTATATGCTCGTGTGAGAGTCTCCCCTCGTCGTCGTCTGCTATCGTGCCATCAATCGTTGCATGAGCGCGATGCTTTGCCTCGGCGGACAGATCATGGTGGCAAGGGGCTAGCATGGCACGGTTTCCTTTGTTGGGGTCATTTCTTTCATTTTCTTTCACGAACGCGGTAAGTCGTGCCAGTGCTGTCGGTGCCACCAGTTCATAGTTCCGTAATTACAGCCTCTGAAAGCTGGCGCGTTTTGCTGATGGTGGTGGCTCTGCGAAGTGCAGCCGTGCCTTTCTGTGCCTCCAGCTGGTTTTCCTTCCGTCGGCTAACATAGGGATAACGCATCGGCTGTGCCGTGCCTTGCTGATCTCAAGAGCCATAATTCTCGGGTTGCTGCATCTGACAGTGCCTAAGCCAAGGAAACCCTCGCCGCCTCCGTATGAGAATTGTACACGCGCTTGTCACCACTTATTCCAACCAATGGTGCCACGAATGGCCTGTGCATAACATCTGGTTATCAGGCAAACTTCCCTGTTACTGCCAAATTCTTAAATGTGACCTTCGATTTACAGTCTGACACTCGTAAGCTCTATGGCAAGTGTCATGTTTATACATACACCTGTATGTGAGGTGGGGTGGGAGTGGGTAAAGACAGCTACTGAGACAGGGATAGCCAGACTTGCAAAGCAAGAATGATAGAGAAAGTGAGGATGTGAGAGAGGCAGACATTAAGGCCAGAAGAGAGATACAGACGAGGAGGAGATGGCCTGAGAAAGAGGGAGTGAGGGAGGAAGAAGCTTTTTTAAAAGGCACTCGAATTCCCTCTCCTCGTGTCCATGCTTATCCATCGTGCCCAACACATTAACCCTCAAGAGTTTCACTTTACCGTCTCAACCATTCATAGACAGCTGCTGTAGTTGTTTAATGGTACCCTAAAAGCTGCATCTGACCCAGAGAAGAAACGGAAATCCCAGGATTCTTATCAAAGATGATCTTATTTAGATATGAGAACTTTCTTATTGATTTCAGTTGAAGCAGTATCTCAAAGATGCTTAGTTCGTATGAATCGTTCTTTGTGTGCTTATGCATGCTGAAATTGTGTTTTCACTAATCAATCATGTGCTTATTTCCAGCATGAGTAAAGTACCTCGAAGGATAATAAGTTATGCAATTGTTTTACTGCAATCATTAGTATTCTGCCTCTGTCAAAAATGACTTGTAGCTTCACACCCTGAGCAGCTACAGACTAGACTCTACTAGGCACTCTACTGTGGCTTCTCTTTCCAGCATATGTAAAGAACTTAAAAATAGATTTAGGTCTCTTAGTTTGCTGTACAAATGTCTTCGTATAATTATTGTTTTCGAGTGGCTAGTTTTTCAGTAGGGCAAAATAAGTGCTTTGCGAAGCAGATGCATTTTTAGCTTTGCTTCTGAGTGTCGGCTTGTTAGTATATATCGTGATGTCAGTAAGTCGGCAAATACACCCCGGGATTTACTTGTACATGAGCTAAAGGCATGATCTCCAAAAGATTCGAGGCTGATTTGGGGTACAGCTAAACGAGTGCAGCCCGAGGGTCGGGTAGCTAAGTCAGAGCCCCACAAGATAGTTTTTCAGTAAGCCGGAGCAAGATAAATGAATGCACCTAGAAGTTAGTGGTAAGACCTGTAAGTCGATGTGCTTGCAAGTCACGACCTAGGTTAAGAGTTCAAATCCTTCAGCTGGCTACGACTCTTTCTGCTGCTATATAAGCGAGGCTGTCTAATCGGGCATCCTTTACTTTGATCGCGATCCAGTTTGGGTTGGAGAGAAGTGATCTAATGTAGCAGTTGCAACATTGATGACAGACAAGCCAAGCTGCTTTGCAGTAGACTATATGTGAGCTAGTTGAGGTGAAAGCCGTTAAGGCTCTTTTGTCGCTATACAAATGAGGCTGTTTAAATCAGCTAATATTTGTCTTATTTCAGACGCTGGAAATCGGTATGGAGTTACATAAGTCTGGAGTAGATGTTACAAGTAATTTTATAATAGTAATATTCATAATGTCTTTTGCGTGGTCCCGTAAGAGAATTTTAAACGCATGGACTAACTTTGCAGTGTACAACGACACCAATTTTCCTGATACCAACTGTTCATTGCAGCCGTCCTGAGGTGCTAGTTCTATGGTAATCACTTCCCTGACTGCCTTCATGACTCAGCTAGCTATGCTTCTCACTTTCTCTTTAATGCTTGAGATTCAGTCTGTCGTCTGCCACATGCATGCCGAAAGCTGCTTAGGCTATGAGCACTATAGAAAATATATATTCATTTGTATAGCGCCCCAGGAGAACGCTTCACACATGCCTCGGAGCTCGAGCCGGCCACCTCAGCCAGACCTCGGTCGGGGCGAGCACTTTGACCGCTGGACCAAACCAACTCTTCTGTGTGACAACGTCTTAGTCTGTTATGGCTTTGTGGAGTTACAATCGAAGATACCCGGCTGTCTATAATGTTTCTTTTGGCCATCATTGCTTGGTCCCAACGGTGCCACACACACACACACACACACACACACACACACACACACACACACACACACACACACACACACACACAACACAGGTACAGAGGCACACAGGGCAGCTAATTAAGTTATTGCACAATTCTGCAGGGTTAAGGAAGAAGGTGATGGCTGCACTTGGCTTACTCTTTTGTGGCTGGCCTGAATAAGCCCAGTGTTGACTGGGTGCCGTTAGCCACACTGGCATGGCTGAAGGGGGGGGGGGGGTCAGTGAGGTAGGTGGTGGCCACCACAGTTGGTTCAGCCCAGCTAATTTGGTTCCAGCTTTCGGTTAGCCAGACTTGTTGGTCGTCAGGGCTGCCATGCCTGGCTGCTTGCTATACACACGTAGCTGGCAGCTGGGTGTGCCCCTTCCGTTCTAACTGTGCTCAGCCAGCGACTTGCCTTTCGTCACAGTGCCTGCATTTGTTGCCTGTTCCTGCAGCCTGTCACACACACACACACACACACACACCCCAGCAGCCAAAAGGTTTAGGTAATGTAATGTATCTCCGTCTGTAACTCCACAAAGTCATAAAGACCATGTAGGTGTTACGCAGGAGAGTTTTGTATTGCGCACTCACAGCCTAAGCGGCTTTCGGTAGGTACGTACTGCCCCGGGTTATCTGCTGCTTGAGATGGTACAGAAAAGATGTCTGGGCATTCATTCGTCTTGCTTGTCCTAGTGCGAAGGTCATTCGGCCAGGCTGTCTTTACAGCACATTTAAAGTGCCAAGCATGAGATGAAGTTCTCTGAGGGTGTTGTGCAGATTTATTATTATAATTATGATTTCTATTGTAATTTAGGTCTGAAGCAACCGGCCTTAAGGAACTGACCTATCTGCTGCTGCTGCTGCCTCAGCTTGAAAGTCTTGACAGTTGCCAAGTCAACAGCGCCGAGGAACACGTGGCAAGAGCAGCAGCTGGAAGGACAGAGGAAGGAGTGACAGAGGAAGGAGGACAGAGGAAGGAGTGACAGAGGAAGGAGCGCCGGCCGCCTCGCGTGGCTGAGCATGCCGGCAGGCCGGCCGAGGTACCCTTCGTCAGCCCTGTCACCTTGTCACTCACGCCTTGCCTTGCCAGTTGGCTGCGAAGCCCAGCGGCTGGGCGTCTTTTGTAGCCTGCCGACTTGCAGCTAGCTCACTGCTGTGGACACCTGTGCTGCTATTGCTTGCAGGCAAGAAGTCGTAAGCTCAGCAATCGCATGAACTGGCTGAATGAGCTTGCACTGGCAAATGTCGGTATGACCTGCCTAACCTTGAAGTGACCCTTCGAGAGAATTGACTCCAGGTGAAATTGGCCAATGTAAACAAGCCTTCCATGGTCGTTTGCAGACCGATCAGCTGACCCGGAAAAGTGCCAGCTAATGCCGTCGTCGAAAGCCAGCTGGCCCAGGTTTTTCAATAAACTGGCTTGCAAGGCTGGGACAATAGGTGTGCTTGTAAGCCAAACAGTCGGTGTGTTTATGTTGAGAAACCATCGCAGGACTCGAGTGTTTGTTCGGCAACAAAAGTGGCACCGTAAACCGGATCCTGGGAGCCTTATTTTCCTGTCCGATCTGTGCCGGGTTTCGGCTGGCCTTCTGTCTCACCGGTATTTGCATGCCGTTAATGCCTTGAGGTCTTGGTTGGTCCATGCATTCGTGACATCTCGTCTCGACTTGTGCAACTCACTGCTTACTGGCCTACCAGCATGTGCGATCAGGCGATTGCAGCTGGTGCAAAACTCTGCAGCTAGGCTTGTCTGTCGTGAGCTTCGCAGTTGCCACATTACTCCACTTCTCGCCGACCTGCACTGGCTACCAGTCAAGCACCGAATTGACTTCAAGGTTTTGTCGCTCACTTTTAGGTCCTTTCATTCTATGGCTCCAGCCTATCTCTCCGACATACTCCCCCATCAGGCCAAGCATCGTACCACCTGCTTTTCGGAATCCAACAGTCTAGAAATGCCTCGTACAAACCTTAAATCCTTTGGAGACCGTGCATTTAGTTCGTATGCTCCCAAAGCCTGGAACTCCCTCCCGACCTGCGTCAGAACATCCCCTGACCTGACCACATTTAAAAGGAACTTAAAAACATACCTATTTAGGACAGCATTTAGTGGGTCCATGTGATTCGTCCTTCACGTGCTTATGGGTGCTGACACTGTGCATGCTGCCACTAACCACATTTGCATGCTGACCCTGTGCATGTCACCCCTAACCATGTTATTCGTTTTGTTTGTTTTTCAAGCATGATTTTACTTACCATTCAATTGCATTTCCCTTTGCAGCAAATGTAAAGCGCCTAGAAAGAGATTAAGTTCTCTGAGCACGCTTTATCAAGTACATTATTATTATTATTATTATTGCGGTGGTAGGGTCAGCCGTGCCTGCATATGCATTGGTCATCATCCCATAGCCAGCTGCTGTCACCTGGGAAATTGCATGCCACTGCTGGCTGGCCACCGCGGTTCTGTGCCAGATCTTTGATCGTTGACTCGCCATTTTCGATGAGTATTTCAAAAGGGGGATTCGGGCATTTCCCCATGGAGGTGACTCTGGGCTACCAAACATTCAAAGGTCCGATGTGCTATTTCATTGTGCTTTTCTCCATTTAGCTTTTGCAAAGGTGACTCCTTCAAGCAGCTATTGTGCTCAATTAGCATGTCTTGTTCATGCTAATCAACTCTCACTGGCTGCTTTTAAAGTGTGTTTGCTTTGAAGAGCTACCGTGGGAGAGTTTTTCGACTGTTAAAAACTAGAGGCTGAGCTAGTAGAGCCTCCCAGTTGATTCCGGACAGTAAAATAGTTGTTCAGATGATGTTCAGATCCAAGATCCAAGGAGTGTGTCCTCTGACACTCAACGAGTGTCTGAGGCTGCCACTATGGCTTCAAAGCCAAAGGTGCATCATAGGAGGTAAAGTTTTCTCGAATATTCTGTCGCTCAGTCACCGTAGAATAACATTTGTGTATTTTCGATATGCTTCTATGGCCTGGTTAAATATTGTTAAGGAATGAGTGTCCAACAAGCAAGTCAGACAAAAGGACTAGTAAGAAAGAAGCAGCACCAGCCTGGAATTTCTTGGGACCAACGTCCAGTGCACAGTGAATGTTCTCGAAAAGAATCGGCTGTAGGCAAATACTCGGCCATTACATGTCGGATCAATGAGCAAAAATTGAAACCAAAGTTCAGGTCTGTGTCACTTCAATGCAGTAGACTATTTGTGATTTATGTTGAATAAGGTTTGTGATTTAGATTGACTAAGGATTGCTGCAATAACTACTGCAGTGATGTGCAAATAGAGCTGAACTCACTTTGATCCAACAAGTATTGGCTAGGTTATGGATTTTACAAGGCATAAAGTTACATTGTAAATTAAGCTATTTATAAGTCACTTGCATTCACCTCAACAAGCTGCAAACAAGTACCAAGTACCAATACGTGTACCAAGGTTAGGCAAGTTGGGACACAATTCGCATGTCATGCCGAGATTGGTAAAAAAAAAATAATATTTCTAGATAATTAACTTCCTGTTTACTTTTATGTTAGACAGGGTTTGCCTAATCCTCTTTTTCCTTTTGTGGAAATCGCCTAACTTCCGAAACCATTTCTCATCGTTTGAAAGGTTTGCTAACGAGAAATTTGCTTATTGGACAAATTTTTTCTGTATTTTCTTGACATATACTTTAAATTCTGCGGTGGGCTGTGGGCACTTGCAGTTACGTTTATGCAGCAAAAAGCATCCCAAACGGGTCACGTTCGGACGCGCAGGTGAATTATGTGCAAGCACTGTGCAGAGCGCAAGCACAGCGACCGAGGCAAGTTCTGAAGTGTATTCTGAAGCAGGAAATCATTAATCGCCTGTTCCGAGTGAAAGCCGTTAAGGCTCTTCTATGAGTATGCAAATGAGGCTATTAAATGAGCTGACCTGTACTTTCTCTACATGGCCAATGGACTGCAAGCATGCTCTGGTGAATTCACACTGCACTTTCACAGGGAGCTGTCGCATGAGGCAGCCCAAGAGGGATGTACCGAGGACAGGGTGGCCCCTCTCCTCTCTTCCCCACACGCATGCATGCACGCGCGCACGCTCGCACACACCCTGCGATTTCGGACTGTCGATGAAATATACCCAAGGCAAAGGAATGTCATGGTTGAAGTGAGACGAATTACGTCTTTGTTTTTGTTAATTTTGTTTGTGCTTGGGCAATGTGAGCACAATCGGAGCACAATCTTGTTTTTCAAATTTTTGGCAGCTTCATTCTCACTCTGCCAATGCCCATCCTGTCGTTCCTACGGACTACAGCTGCACTGGCTAATGCTTGCTTTGCTGAAAGGCATGCTGTTTGACGTTGCAGTGTCTCAAATTTTCATTACTCGTTGACAGCTGTGCGTTCACCTGCTCTGTCGCGCCTTGCGCTCTGTCGCAGGCACAGTCGGCGAACCAAGCGCTCTCAACACTCGGTCGGCTGACCGCTAGATCGCTTCACTTTCCGACCTTTACTTGACGATGGAGTTGAAGGTTTGGGTCGACAGCGTGCAGCGCGTGGTGTGCGGAGTCACGCCGGCGACCACTTGCCAGGACGTGATCATAGCCTTGGCTCAGGCGATGGGGCGCACCGGTCGCTTCAACCTTATCGAGCAGTGGCGGGGCGCGGAGCGCCCCCTGGGAGCCACCGACAGCCCCATGGAGGTGCTGCAGAAATGGGGAGAGTACGCCCATGAGGTGACGTTTGCACTGTGTGAGTCGGCTGCAAAAAAGAAGAAAAAAAGTAAAGATCCCTCGACGGAGTCTGAGGCTGCTGCTGCGCGAGCGCACCGCACCACCACGGTGCGCGGTGGCGGCAAGGGCGCGCCCAATGCCGGCCGCGGCAGCAGTGCCGTTAGGAAGTCGCTCAGCTTCAGCGGAGCGTCGTTCGCTGCCGGCGGACTGTCGACGTGTCAGGTGCAAGTAGCGTACAAGAAAGTCGTGCCGTCAGTAGAAAGCATTGGCGAACGAGATCACGAGATGGATTTTGAAAACTCTTTGAAGGTAATGAAGAGCTAACTAGTTGTGTTACTGCTAAAGCAGCGGCTGGATTGCAAGCCAAGTACCGATTGATTCTTGTTATGTAACACAATTTTAACCTGAGTAGTAAGTGTTTTGCCTACTTCCTTCTTTTGAGTCAGAAGTATAGAAAATGGCCAGTATTGCCTACAGACTTCGCTTTGGGTGACCAGGGCAGAGATTAAATCTTAAATTAACCATTTCCGATGAGCCAAGCATTTTTGGTTCACGTTTGGTAATCAAGAACCGAATGAATCAAACATAAACGTGTATTTACTTTGAAGTTGAAAAAAGTTGGTAGTTCTTCCTTTGAGCTGTTACTGTCACACTGGTATCCATCAAGTTCCCCTCCAACGTTCTTATCCAACAATGTGAAGTGCCTAGAAAGAGATTTGAGTTCTCTGAGGGCGCTATATCAAGTGTATTACTATTATTATTATCATTGTAACAAGAGCCTGTATGTCAGAGGCTCCGCATTAGACTCGGTAAGACCAAGGTCTCAGGTCAGATGGCTGTGGTCTTTTTGAGTGTGGAAGTGTGGCTTTCTCTACTCAGCTGCAACTGTGAAATTGGAATGTTAATTTGCCCTACCTTCCTCGCTTTCTGATTTCTTACTCTCTCCAGAAGATAGCTGGTACCTGGGGGGGTTGCAGTTGCTGAGCCCATCCCATCTCAGTCCCAGTCCCGTGGGGGTTCTGAGATGGCTGGCTACTTGTGATAGATGATGGCTACAGGTACCTGCCTCTAGTGAATGAATAAAGTTCCTCAGCTGGAATCTATACCTTCTACACCTGCTAATACTTCCAAATAAAAGGCATCACGCCTAGTAGTGTGGTATTTACCCTTTTCATAGCCCGAAATATTGTTTTGTTAAGGCTCACTACCAGGCGGTGTGGGGGTTGGCAGTGGTGAGAGCTCATGGTGAGCCATGGGATTCTGTGCAGGGTGATGGATGAAGAAGTATATGGATATGCACATACGCAATGCCTCGGTCAGTTTCTGCCAAACTCTTGGAATAGCGAATCTCGTGACTTGTCTTCTTTCCTTGTACCGGCTTCTAAACATACCAGAATTATATAAATTGGTGTTTTGACACAGTCCCTAATATTGTGCAAGAAATACCATCTAGCAAAGCAGCTATTGGTCACTTACCTCCAATGTTCTCCTGCAGTTTTAGCATGTGAAAGGAGGTGCCCAGTGCTTGTCATCTCCGACCGACATTCCGAAGTATAGTTTGTAGGCCTTGCATATCTTAACATGTGCTTTCGCTGAATACGTTTATACTCTAGTCTTGATAAGTTGTCCACACACACACCTAGCAATATGCATCTGCTGAGTGCTGGCAACATCTTTGTGCCGTGGCAATCAAATGTGGCAATTCATTCAGAATACTCTTTCTCTGCTATAACTTAAATTTTAATGTTTGGTTAAGGCACCTCTATTCGTACACTTCAGTGGATCTACTCTAGTAGAACTATGTCTGCCTAATCCTTACTAATTTGGGTAGTGGCCCAAAGCCTGCCATATGTGCAAACATGAGATCTGCGCCATGCGTAGCAGCAAATAGTAGCATTTCAAAACATTTTTTGTGAGCACAAAAGCAAGATTATCGAAAGCTGCTTTGGCTGTGAGTGCGCTATACAAAACTCTTCTGCGTTAACACCCACATATTCATTATGGCTTTTTGGAGTTACAGACGGAGATACATTACATTTGTGTGAAACAATTGCCATTTTCTATTTATCTTATTCGTATGGGATTAGGAAGATACACTTTCTACACAAGGACAAAAATAAATTGAAATTGTTTTCTACTGTTATTGTAGTGCTCTCGTGCTGACAAGTTGCAAGATTTTTCTCAGCATACTTCAATAGATCCGGCTGTTTTGTCAGCCTTGCAATATTACCGATTCAGCAGCATCGAATGTTTACATGCAAATCGGCAAGTGTGCCGTATATTTCTTTAAATGACAAAGTGGTGAAGTGCTTTTTTGTCATAAATCTCTATCCTTCTCCGGCAAGCACTGCCTGCACGGTGCAGCTGCTCTCGGCTTTAGAATTCGTGCCACTTTTGCCGTGCAAGGTCACATGCTCCCACGTGCCACAAACCCTTGCGCCTGTCAAGCCACGTTCATGCACTCCTTAAGCCGTAATGGCACACTGGGTGGGGCGGTTGCTTTTCATGACCTCGGTCCCGAGGTCGCGTGGGCTCGAATCCTTCGGTGGGGCGATCCTTCATTGCCGCTGCAAGCTGTGGTGATGGCTGTCAAGGCTCTTCTGCTGCTATACAAAAGAGGCTATTAAATCAGCTGGTATATTTTTGGTGACAAGCGAGCATGAGGCAGCTGCTTTGAACCCTTGAATCGTTTCTTGGCTAGACATTTATGCATGACTCCATTACTGTGACAAGTGACATGTGTTGCAAGTGGGCTGTAGGAGTATTATCGGTGTGTCCTCCTCATCCGGTAGTATCTTGAGCATCCGGGGCAACGTAGTCTGCGTGACCTGCCTGTGTGTAGAGTGCCTTGTGCCTATTGATGAGTGAAAACATTCGGTGTCGTCAGTGAGCTCTTGTATCGAGTGCACTGCATTTTGCCCCTTCCCCCAGACGTGCCCTGCTATATGGGGCTCATTGACCTTGACCGGACTATTGGTTGGCTCGATTGGTCGTTGCAAGAGCTCCCTCTGCCACAAGCGAGCGACCTTGGCAGTCATGTAGCTACACCGCCCTGAGGCTATTCTGATTCGTCATCTGGTAGCTCTGCTTGCCGCTGGCAAAAGCCGTGTCGTAAGCAGTGGACTTCGCGTGTCGTGAATCCTGCGTGTGACACTCACTGCCCACCAGGCTGTGCGGCCAGGAGGAGCCAGTGAGTTTATGTGGACCGACTGTAGTAAATGTGTGCTGAAGTTTGCCGTCTAATTTCCCACTCTGTGTGTTCGTCCTGAGGTAATAATAATAATAAAAAATAACACATTTGTGTAGTACCCTCAGAGAACTTAATCTCTTTCTAGGCACTTTGCCGATGCATTATAGAAAGCATGTTCGAATGGTTAGCAGTAGCCTGCTCAATGTCAACAAGCATAACATGGTTAGTTGTGACATGCACAGGGTCAGCATGCAAATATGGTTAATGGCAGCATGCACTGTGTCAGCACGCATAACCGCACAAAGGAAGAATCACGTGGACCTGCTAAATGCTGTGTTAAATAGATGCGTTTTAGGTTCTTTTTAAATGTCAAGTCGGGGGATGTAGTGAGTTAGCAACTTATCTGGAGCTATAGGAGCCTTGACTTTGCAGATCAACGTCGGCATCATTGGGCTACCATTCCAGGCCACCACTCACAAGATAGAGGGCTAGAATCACCTGTCGACCAGATTGTGTATTGTTCCCAATTTTCTTTCGGTCATCCTGCTAGCTAATGATGCCTGCTGCAATATTTCTTTCCTCTACTACTATTTCTACTAATGCTGCTGCCACCGCCGCTGCTCTCTCTCTCTCTCTCTCTCTCTCTCTCTCTCTCTCTCTCTCTCTCTCTCTCTCTCTCTCTCTCTCTCTCTCTCTCTCTCTCTCTCTCTCTCTCTCTCTCTCTCTCTACCTCTCTCTACCTCCTCTCTTTCTCTCTCTCCTCTCTTTCTCTCCTTCCTCTCTCTCTCTCTCTCTCTCTCTCTCTCTCTCTCTCTCTCTCTCTCTCTCTCTCTCTCTGAGCAGTGTTTCCACCATGCAGCCTCCATAGCTTAATTTGAAAAGTGACCTGCTTGTCAGGGCTGTCACCCTCCCACTGGCCCTTGAGTTTTCTATTTCTTTTTTGGAATAAAATGCTGATAACTCTTGGATGTGGTCACAGTAGACCAGCAAGCCTGCCGGTCGAGCTTAGGGGATCGGACCTTTTTTATATCAAAGCTCCCCCCCCCCACAAAGGCTGCATGCATCGATTCTGCCCGGCCAGTTCCTCATTGAGATTAGTCTTGGTGCTCGTCCCGGCTACGAAGCAGCAGCTGCCAAATGTGTCACCGATGGGCTGCCAGAGCAAATTGCTGGACGACCAGGCAACTGGAGGAATCATCCTACTAGAGAACAGGATTACGAGATCAACCACCTCTTTTGCATAAGCAATGGGGAGGTGGGTGAGCAGGTTGGGTTGGCCAGGTAGGAAAGAGCAGCACGTGCCACCAGCCATTCGCAGGCCACCGCACGTGCCACCAGCCATTATCATGCACACATCGTACATGATCGGATGCCTGCGAATGATTCTTGATGAATGCTGATGAATCTTGATCTTGCACGATGCACGTGCCACCAGCACGCAGGCCTGCATCCGATCTGCCTTGCAGCTAGCTCTGCTGCTACTCACGACGCACGTCGGCTTGCGTCCAGCAGAACGTCTACTTCTACTGCTCTCGTCGGCTGAGCAATGTTTACTTGGCAGCTTGTCTGACTGTAGCTCTGGTAGACTGGTATGCCATAAGCAGTCACCACGAGTAGTAGCTGGCGAGACGGTGGTGGGGCTGCTGGTGCTGGGGAGTGGTGCGGCAGACTCGTGAGCTGGCTATTTGAGCTTAGCTGCTCTGGTCGGATGCCGCCTGGGGATGACTGTCCCTTTTCGGGGAGGGGGCATCGCCACTGGGCAGGGCAGCCGCACATTGTTACACTTCCTGTTGCTCGCTCTTGCGATGCCGGTTAATGCCCTTGTTACGGGGCCAGCCTAGCATGTCTCTCTAATTTCTTTTATTCACTCGGTATGCTCAGGATCCGCCGCCACCGCCGCCGAGCTCCGCTGCCCGACCTCCGCCGATGCCGCAGCACAGCGTGCTGGGCGAGAGCAAGCAGAAGGGAGGCATGCAGAACGCCAGCGATCGATCGGCTGCGTCCGGCCTTCAGCAGCCCGCCGCCGCGCCTCGTCCGTCAGTGCTGCTGCGACTGGCGAGCTCTGCCGCTGCTGCCTCTTACCCGAAAGCCGGATCGCCCTCGCCGGCCGACTCGAGCGCCCGCCTCATCGAGCGAGACGGTGACGTCGTCGATGCACGAGCGGCCAGCGGCGGTGAAGAGAGGCAGACCGTAAGTCGCCGAGCGGAGCTGGTGTCTGCGCCGGAAATGATAGCGATGGCTGCTGGCGGCGGCGTGACGGCAGCCGCTGCTGCTGCTGCGTCACTTGCACCGGCCCTGAACGTGCGCAGCAAGTCGGCTACGAGAGTGCCACTGCCTAGGCGTCCCACCCAAAACTGGAGCCTCCCGGAAGCAGACGGCTTGCCAAAGCCTGCCGTCGGTGCCGCTTCGAGCGGCGGCGGCCTCTGCTCCGAGACGTTGGGACTAGCTTCCGCAGTGGCGGCGACGGCTGCCGGCTGCTGCCTCGGCGCTGGGATCGGCAGCTGGGACCGGCAGGTGGCGTCGACGAGCAGTGGCACCACTGGCCTGAAGAAGGCTCTGAAGAAGGAGCCAGCTGCTGAAGCAGCGAGCAGAGCAAGAGCCAGAGATCCCGGATGGTCAGCTGCAATGGCTGCAACGTCGCTTGCCTTTGGCAATGTCGTCGTCGACTCGTGTGCCACCGCTGCCGCCACCGCAGCCGGCCCGAAGGCTCTGCAGGCGCTGCTGCCGATGTCTGCAACAAGTGACGGCAGCAGCAGGCATGCAGCCCTCGCCAGCGGCCCTGCATCGTCTGCGATCCACTGTGAAAAAGCCGGCGGTGGGCCTTTGCTGCCAACTGCCGACGAGACGCCGACCGGCGGCGGCGCTGCTACTGCTGCTGCTGCTTTGCTGCCGGGGGCCAGCCGAGACGGTGCTGCTGCAGCTGCTGCCACCAGCAGGACGTACTCGTGCTCCAACCAGTCAGCCGGTGACAGCCATAAGCAGCTGCATGGACCGCTGCTGGCAGTAGGCGCTGGTAAAGCTGAGGAGGAGGCTGCTGCTGCTGCTGCTGTGACGGCCACGGTCAGCCATACGGCCCAGGGCTCGACGTCATCGGATACTGCTACCGCTGCTGACCAGCGGCCAGTAGCAGCAGGCATGCAAGCCGGCACCACAACTGCTGCCGGCAGAGGTCGCAGCAGCTTGTTCCGCGCCTTGGCGGAGGAAGTGAAAGGACGGCGTAGCGCTTTGCTGCTGCCCCTCTCGGCAGCCACGACGAGCGTGCCGCCGCGCCACCGGCCGTTGGCAGCTAGGGGCAGCACCGGCGCCGCCGACGGCTGCTCTGCTTACTGCGGGCCTTCACCGCCTTCGCACTCGGCAGCCGACGTCGTCAGAGCTGCCGTGCCAGCCGCCTTGCCAGCCCAGACCCCTCAATTGCCGATGACGACCGATCGGGCTCCTGCTAGTCAATCGGGCTGCATGCCTGCCGGCCTGGAGTCCGAGTACGAAGTGCACCAGTGCACGAATGGCGCATCTGGAGCAAGAGCTGCACTGCCTTCCCAGAAATCCTCCCCGGGGGCGCTGGAGCCGTCGGCTTCCCGGCTGCCTTCAGAATCAGCAGTTGGCAAAGGGCTTCCGGTCACTGGCTCCTCCTCTTCTTCCTCGGTAGAGCAGCGGGCAGTCGGTTGAAACAGCGCATTCCGTCGCCGAGCATGCAGCAGTAGCCGTATGCAGCAGCAGTAGCAGCATGCAGCAGTCGAAGCATGCAGCAGTGGCAGCATCAGCAGTCGAAGCATGCAGCAGTGGCAGCAGCAGTCGAAGCATGCAGCAGTAGCCACAGCAGTCGAAGCATGCAGCAGTGGCCACAGCATGCAGCAGTGGCAGCAGCAGTCGAAGCATGCAGCAGTAGCCGAAGCATGCAGCAGTAGCAGCCTGCAGCAGTAGCCGCAGTGTTGACGAAATTCGGCACTTGCTGGCCGTCTTGCGGTTAAATCACGCGTGCTATGAGCACTGCATAGTGCTGCTGCTGCTAGCTTGGCAGCAGCAGCATTGTCGGCACTTCCGGTGCCCCGTGCATAGTGCTGATTGTTGCTCGGTTGTTGTGCTAATGATTTCTCTTCTTTTTCCAGACTGCAGCACTCGTGTCAGGCAACGAGAGTAGATACGCTGACCCCACCAAATCTTCAGAAGAATACGAGAGATTGCTGAACGTGGTATCCCTGCAGGGAGACACGCTTGCACTTCAGCAGTCACGGCTAGCGTTGCTTGATAAAGGCAAGTCAATCGCAGCCTGCCTGCCACGTGAGCTGTTGGAATCACGAACAACAAGCGTGCACACGCACACTCATGCACACAGACTCATGCACACAGACTCACGCACATGCACGAACACAAGACACACACACACACACACACACACATACACACACACACACACACACACACGTATGCACACTTAGTAAGGCCTGCTCCTCCGTATTCGTGCTTCCATTCGAGGGTGACCTTTATTTTATGCATTGCACTCCACGAATTATAATAATGCTGATGCTGATATATGTCTTGTGCATAGTTCCCTAGGAGAACTTAATCTGTATATTCAGGTGCTTTGCAACTCGCCAGTGCAACATGTCACCATTGTGACTTCTAGATGCTCTCGCCGGGCCTTACTCCTTGTAAAGGAAGTGGCGATGTTAGGGCATGTGCAATGAAGGTGTGTGTAATGAAGAAGATTTATATAATCAAGACTAGCAGGCAAGCAACCAGACAAGTTGAATAGAGGCAACGTGCTTTCACTAACTTGGGTTGACCAGCCGGCTAGAAATTGACTGAATGAATGGCCATGACTTAGTGCTGGCTCCAAGAGTGTAGGCTGCGTGGAAGTGTGCCATATTTGAGAAGTGCATGGCGGTTGCCACGAAGCACCTCTCTGCCTTTCTGAGAGGAAAGAAATGCATTGGTATGGCACCTTCTTTTACATATGAAGATACGTGTGCCTAGGTTTCACCCGATGACTCCTTATGCCTGTGTTGACTGTCTTGGGATTTGGCATGTATTGGGCGTGACTAGCCCATTTAAGCTTGCAGCGTTTTTAGCACGACCGTGGCTTTTTTGTATTCCCTTATTGCCAGTCGGATTTCTTATTGTATAGTTTCTCCATTGGCTATTTATGCCTGTGAGAGGTAGACCGTTGGCAACAGAAGCTTTAGCTCTGCAGGTCCTAGACTGTGGAACTCACTCTCACGATTCCTACACAGTGATATCAACTCTCCTGCTGTCGACTGCGGCACATCCTTTCCAGCTGTCATGAGCTGCTACTTCCATGTTACTCACCACCTCAACTGCCTTCCTGACTCAGCTAAGCTTCTCACTTTCTCTTTCGTGCATGAGATGGAGTCTGTTGACTACCGCATGCATACCGATAGCCACATAGGCTTTGTGTGCACTATAGAAATCTCACCTGCATAACACCCTCTTAGTCTTTATAACTTTGTGGAGTTATAAGCGGATGGAGATACATTGCCTTTCATTGCATTCGTGTGTCCATCTCTTGTGTGTTTGCATGTGCGTGCTTGTGCCTGTGTGTGTGCGTGCGTGCGTGTGTACGCACACGTTTACGCTTTATCAACGTGGTGCTGTCAAGTTTGCTTCTTAAGTCATCGTCGTCGTTGCACACTGGTACAGTTGTGTGTGTGTCCGGCTCAGCACAGCAGCCTTGGCCCGTGCAAGCAGCCTCATGCTGTGTAGCTGCTGCTGCTGCTGCTGCTGGATCAACTTCCGCGGTGCTTCCGAACGCTCGCACGAGCGAGCACGGCAAGTGACGCGGCGCCGGACTCTCTCTTTCGTTCGCTCTCCAGAGATCGCCTCGCGCCGGCAGAAGGAGCAGGGCAAGGCCGACGAGGTGACGGCCTTGCAGCATCTGCTGTGCGAGCTGGAGGCCACGTGCAAGCACCTCGACCGAGAGCTCGAGCGCAGTGCGAGCCCGCCGCCGCAGGCCCAGGGCGGCGGCGGCTCGGGAAGCGGCGGATACGCCGACCGACGAGAGCTCGACGTCTCTGCGACATCTGCAACCGCCGAGATCGAGGCGCTGCGGCGAGAGGCCGAGCGCTTGCGCGTGGCCGCGGCCGCCGAGCGCTCGCGGGCGGCCGAGTGTGAGCGCTCGCTTGCCGAGCACGAACTGCTCGTCGGGCAGCTGGGCGCTCACGCGGCGACCTGCCGCCAGCAGCTGGCGCAACTGTCCGCTGCCGCCGAGGATCGCGACGCCGACGCCGAGTGCGAGCGGCTGAGGCGCCTGTGCAGCGAAGAGAGGCTGGCGCTCGAGCGATTGGAGGCCGAGTGCGAGCGCGCCGCCGACGACGTGCAGAAGGCCGAGGCGACCGTGGTCGCCAAGCGACGCGCCGTCGACACGGTCGAGCTGGAGCTGAATGCCAGAGGCGGCGGCCGGGGCAGCGCCGGCCCGCATGCCACCGCAGGCGCCGCAGTGGCGGCAGCAGCCGCCGCTGCGGGGCGGAGCAGAGAGGACGGCAGCGGCGAGGCAGTCACGGTCGAGTCCACAGCCGCTGGTGCCTCGCCCGCCGCCCCAGCGCCCGGCGGCAGAATGTCGGCTGCCAAGGGTGCGCGCGGCAGCGTCTACTGCTGACGACCGCCGTAGGGCCTGCCGGCCGGCGGGGCCGCGCGTCGGTGCCGTCAGTGTCCCCCGTCCTACCCACCCCTTACCCCCACCCCCCGACCGTGCTCGCAGAATGGTGCTTCTCTCTCGCTTGGCCTACCTCTTTTATAGTGGTGCTGTCTGGCCGCCGCCGCCCCCTGCGGCTCTGCCAGACTTGGTTTCTTTGCGGGGCTGGCGCTCGCCGCCGTCTCCCTCGCCGGAGAGATTGCCTACGGCTCGCATGGCTGCTGCTACAGAGTGGCGGAGCGAGGCTGCCTGCCGTACTGGTGGAGCGC
Organism: Cristatella mucedo; assembly: GCA_009760855.2. Classification (NCBI taxonomy): domain Eukaryota; kingdom Metazoa; phylum Bryozoa; class Phylactolaemata; family Cristatellidae; genus Cristatella; species Cristatella mucedo. The sequence goes on along the minus strand of WPIO01000008.1, from coordinate 4,724,465 downwards.
TTGGCCTCGACCTTTGGGCCTTTGGCTTCCTCTGTCTCTGCAGCTCCTCGGCTCCCTTCCTGCCTCCCTTGTGCCGTGCCGCTCGGTCCATCTCTCAGAGCTGAGGCACGCGCCGCCGCGTGAGGGCGTGCTACTAGTTCCTCCTCCCTGGCTTGGCTAGCGGTCATATGCCCGGCACTGGCTGGCAAGCTGCTCTCGGTAAGCCTTGCATGTGTGGAATTTGTGAGTACATTATACATCCTCCTCATCCTCGCTCTCCCGTTTCTGCGCTGCAGACCCGCACACAGCTCGGTCGCCAGGTCGGAGTGCCCGAGGCTTCGGCTGCTGCTTCGGTGTACTTGTTTCAAGTGCGGCTTATACCATACGTCACACTGTCTTGTCTTCTGTGTGGTGACGATCAAAACAGCTGGCCTGTCGTTGCCTTTATGTGTCGCGTTAATGTAACCTATCCGAGCGCGCGTGTGCATGTGTGTGTGCGTGTGCGTGCTCGCGTGCGACATAACCAAGGGGCCAAGATCGAGTGGCTTTTAGGCTGGACTGTGTTTCGTATCGCTCTCAAATTCTGAGCAACTCCTACGGTAGCCAGATCAATCCATTTCAGACAACAAAGAGAGGGTGAGAAGTATACCTTAAGCGACGTCAGGGTAACAGAACCTTGAAGTCGATGTGCCGCTTAAGGCTTCGGAGCCCGTGCACGTTAGAGAGAGAAATGGGCCAATGTACGAGCAGCCGCGATCACTACAGGCAAGCCAGCTTATTAGTCCAAGAGGATATTAGCCAGCCTAAAGGGCAGAAGAAACTTGCAAGACCCTACTTCGACTATATAATCATAAATCTGCCGATTGCGTATCGAAAGCCGCTTAGGCTGTGAGTGTGCTATACAAAACTACCCTGCGTAATTCCCACTTACTCTTTATGGTTTTGTGGAGTTACAGCCAGGGATATATACATACAAAATAGCCAACCGTAACAATGTATACGTACTATATGAGCCTCGAGACTGTTTTTGATCATAACCGAGTGCTTGAATAGATAGCTGCTAGTTAAGCAGTGATGCAGTCATTCATTCATCTGCTGTAGATTCAATTAATTAATCTCGTACGAAAACGGGAACATGCACGCTGGTTATTCAATCTCCTAGCAACCACTAATCGATTACGATTTACCAAATCGAATAGTTTCAACATTCTACGGTCTAGAACTTCGTCCTGGCATAGACTTACTAGCGGTAGCTGGCAGTGGGATGGTGGCGGTTTGCCCGTCGAGGGTGACTTCAGTTGAGCCAGCGATTCACTGGCTACTCGAAGAAAGGGCTACATAAATAAAATATTGTACATAACTTACGGATCTGTAGCCTACCCTGTATAGAAGATCAACGTCGATAGCCAGCAAACCATACTGCCCACGAAGTTTAATTTCCACCGAGCTATAATAAAGGGAGTCGGGAATTATTTTTATTAAGAACAAATTTCAGATACAGGAAACTGTATAGCTGCATACCACGATTGAAGTTGTGGTATCGTATATGCATACACCAGCTTACGATAGTGCCTGGCCTAAATGTTGTCTGCCATTACTAGGCTGAAGGGCCTTCCCGACTGCTTGCAGGTCGCGACGGCAACCGAACTACAGAAGTAGTACCTGCTGTATTTACGTTCAAGTCTAGATCTTTCGCCAAAACAAAATCGGACTGCTCGGGTGGCAACTCCCACTGAATGGACGGCTGGTCGAGCGTGTCGATTTGCAAGCGTCTTACCTAGGTTGACGATTGCAACTCTCTTGAGATCTTCTGAAGTCTTTAAACCTGCCCCCTACAGGTGGCTTTTAATTCGAATTATTACGTCGGCGAAATATGCACATATAACTACGCATACATATATCGATGCGAATATTTAGTGAAGGTAGATACGGTATAACTCGGCAAAGCCACTCAGACTAATTAACTGTAGAGGCTGCCGCAATGGCATCGTAAATTTAAGAGATTAAAAATCTCTTTCACGTTCTCTTTAGGCTAAGCTATGGCGTCTCCCGTGTTGGCCACAGTAATTAAGCCTCTAAGCTGATACTACCACCAAAACGGCCGCAAGTTTGTCTCCTTAGCATAGGACAGTCCGACAGCCACAAGAGTGCCAAAAGGCCTGCAACTACACTGTACAGCTACTGCAGCGTATTCGTTGTGCTTGTGCAGCTACTAAGTACAGCAGCTCACTTTTAAATGTCAAAATTATAACTATTACGCGAGCAAGGCTCGTAAGGTTGCCTAACCAAGCTAAGACTAGTATACATCCGGTTCCAAATTATTACTTCCAGGAGCCGTGAGTAAAATCTGGGTAAAATTGCATTATGCCCGATGTTACCGTGCTGGTTTGGCCCATGAATTAAGGTGCTCGCCCTTAATGACCGAGGTAAATGTGAACGTATTGGACGGCAGAGGTAGTGGGCTCGAGCCCCGTGGCATGTGCTAAGCGCCTGAATAATTATAACAATAACAAAATTAATAAAGCGCCTTCAGAGAATTCAAGTCTCTTTCTAGGCGCTTTACATTAGCTGCAAAGGAAGTATTATTAGTTAGTGGTTGCATGCTCAATAAACAACAAGAATAATATGGTTAGTGGCAACATGCACAGTGTCAGCATGCATAAGCACGTAAAGGACGAATCAAAGGGACCCACTAAATGCTGTGATAAATGGTAGTTTTTAATTTCTTTTTATGTGGTCAGCGCAGGGGATTTCATGACGGAAGTCGGAGTCGATGAATAAGTGAGTTTCAAGCTTTGGGAGTATACAAACTTAAGGTACAGTCTCCAAAGGAGTTGAGATTTTTACGAGGTACAGATAAACAGTTAGATTCCGAAAAGCGGTGGTAAAATGCTTAGCCTGGTGTGGGAGTAGATCTGATAGCTGAAGGCAAAGAAAGAAGGGACCTAAAAGTGAGCGACAAACCTTGAAGTCGATCCGTTGCTTGACCTGTAGCCAGTGCAGGTCGGTGAGAAGTGGTGTGATGTGGCAACTACGATGCTCACGACAGAAAAGTCTAGGTGCTTGGTTTTGCAAGTTTTAGCAATGTTATGTAGCTGAAAGTAGGTAGAATTGACCCACTGAGATAGGACCTGAACCATTGCAATGCAGTGCCAGTGATGCCCAGGCGAGATGAGGGGCACTCAAGGAGGACTTGGTGATCGATAAGATCAAAAGCTGCCGAAAGATCGAGCAAAACAAGCAGAGATACTCCACCCATACGTCTACATTCCTAAGTAGGTCGTTGTACACCCGAAGCAATTTTGACTCTGTGGAGTAATTATCTCTAAAACCAGACTGGAACTTACTAGCAAGGTTGGAAAGTTTCAATAAATGAGTTCAGCCGGTCTGCCACGACTCGTTCCAGTGTCTTTGATAGGAATGGTAGAAGGGAGACTGGGGGGGGGGGTAGTTGCTTAAGTTCTCTTGGTCTAGTGTTGCTTTCTTGAGTAGTGGCGTGACTACATCCTTTTTGAGAGGTGCTGGGACATGACCTGAGGCTAATGGCATATTAATGATGTTAGGTATGCATGGCAGCAGTAGATCAATGCATCGCAGAACCAGGTCAGTGGGAATAGGTTCCAGAGGACTAGTTGTCTTCTATGATTGGGATATGAACTTCAGGACGGGGCCAAAAGTGACCCGTTTGAATGTAGACACTGAGGTGCTGCAAGGAATAGAGGTGAGCGTATTTGACGACCGAGGTAGTGGCCGAATTCTTACGCAACGACAACTACTCTCCTACTGCCGACTACGGCTCATCCTTTTCAGCGGTCCTGAGCTGCTACTTCTATGCTACTCACTACCTCAACTGCTCTCCTGACTCTGCTATGCTTCCCATTTCTCTTTGTTGCGTGAGACGAAGTCTGTTGGCTACCGAATGCGTACCGAAAGCCGCTTAGGCTGTGAGTGCGCTATACAAAACTCTCCTGCGTAACACCCATATGGTCTTTATGACTTTGTGGAGTTACAGACGGAGATACATACATACGTACATACATACATACATACACGGCTCGAGCCCAGTGGCATATGTTAAGCACCTTAGTAGATTACATTCTCTTAGAGCGCTATAAAACGGATTTTATTTTTATTTACCGATGTAGCGTGCCAATGCTTCAGTAACGCTCACTTTTCTGGCTAAAGTGGTTCAGCTGTGCCTTTAACCAAGATAAGATCCTTTGCGGACCGAGCATTCAGTTAGCGTGCTGTGTAAGTCTGAAGCTCACTCCCGACTAACGTTATGGTACTTCTGAGTTAATAGCTAATAAACTAAAAATATACAGCATACTCCTTACAGCGCTTTCTACCCACCCCCCCCCCCCGCAAAAAAAACTGTCAATGCTTGTTAATGCGCCCGCTAACCAACTGATACGCCGCCTCTCCGGCATTTTTAAAATGCCCAGAAAGAGATTCTGTTCTCTCGAGACGCTAAACGAATGTCTTCTACTATTGTTATCCAGATCAACGCCGCCCGGACGCTCCCTGTAGAACCGCGAAAAACATGTTTCGTTTGTGCGCGCAGTCGCACGGGTCGAGAGGGCTCAGGCAGATGCCGTTTATAAAGGAAATCCGGGACCAGGCGGCACGGCCAGCACGCTGGTTTGGAAGCAGCTGCTGCAAGTGGGTCCGCTGTTCTCACCTCAGCGGGTTCCGCCGGAGTACTCGCGGTACAGCAGACCCAACAAGCCTATTTACCACCTTGCTATATACGTGGGCCTCCTTAAAAAATTATAGACCCGAAAGTGGAAACCGGAGGTGAATGTACACGCCGAAGGCGCGCTGCTCAAGACATTTTTTAACCTGCCGGGAGAACTAGTGGCTACTATCTTAAAAGAAACTTAAAAACATACCTATTTAGGACAGCATTTAGTGGGTCCTTGTGATTCGTCCTCGATGTGCTTATGCGTGCTGACACTGTTCATGCTGCCACTAACCACATTTGCATGCTGACCCAGTGCATGTAACCCCTAACCATGTTATTCATTTTGTTTGTTTTTCAAGCATGATTTTACTTACTATTCTATTGCGTATCACTTTGCAGCAAATGTAAAGCGCCTAGAAAGAGATTAAGTTCTCTGAGGGCGCTTTATCAAGTGCAATATTATTATTATTATTATTATTATTATTATTATCTCCAGCAAAACGGAGTGCTAGAGCTCAACCAAGCCGTGTATCTATGGAGCCTGTGGCGCCTGCCCGGAAATCCCGACTGCCTCCTCATGGGCGTATCTCCATCCGATACTCACTCGAGTAGCGGTAAAGTGGATGCTACGTGCAGGATAATTTCCTAGAGAGGATTCAATGACGCATCCGGTGGCTTCCGGTACGCGTAGCACGTGGGCTATACGTCGCGGTACGAGAAAGAGAGAAAAGTGAGAAGCTTCGCTGAGTCAAAGCACGGCAGTCAAGCAGCCGAGCGACACAGGAAGTAGCGGCTGCGGATGGCTGGTAAGGACGCGCTGCAGGGAAGCACAGACGAGATAGGCTTGTAGAGCCCTCTTGAAAACCAACTTATTATATACAGTGAATGTTTTGGATAGTCTTCTCGTAGAAAGCGCAAGAGCAAACACTAGCCGCAAAGGAACCTTTATTTAGACGCCATCTACCAAGAGTGCACTCATTTGTTGAGCCTAAAACCGCTCTCGCAAGGCTAACTAGCCAGCATGTGCACGTAGCGCCTGCATAGCTGGCAGCCTCCCTCTTGGGCACGACGGTAGCTTAAAAGCAACGCGCTGGAGGCGCAACGGCCTGACGGAAGGTTAAATATGTCCTCTCTCGCTTATCTCCACATTTGCATGCTGACCCTGTGCATGTCACCCCTAACCAAATTATTCATTTCGTCGGTTTTTCAAGCATGATTTTACTTACCATTCAATTGCATTTCACTTTACAGCAAATGTAAAGCGCCTAGAGAGAGATTCAGTTCTCTGAGGGCGCTTTATCAAGTGAATTATTGTTATTATTATTATCTCCGAAACTACCTCTATTTTTGAGATCCGGAAGCTGGCAAGGGTGCCCATGGGCCACGTTCGGCCCTCCCGCCGCCGTCGATAAAGAAACGGAAACCCATCCCTAATTTGAATAGCTAAACTCGCCCTGCCCTTTCAGGTCTATAAAAAATAAAAGCTATTCGCCCCTTGAAGAAAAAGGCCTGCATATAAAAGTTACTACTTGCCACTTTCAAAAAACTATTCTAGCTCGTTCGGAAACCTATCGTGAACTTCAATCCGAATACGTACGCCACGCACGCGTCCTTTTAGCCTCATTTGAGATATATAGGTAAGTGTAGATATAGACCCTCTTCCCTCTCGAGAAATACCTTCCACGGCTCGCACGCACACATTCGGTCTCTAGCCGCGCTCCTCCCTTCCTCCCCCCTTGTCTCCTCTCCTCTTCCCTATTTCCCACTCAACACTGCCCACCCTCTCTCTTATCTCCGCTCCCTCTTGTCTCTCGTCCTTTCTGGTTACGTGAGTATCTCTATTGACGTCTCTTGTAAGGTAGCGAGCGAGTCTGTAGTCCAGCGGCGCGATCTCAGCGCACGCTGAATCGCGATGAATCTGCCGGCCACTCGCCTTCGCGCTCACTCACCGACGCTCGGCGGCCGCCGCCTCGCGCGAGTGCAGGGCTGAGCTTCGGCACGCCGATACCACTGCCACGAACAGCTCATGCCTACCGAAAAGGTGAGCACCGTAAGCCATTCTCTCCGCAGTCCGGTAGCGGTTGGATCGCAATATCGTTCGCAAACGTTGCTGCAAGTTCGATTTCATTTATTTAAGAAACACCTCCGCATCTCATAACGCTGACGCTTGCAGCAGCAGCTTCGCGAGTTCAGCAGGCTGTTGCCGCAGAGCTAGTGCTTGCTCTCGAAAGAACGCACTCGCAGCGGCGGCAGCTTTCATTAGTGCTTCGCTGGATTACCCGCTGCGATTGACCGAGGCGAGCATCAGCCAGCTAGCCGATGAAAGCCTCGAGAAGTCAGCAGCCTTGCGCCGGCAGCCGCCTCACGGCCGCTGCGATTGGTCAGCTGCCGGGCGCAGCAGCTGAGCCAGCGGCTTGTTGGCACGAGGCGACAGCCAGCTGCGCCGTCGCTGTCTCCAAAAGTTGTGGACGAGTTGCGTGATCGGCAAGGGTCGCTGTCTTACGCACAACTAGTATTAACGGCTGTGCGACAAAACAGCAACGCGTGCCTACTCACTGGCGTCAGACTGAGTTCGCGAGACTCGAGTTGGCGTGCGAGCAGTGGGCACGAGCCCATTCGGGCCCGGTGCTGCCGCATGCATAGACTCGCGCACACGCGCGTACTTACACGACGCCGCTCCACGAGCTCAGACGAAGCCGCCCGCATGCGGGCCAACGGAGCGGCATCTAAGTCGACCACTGAAAGGTCAAAGGCAGCAGGTGGGCAGCTCGAGTGGGCGGCGTCTCGGTCGCGGCCGTTAGGAGCCGGTCGATAACGAATGACGGGCGAGGCGAAGGTCACCTCACCCTCGGCGAAGCTCGCCTCACACGTGCGCGCCCGCGCTTTCTCGTTGACGAGTGCAGTCGATGACAGCTCGGGTGGACTTGTCAGCAGCGCCTGGCGAGCGGCCCAAGCGCTCGATGCGGTGACGTTAGTCGGCGTCTGGCAGACACACGTCCGGTGACGTCGGAATCGCTAGCGTCCGTTCGGCGCCGCCGTCAAAGTGCCCCCGCCCCCGCCTACCGTTTGCAGCAACGTCGCAGCAGCAGTGCACGATCGGCCGCTCAGTTGCCAAGCCTTCAGTTTTTTTTTTAGTTCCGGCAGCGAACGTAAGTGGCGCACGCATGGCATGGCGTGCAATTTAGCTACCGGCTGAGAGGAAGCGGCTCGCACTAGCCCGGATGCAGGCAGACTTTGGGGGCATCGTGCCAGGGGGGAGAAACTAGCCACAACCCCCACGCGAAACCATTCCGGCAACCGGTGGCTTTTCGATACCCTGCGGAGCTTTTGTCGCTGTTGGAGGGGGTCTGGTTTAACTCCCAGCGACTGACCGGAAGTAAAATGGCGCTCCTGCCGCAGTACACAACCAGCTAGGTTTTACTTAGAGGTCGACCTTTAGGGTCAACCCGCAGCTGGCAGCCGACATATTCATATATGAGCGCTTTCTCCACAAATTCGTGCCGTTTTTTGCATATTTTGTTAACGACTCAGTCCCCCTGCAAGCGCAGACGAACGGCGCACCGTTCAAAGAAGACGTAACGTCTGCTACTGCCTATTATATGCATGACTTCCGAACGATGACCGGGTGGGCACGAGTTATGCAACCGGAACTTGTCAGCACCACCGAACACTATGGATGGCTCAGGCGAGCGCAGTTGAATTGACGGGTGACAGACCACTGCATCTGAAAGGGTGCTATTATGTCCCACGAGCTCGCCATAGCATCGAAGTCGCTGCGAAGTGCCGTAATAACGCAGGGTTTGCTGCTTTGACAACGAAGCGACGTCACTGCAGTTCCAGCAAGCGCACGGCCACTCACTCACAGAGCGCAGCCGCAAGTCCTGAGGTCCCGCAGCCGTTAGTTCAAGCATACGAGAGAGCTGCAATTCGTTTTCCAATCCGCGTCGAAAGGCGAGGACCGTCGGCTTGATAATTGAGGTAGGCGCAGCCTGTGAAAACCACCAGCGAGTGAAGCGCTGGTGAGCTACGGTTCGCTTTCGCAATGGAGCAGACAAAAACAGATCGGACCCACCGTGAACGCACGCACTGTCCTTCGGAAGAGTCGCCGGCACGGGCCTGCGAGGCGATAGCGGCCGAAGCTCGAGATCCGTTACCACCACCAGCGCGTAGCGGCCGCCGACGATGCTGTCGCCGGCCGCCGTCGAGAGAGCCCGGATGCATGGCCCTACTTCGACACACGCCACCGATGCTGCCGGGCGTGAAACACGGACCGTAGAGCCTCGGTCCATCACCAGTGTGTGCTCCGCAGCGGCGTCTGAATGCGTCTCTGGGTGCGACTCCTGGCCTAGAAAAAAAAGGAAGGTGACCCCCGTCGGCTGAACAGGAAACCGACAAGGTTGACTGTAAAAAATAAGGGCGCCCGATCCTCCGCTGTTCGAGCTCTCGCCGGAGGCCTCCGCGCAGGTGCAAGACTTAAAAAGCTCTATTGTCCACGTGCAGGCGGCATGCAGCTCGATACGCTGGCGGCCGGCACCGGCCGCAGCAGCATCGTCTCGAGTGAGTGGTGCATATGTGCGAGTGAAAGCTCGCGAACGAGCTCTGGAGAGGGAACAGTATGGGTGCGTTCGCGTGAGAAGACGGATAGAGAGTTAAGTGTTCGAGCGCTGCTTGTGCTCGCTGCCGCTTGCTTGTGCTCGCGCGTGTCGCGTGGTTTCAAGGTGTGACGACAGCAAACCAAAGTACATATTTCCTAAGCGCCTATTTCCTAAGCGCTTGACTTACAGCGTCGGTCGCCGAGCGCGCGAGCTCTCTCTCTCTCTCTCTCTCTCTCTCTCTCTCTCTCTCTCTCTCTCTCTCTCTCTCTCTCTCTCTCTCTCTCTCTCTCTCTCTCTCTCTCTCTCTCTCTCTCTCTCTCTCTCTCTCTCTCTCCCTCTCTCTCTCTCTCTCTCTCTCTCTCTCTCTCTCTCTCTCTCTCTCTCTCTCTCTCTCTCTCTCTCTCTCTCTCTCTCTCTCTCTCCTACTCTCTCTCTCTCTCTCTCTCTCTCTCTCTCTCTCTCTCTCTCTCTCTCCTACTCTCTCTCTCTCTCTCTCTCTCTCTCTCTCTCTCTCTCTATCCCTCTTCTCTCTCTCTCTCTCTCTCTCTCTCTCTCTCTCTCTCTCTCTCTCTCTCGTCTCTCTCTCTCTCTCTCTCTCTCTCTCTCTCTCTCTCCTCTCTCTCTCTCTCTCTCTCTCTCTCTCTCTCTCTCTCTCTCTCTCTCTCTCTCTCTCTCTATCCCTTTCTCTCTCTCTCTCTCTCCCTTTCTCTCTCTCTCTCTCTCTCTCTCTCTCTCTTTCTCTCTCTCTCTCTATCCCTTTCTCTCTCTCTCTCTATCCCTTTTCTCTCTCTCTCTCTCTCTCTCTCTCTCTCTCTCTCTCTCTCTCTCTCTCTCTCTCTCTCTCTCTCTCTCTCTCTCTCTCTCTCTCTCTCTCTCTCTCTCTCTCTCTCTCTCTCTCTCTCTCTCCCCCTCTCTCTCTCTCTCTCTCTCTCTCTCTCTCTCTCTCTCTGCCCGGAACGCGATCAAAAGCTCGCTCTTTCGCGCCACGCGGCCGACGAGCGAGCGGGCAGCCGATTCACAAGGGAAAACTCGATCGCCGGATCTCGGCGCCGCCCGACGACAGTTTCCCGCACGGACGCACGATCGAGCTTAGATTTAGGCTAGGCGCTAGTGCCGTGCGTACCTGTCTTCACCTCGAGTGCAGAGACCGCGGTCGCTCTGTGGTCGCCTTCGCGCGAGGGGGCGCAGCGTTCCTCGAGCAAGCGGGACTTCCTGGCTCCTCCGCTCTCGCGTGAACTCGCCCTCGCTCACAGCCACGAGGTCTGCAGGGCTGGGCGTTGCTGAATTGTTACCAGTGCCTGCTGTAAATCGCATTATGTAAGGAAGTGGCTGAATCCTGCGAAAGCACTAGGGCCTGCTTGGCATTCGCCCCCGTCCACCGTTTCCCCCTTCCGAGCTTCTAGACCCGAGCGGAAAATGAATCAGCCAATGAATCGAGAGAACATAGATAACTAGCACTTGAATCGAGAGAACAATAATCGGCCAATGCACGCACGTCGCACGAAGACCGGTTGGCTGATCAAAATGGATGTTAAAATACCATATAAAATCATTAAACGTAGCTCCTCATTGGAAACCCACAATGTACCGCTGTAATAAACGACTTTGCTCTCTAGTCCAGAGGTGCTGTAGTGCTGGTGATGCTCGCGATTTAGGTCCTTTTTCGATGGCTGCTCTATGTTCAAAAGGCTATACAGTATTCATAAGACCTCTTTTTCAGCGTCTAGTCTTGTTTGATCCCACCCAGTTCAGGCAGGATTAGGGACGACGTGCCGCCAAGGCCAGGGATCTTGCTACCTTCCTGACTCTCAGCAAACCGGACTACTGTAGTTCGACAGTGACGAGGTTTATTCAAAGCCACCAAACCTCGACAATTGGTGATAACTAAGGCCGTACAGGGTTGGTCGTTGAATTCAAAAAATTGAATCGCATTTCTTCTCTGCTGGAGAAGCTGTGATAGCTCACGGTTGACTTACGTTGATTCAGAGCAAATTTATACGCTGACCAACAAGACGCTTCTTGACGCCGTCTACAGTTCCGCTAGCGAAAATAATGAGCTGCACTATATCGTTGGCTGTTAGTGGGTTCGTGACTTAGTAACACATTGCAACATCTTCTCTCTCATACTGCCGCGCTGCTGCGATCCTGCGCTGCGACTTGTCTAGCACTTGTCCTGCGCTGCTTCTCTCGTGCTACTTCATTGACTATCCTATTAACTCGACTATGCATCTCACGTTCTCTTTATTCGTGAAATGAACTGCACGATAATAGCTATTATTATTATTATGCACTTGACAAAGCGCCCCAAAGAACTCAATCTCTTTCTAGGCGCTTTACATTAGCTGCAAAGGAGAACGCGATTGAATGGTGAGTAATATCATGCTTGATAAGCAACACGAATAACGCGGTTAGGGGTGACATGCACGGGTCAGCATGTAAGTGTGGTTAGTGGCAGCATGCAGCAGTTTCAGCCAATGAAAGCCGTTTAGGCTATACGTGCGCTACATACAATCTCCAACGTAACAGCCGCTTAGTCTGTGTGACATTGTTTAGTCACAGACAGAGGGACAAACACACCAGTGCACACATACCTGCAAACCTGTATGTACAATTCACAGAACGTTGTGCGGCCCAAATTTGGCCGGGCCAGAATCTTCGCTGTAGGTTCTGCATCAAGTTTACTGTTTAAAAATTATAGTTCACATCAATGAAATCATCATATCTACGGCCAAATCTACCTACTTTCATCTACATAACCTAGTAAAATTCTTACTATTGTAAGACGGGTTACGAAGCCAAGTTGATCAATTTTTTTGACCGCCGGTAGACTTGAGTGTAACTTTCTCCTTGCTGGTCTTCTGCTAGTGAAATAAGATGCTTGCAACTGGTGCAAAACTCGGCAGCTAAGCTTGCTTCTCGTAAACATCACAAATGCCACATTAAGCTTACTTCCGCTTCAATAATGATGGATGGAGACTTCCAGAGAGTTCAGGAGATGGCCTAACAGTTCTCCTGTCCCCTACGGCGCCGCCTCCTTTACCCCTATAGTAAGCTAGATTGGTTAGTCCGTAAGTCACAGACGTCACATCTACGTTAGAGTTCTTCGCGAGGTATTTCTAGTGGGTACATTGCGGTACAGCAATGCTGAGTGTCAAAAAAGTGGAAGTGAATTTTTGCTAATTTTCGTAAGTACTTCAGTTGAAACTGTATATAAAATACTACTACTTTGCATGACTGTGAATGACTTCAAAGGGTTTTTCAAAGAATGACCACTATGGCATTCGAGCAGAATGAGCTCTCGGCACTACGACGCATGCCCCTCGCTGTAAGCGCCTGAGCTATTCCGGCGCTTACAGTGATTCCGCTTAGACCAGCTGAGTTTTCGCGTTGGTAAGCAGCCAGATTTGTGCAACGGGCGTTTTACAGTATCGCCGCAATGCTTTTTTCGTTTGCCATTTCCGTTAAATCTCTGCGAACAAATTGTGTACTTTAAATTCCAGGAAGTACATTTTTTTTATCAATACCAGTCAAAGGTCCTGAAAGAGCAGAAGCTACACGAATGAAGAAGGCGTACTCGCCAGCCACGGCGCGTGCCGCCGAGACGTCGGTAGAGGGCGGTGCTGATCGACGGCCCGCTGCAGAAGCTGAGAGAAAGAGAGACGCTCTCGACAGCAGCACCGCGCCGTAGTGAGAGACCGCGAGGATGAAGCAACGGAAGCGGAAGTACGCGAGAATTCGCGAAGTTGAAGCCGTTCGTCAGTCTCGCCAGCAGCGGCGGCCACGGTCAGAGAGACCGCGAGGCAGAAGCAGAAGACACGTGAAACGTCACGAGATTTTTTACAGGCGTGAGCGACTCTCTAGAATAAGAAGGCTCTGTGAGCACCCGTCCGCTGACACCGCTAGCCTGATTGAACATTCTCCTACAAACCTTTCGAAACTCGTAGCCCTACTCGTAGTTGCAGCGGGCTTTCTATTTCGTCCACGAGTTCCACCTAATTGTGTAATGCTGGAAGCTCCCCGTTCGCCTCTTCTGAAGCTCCCCGTTCGTCATTTCTGCTGGTCGGGCGGAAGTATACAAAGACTGACTATATAAGACCTATTGATATTTGTTGCTTCAAATTTGACTGCTGCTATATAACATTGGCTTGCAATGCAAATGAAAACTTGTTCTCAAGTTTTTTCAATCCATAGGTTTTCCAAGTAAATTTTGGGATGATTTGTCAGAATCGAACTCGTTTTAATCCAGCACGTCAGGATTTTTAGCAATTTGCATTCTTATTTTACGAGCCACACAAGGTTTTTACAATCGTTAAGTTTTCTGAGGGTGCTTTACGAGAGAATTATACGATATTATTTTAGGCCTTATCGAAACTTTTGCGCCAAGCGACTTCTTTGCACCAGCTGCCTCGCTACGGCCTAATAAGAATATCATCTAGGTTTTGTACAATTTAAATATGAGTCGCCCTTCATTTGTAGTCAAATGCGTTTACATTGTCTCTTTCTCGACTCTCTGCTATGCTCAGCAGCTGGGTGGTGATGCTTCAGGCTCCAGCAGTAATCGGCCAGCGTGTTAAGTGTTCTAGCGGCCTCTGTAACTACGCTCCCATTTGTCACATAAGTCCTGATGGAACCTCTCGCCCTGCCTTCGCCGAACGCTCCTAAATTTGATGGCCGATAGTCAAGCTTAGAAAATGTATCTTGAAAAGGAACTGTCTGATTATAAGCAGTCAATATTTCCTTTTAAATTTTTCGAAGTGCCAAGACAGGTAGCTGGTTTTTTAGGGCACTACATTTTTTGAATTATTATTATTAGAATCCGCTACACCTCAATGGAGCACTTCAGGCACCCAACGGTCGCCTCACACTTCAAATGTCGCACCGCTACGGGACTACCCCACCTACCGGCGCTAAGGCAATATTTTACTCATAATAATAAATAAAAATGGTCTTAAACGTGATAAATTCAAAGGCAAAATTGCGAAGTCGAGCCAAGGAATAGTCCAAGACTTTTGGAGGACATCCAAGTTGGCCACTGGAAAGAAAAAATTGTACGTCTTCTGTAACCTTGATGACATTGTTCACGATACCGGCGACCACGTGATCGTGCTTTCTGTACAGCAAATACGAAGTTCCTAAAAAGAGGTAACATTTCTCTGAGGCCTTGCATTGTGCAAATTTATTACTATTATAATTAGTATATGCCTGCGGGTCAATGTCCGGATGCAATGTAATATTACCAAGACCGCGCCTCTTCGCAGGACAGCACAAGAGCAACGGATACGCTACTAACACGGATGCAAGCGCTAGTGAATAGCCAGCCTATCGGCAGAGCAAACTCGCATCCCTCGCACTAGAGAAGCAGACGACGATAGCACTAGAGTGCATTGACAGTCGCCGGCGCAGCGGCTGAGCTCGGCCGCACCGAAGCAGCAGCGTTCGCGCGTTCACAGCGGGGAGGCTCGCAGCGGAGCGAGAGGAGCTTACTTGCGGCTCGAGCCTGGGCCAAGACACAAAGTCACCGAGCCGAGCTCGGTCCGCCGTCTCGGCGGTGGCGGCGACGCGTTCGGCCTGCAAGCTACGCGTCGCTCGGCGGAATATTTCGAGCGAACGACGCTGGGGGATGGGGCTGCATCCGTCGGCGACCAAACGAAAACCGAAGTGCCGCCGCGGCGACGTCAACTGACGGCCGCTGTTGCATCCGACGCCCACCGGGGGAGGGGGGAGAAGGGAGGTGGGGCGACGGGGGAAGGAAAGGTCACGCGGCCTTCGGCGCTCGGGCGCGCGCGCCGCAACAGCGATTGACTTGACTCCTCGTCAGGCGACTGCCCGTCAGCACGACTGGCGCCGCGAGACCTGCGGCGGCTGAGGGAGACCCGAGTGCGTCCGCGTGCACATCAAACGCGCGGCGGCGGCGCCGCCGTAAATGCGCGTGGTAGCGCCGTCGGCTTCGCGGCAGTCCGAGTGGAGGAGGTCCGAGGGACGGCGCCCGGCGGGACGAGCGACCGGGACGTTGACGCTGCGCGTCTCGCAGCTACGCGGCGCAGCGACGGCCAAGAGAGCGCGCAGAAGCGAAGCGCTCGGCGGAAGTGGCTCGACCGCGTCGTCTGCCACGGGGCGACTCGCACACGAGCTCACGCCGTCGACGCCGCGTGCTCGCGTCCGGGTAAAAGTGGGCGAAGCGACGCGGGGTCGGCGGTGGGGGCGGGCGATGGGGGGGCGAGCCGCCGGGCGGATCGGCAGCGCTGCCGCCGGCGACGAGCGCCGCCGACGCTGGCTCTCCGATGCAGTCGCTCACTGGAAGCTGCTGCGGCGGTGGTGGATGCGGCGGCGGCGGCGGCGGCGAGATGTGACTTCTCCCCCCCCCCTGAAAACGACGGGACCGGGGACGCGCTGCACCCGCAGCCGCGGGTGCAGCCGCGGGCTACGCCGCAGCCATGAGTCGCGGCTGCTTGGTCGCGCGAGCTGCGCCGCCGCCGCCGCGCGTCTGCCCCGCGTATGCGGCGCCTACGAGCGACGGGCCGTCGGTGCCTTTTCCCGGGGCCCTGGGAGCGGCGGCGGCCGAAGCAGCACCGCTGCCGCCGCGCGACTTTCCACGCCAACCGTGCTTCCTCGTCGCCAGCAGCCGCGAGGTGGCGGCGTCGAGGCCTAGTGCGACGCCGGCAGCCGCTTTCGGCCCCTTTTTCTCCGGCGCCACTTCGCCGCCGTCGTCGTCGTCGTCCGCTTTATATAAGCTGAAGTCTTGCCAGCCGTACTCGACGTCTCCGTCGTCGTTTCCGTCGTTCGTTTCGGCCGACGCGATGCGCCGCCCGCCCTGCGTCAAAGCGTCGCCGAGTCGCACCCTCAGCTTGGTCGAGTCGGCGCCGCGGCCGTCGACTTCCGGGCCGCTGTCGACAAACGACACTCGGGCAGCAGCCGGTACAGCTGCCGCAGCGGCCGGAAGAGCCTCGGCTGAAGAGCCTCGATTCGATCTCGCGCCGCTCGCCGAGCGGACGCTCGCGACGACGTCGGCGGGATGCGGACGCAGCAGCTCGGAGCCAGCGGCCGCCTCTCTGGCCCTCGACGACGTCGAGTCGGCAGCGAGCAAGCTTTTGGCGTACTGAGACAGCACCTTCGCAGCCGCATCCGCCGCGGCGGCCGAATCGGCGGCGCCGCGGCGGCGCCGCTGCGAAGCCAGCTCGGCGAGCGCCCGCGAGTCCGGCGCGGCCTCCGCGGCTACGGCGGACGCCGTTTCTTTCGAAGCAGCCGCCGCTGCGGGCTGCGCTCTCCTGCCGCCGCTCCTGCTGCTGGCGGCGCTGGAGCGGCCGGCGGCGGCGCGCGCGCCCGCTCTCCTGGCTGACTCGGCGCTCCGGCGCAGCTTAGCTCCGCCTCCTCGGGAGCCGCCGCCGCTGGCGGTGGACGGCGGCGCCGTCGCCGGCCGGAGCGTGTCGGGCCGGGCCGCTTCGTCGCGGCGAGTGTAGCGAGCGGTGTAGTCACCCTTCACGTTGCGAACTTCCACCTGCGCTCTGCGGTTCAGCTTGGACAGCATGCTGCCCGTGGGCGAGCTGTCGTACGCGGTGGTGGTCAGTATGTAGTGCCGGCCAGGGTCGGTTCGGACACTCCGCCAACCGCGAAATCTGCAATGCATTCGCCGTCGCCGCCGGGTCGTCGTCGCCATGTCGCCGCAGCGCTAGCTCAGCGAGGAAGACGCAAGCGGCGAACGTGTAGCTAGCTAGCTACGTGACGCGACGTACTTGCCAACCGGGTTTGGCCAAGGTCGCGAGGCGCTCGCAACGACCAAGATCGCGGGCTGGAGCCCTGCGACGCAATTAAAGCTCCAGCAGAAGGATAGAGATTTAAGTTTTCTTAGGGCGCTTTACGGAGGATTACTAAGATATGGAACGTTCGCAGCAGGTAACTTCTTTGTGCCTGCTGCCGAGTTATTTCTTCGACCACACCGCAGCGCGTGAGGCGAATGGAAGGACTTCCAATTCAGCGGCGGCGGCGTCTGAGCCTAGCGGGGAACATAGTAATTATTATAATGCACTTGATAAACCACCCTCAGAGAACTAAATCTCTCTCTAGGCACTTTACATTTGCTGCAAAGCGAAATGCAATTGAATGGTGAGTAATATCTTGCTTGATAAACAACATGAATAACATGGTTAGGGGTGACATGCACAGGGTCAGCATGCAAATGTGGTTAGTGGCAGCATGCAAAGTGTCAGCACGCATAAGCACGTGAAGGACGAATCACAGGGACCCACTAAATGCTGTCCTAAATAGGCATGTTTTCATGTTCTTTTTAAATACCGTCAAGTCAGGGAATGTTCTGACGCAAGTCGGGAGTGAGTTCCAGGCTTTGGGAGCATACGAACTAAATGCACGGTCTCCAAAGGATTTGAGGTTCGTACGAGGTATTGGTTAACTTTTGGATTCCGAAAAGCGGTTGGTACGAGGCTAGGCCAGGTGGGGTAGTCGATCTGCGAGATAGGCTGGAACCAACCTAAAAGAGCAACGAAACCTTGAAGTCGATCCGTTGCTTGACTGGTAGCCAGTGCAGGTCAGAGAGAAGTGGTGTGTGTGTGTGTGGCAACTGCGACGCTCACGACAGACAAGCCTGGCTGCTAGGAGTTTTGAACCGGATGTAATCGCCTGATTGCACGCACCGCTATTATCTCTCTCTCTCTCTTTCTCTCTCTCTCTCTCTCTCTCTCTCTCTCTCTCTCTCTCTCTCTCTCTCTCTCTCTCTCTCTCTTTTCCTACGCACGATCTTTCCGCGCTCGCCCGATCACGCTCCCCCACCCCCAGCTCACAGGTTCTCACGCTCACGTGTCCGCTCCTCCCCCTCCGCGCGCGCTCGCTCGAGACTCTTTCCTCGCTCGCCGCCTCTACGTACGTTGCCGCCCGAACTCGGAGTCGGACAGTAACCTACGGTCAGGGCGGGGCGGGGCATGGTGGGCGGGGCTCAGTGCTTCGACCGCTCGCAGCTCCGGGCGAGCTGCGAGCGGTGGCGGCATTGCGGTGGGAATGTGCCGAGCGAAGCTGCGCCAGTGTGGCTTTTTTCTTCTGCTTTACTTGCGTGGGCGCTTCAGTTCAATCATCAGTCGCTCATGGGACGCTCACGTCCGCTAATTTGAACGCGGCGCCGACGAGAGGAAGTTGGCGTCCGCTGCGGCCGCCGCCACGCGGCCGCCATTGACCGTGTGCGCGCGCGGCCATTTACCCAAGACGCAGGTCTAGACCGCAAGTAGATCGGGAGAAAATGGGCAACTGCGATAATGGAAGATTAGTTACCTGGCGTCACAAACCAGCCCGTGAGCGGGCGACGGCGGCGGCCGATAGGGCGCGTAGGCCATGCGGTCGGCTGCCGCCGCTATTTCGGCAGCCTTGGCCAGCGCCGCCTGGCGCGCCTCCTCCTCGGCCGACGGCGCCGGCGGCGGTGGCGGCGACTCCGATGTATCTACAAGCGAAAGGGCACGCGTCCAGCTTCCGGCGCGCGTGCGTGCGTCGCTCGCTCGCTTTCGTGCGGCAGTGGCAGCGGCCAGGCTCGGAGCGCCAGCGGTGGACGGAGAGAGAGCGGGGTGAGAAGCCCGGCGTCGGCAGAGAAGCTGGAAATGAGCACGTGGGCTAGTCGATACGGATCTGCTCTACTGGGAAACGCTGCCGAGTCTGCGTCACGTGACAAGAGCTCAATTCTCGCACTACAGGGCACGAGCGGCAGCCGCGGCTGGACGGCCCCGCCGACTAGGACGCCCCCCTCGCCGGCGCCGTCACGAGAGAACCGTTCTTTTCATTTTTGCAGCACGCTTCTGAGGCGGCCATCGCCGCTCGCGCGAGCGGGCGCTGTGCCCGAGAACTCACCGCCAGTTTTAGCGTGAGAGCCCAGGCGACGACCAGGAACGAAGTATTTCATGTCTTCGAGGAGGTTCTGTCGATATTTCAGCTCCTGCAAACGTACGGAAAGCTAATGGTGAGGGACGCCGCTTCGTAAAAATATCCGCGCGGCTGCCGATAGACGGTGGCCGATCGTTAAGTGTACCTAGACTCCGGAGCCGAACGGCGGATCGGCCGCCTCGCCGCGCAGAAGTTGTACGAACCCACCGCAAGAGGTTTAGCCGTACGCTACGTTTGGCTGACGTGGGCAGGCCGGCGCTCGTTCAGGGTTCGTCCGAGGTTCGCACGTCCTGCGGCGAATTCCTGGCAGCGTCTCGGCCCGTTCGCCCCTCCCATCCGCCCACGTGCCGAGCCGCATTTCCAAGCGAAGAGGCCACGCTTCCCGCTCGGGGTCCGACGATTAAAGTGCTACTGTACGGCTTGAAACTCGAGAACAAAACGGCCGCACCGGAAAACGCTACAGACCGTTTGAGCGGCCTCCGACCTCAGTAGCCACGCCGCTGCTGAGGGTCGCGTAGAGACCCCCGGATTTATTTTTACCCCAGATTACATTTATTTATTATATATACATGCATATGTGATATTTAATGCTTTCCTGCTTTAAATTTCCCTTCCCAGCACGCGTCAACCGGCTCTCGCCGCGTCCTCGAGAGTGCTAGAAAGGCCGCACCGGAAGCCGGCGGCGGCAGTGTCTGAAGCAAAAGAGCTCCGACAGCAGCCTCGAGCTCTCAAGGGCACTCGCCTCTAGCTCGGCCGCCTCGACCGCGTGGCGCGTCTTCTCGAAGACGACACGCTTCGAAACCCCGCCCGGACGACGAGCTGGGGTGCGCAGGCAGGCGACACGCAGGCGGCGCAGCTGCCGTCGCCACGGCCCAGACACAGGCCCAGAGCACGCACGCTGGCGGGCGTGAACCAAACGCGCGCGCTCGTACCAGGGTCGTCATCTGAAATTTCAAGTCCTCAATTTCGGCCGCCGTCTTTTCGAGGTCGTCTCGCGTTACTGCGGGCACAACGACCGAGTGCGGCGCGTCTCGAACCAGTGACTCGCGGTTGTCCACGTTTCTGTCTGTAAGAAGAATCCGATTCGAGCGTTTCCCGTTCGCGGAAAAGAGAAATGCGCGGATGGCGGCGAGGCGTCTCGTCGCCGTCCGCGCATCGAAAACGTGCGCCGATAGCGAATGCAGCCAGATGTGGATTTGCACTGACTCTTCGCCGCCGGCACAGAGAAAGATGTCGACGGCGCGACGAAGTCGCGAATGAGCTCGTGCACGGTCACGGGTCGCTGCGAATGCGCCGTGTGCACGGACGACTTGTCGGACTTGTCGAACTCCTCGACGGCCGGAGCCGATATCGGTCGCGGTCGAACGTAGCCCGCTTGGGCGTTATGGACGCGAGTTTGCGAATTGGTCACCGCGCTTTTGAGCTGCCGATATCGAGACTTGTCCTCCTTGATCTGCAAAAAAAAACATTCGGCATTTCAATCTCCGCTTCTGCAACGCATCTGACGTGCATTTACGAGTTGAGAAGTGCTAAGCACCACTGTACGCTGCGGGGCACTGGCGACGCCCCGAGCAGCAGCGAGAGCGCGAGGCCGCTCTCAGATGCCGTCAACGAGAGTGAAAACTGCCGCGAGATCTGCCTCGGTGCTGCACGGAAATCGCCGCCGGAAGATAGGCACGGACGGACGCAGCGAGCGAGGTTCGTGCAGCACGACGGCTCACGACGGCCATGGGCAGCCGCGGTCGATGGTCTGCTGCGAAGACCGAACCCAGGGTCCCCAGTTCGAGCCTCGCTGGTGGTTTGGTAATCGGCCTTTAACAACGAGCGAGCGAGGCCGTACCTCATTTCGAAGACAAATGTTCGCTTTTTCGGCATACTAATAGAAAGAGTTTAGCGATCGTCGCTGTCAGAACAGGAGGTAACCGATGCTCTTCAACTTGAGAGCTAAACAACATGCAAACGCACCCCAGGCTTATTCCACAGCGAACCCTGCTAAACAAGGCGGCTTTCCAGCCGCCGGAAGAGCGGGAGCCGAGCTTTCAGTAGGCCACCTCGGTGCCACTGCTCGGCGACTAGTCGGCCCAGCAAGAGCCCTCGCCGGTAGCAGCAGCGGCGAAAATACTTAATGGCTTGCAACAACTACGAGAGTCTCGAGCTAGCGGCGATGTGCTACGCCGGGCGTAGTATATCGTAATGGGACACCTGGCAAGAGCAGTCGCGTCACCGAAAGTGCGGCCAATGTATTCGAGTGAACGCTGCAAGCCGGCGCTACGCTGGACAATGCCCGGAGGCCTCAGATGACGCAGCAGCAGCAGCGGCGGCTCCTCACCTGCTCGAGCCGAAAGTCGCGGTTCACCGGCGGCTCCTTGGGCAGCTTTCGCTTCGCGTACGTTTCCTTCCCGAAGTCCCACTCTTCTTTCAGATAGCGATCGTTCAAGTAATGACTGAGACGCTCATCGTTGTGCATCACGATCTTTTCAAAATCCGGTATCTTGACAGAAACGGAGGGGGCAGCGTGTAGGTTGTAGCCGAGGCACCGCACAGCCGAGAGGTCGAGTTCTCGCTGAACGGTGTCCTACCAATCACTCCATTCCCCTGCGCATCCTTCCCCTCCCCTTGTATTCTCTGCGAATGTGAGAGGGCCGTCAAAATGGCCGACAACGCCGTACAACGATATTTCAGCCTCGAGTGCGATCCTCGAGGGCAGGCGAGAGAAAGAGAGAGAGAGAGAGAAGGAGAGAGAGAGAGAGTAGGAGAGAGAGAGAGAGAGAGAGAGAGAGAGAGAGAGAGAGAGAGAGAGAGAGAGAGAGAGAGAGAGAGAGAGCGTTCTCTCACTATGGTATAGTCAAGGAAGTACCGTGAGCAAAGTGCCTCGAAGGAGATTTATTTCTCTCTCACGGCGCCATGCACATATTTACTAATATAATTGCTATTTCACCGCTCCAAGCCGGAGCCGAGAAAGATATAATGCAGCTCGGAAATGCCGCGGGCATGTTATCCTTGGCAACTGAGCTCAGTCAACGCGTTAACCATACCTTCCATCACGAAGTAGCCCAAGTAAGGAAAGCAATACATAACAATTCTCCACACATCAAAGATTCTCCACTGCGAGTGCACTACTTCACCGACACTTGTACCCGGATGCCCGGATCTAGCATGAAACTGTGCAGCAGCCCCACTCATTGGGACACGGCCTACCTCGAAAAGGTCATCGACGTTCTTCGTTTTTTGGCGGCGGCCCTCTGCCCATGGAAGCTTGAAGCTGTCGTACAGCTCGCACCTGTCAAAAGAGCCCCGGTGCCAAGGTCTTCCAAGCTCGCCAAGACGTGCAGCCGCTTTTAAATCAGCCGTCGGCGACTCATTGCAAAAACATAGATTAACACGGAAAACAGGGATGCTCAGAGTGTTAACAGTGTTTTTCCCAACCGTAATAATCCTCGAATTTAACCTGCGAATAATCTTGCTAGTGGTACCAGCAAAGGTCCACCTGTGTGTGTGTGTGTGTGTGTGTGTGTGTGTGTGTATGCGTGTGCAGCCCAAATAAGATGCCTTTATGGGCACAGGACTCCAAAATAGAATGCCTATAATGATATATAGGACTTATGTATAGGGCGTGGCCAGCGTGCATACTGAGCTACGATTTCACCAGTATGCCACTCGGTTCAATATTCCGGTCTCCAGCCGTAAAGCTAGCACGCCGCTCACCCTCCTCTCCATCGCAGCCCGACGAAGACTTTCGGGCTGCTGCAACACAACGGCAGGGGGCCACCGTGTCGAGGTGAGGCCGAGACATCTCGAGGTCACAACAAGGCGACGGAAAATAACGCAGCAAATGCACTTTTTGAATTACGAGGGGCTCGTTTAGGAGCGAGCTTTTCTCGAGGCTAAAACGTGTGTAGGCCGCACTACGGCGGGCAGATGGCGCATCGAAGACTCGTAGGGGGAAAAGAGGGGCAGGGGTAGGGGCGGTCTGCTCGGCTTCTCAATTTCGACGTCAGCGAGTGGCGGGCGGCGAATGATTCGGTCGCCAGGAAGCGCGTCCGACGAACCGAGGTCCAAGCGAGACCAAGCGTCGCCTCGGCGCGGCGGCGTCCGCTGCGTCACCAAACAGGCTGCTGCTGCTGCTTCGGCGACAGCACGTGACTGAGTTTCGGCGTTGCCGCCGTCGAAAGCTCTGCCGAATGCACGCTCACGCAGGCGCTCTTCGAGCGCCTGCTCGGCGAACGTACCAGAGGATGAGGTCCAGGAATTCGTACAACTGAATGCGTCCTTCCTCGTCGAATGTCTGGCTCATGTGCTTGATGCGATGCTGCATTTTCAGCGGTGCGATGACACGGCCGCACATCTGCAAAGTGTCGTCGAGCGCGCGGGTGGGGTGGGAGTGCTACGTCGTATTCCATTCAACAGATAGACGCCCCCTAAGACGCACAGCGTCGTCGTCGCAACGCCTCGCCGACTGCTAGCGGTCAGCGAAAGCAGCCATCTTGAAGGTGCTCCGACGCGGCGTCTGGCCTGCATAGGAGCACCGATATTAGCCTGCGAGTGCCGCGATAACAGCAGCCGTACTCTGCCAGTATGCTAGACACAGGCACCATTCTCCCGCGTTCATCTTCACGACCCCAAGTGGTGCAGGCCCCCAACTTACTTTCAGACATCGTAGGAGCGTCTTCTCATCAAGTTCAAGGCCTTTCAAGTCCTGGGCTTCGTACGCTTGGTAGGCGGCACGAATTTGATGCAAATCCTCAAAACTAAAATCGCCCAGCGAAGCGGCCAACTAAAGCTAAATTCAGGAAAACTAAAAATACCAATAAAGTGCACACCTAGGCTGCATCGCGCACGTGCGATGCCACGGATTCCTGGAACACAGGTCGAAAAACCGTGTCGTCATCAACAATTTCCAACTCTTTTAACATAGGAGAAATCTTGCTAACATTCAGAACTAAGTGAGTCAGACGCAAAGAAAATAAAAAGCTTGCTGCATGACTCGGACAGCAAGCGAAGCGTCTACTCACAAAGGGAAAGTGGCCGCAACTCAGAGAGTGACACGATGAGTGGGCGATGAGCTGGCATGCCAAAAAAAAGTCGAGGCAACATGCCGTTACCACAGCGATCTACCTCGTTAGCTTCAGCGTTTAAATCTATGCCACGCATTGCTCTCACTTCTTACGAAAAGTCACGGTCAAGACTCGCTCGAGCGGGTTAGATTGTCCGCGTGCGGCCGACGTGCACTTCGGGTACGCGAACAAGTAGCGAAGCTGCTCTCGCGGGCTAGCGCTCGGGAGCCGCCGCCGCCAGCGCTGCAGCCGAGTCAGCCTCGCGGTGCTCTAGCCGAACCGCCACTGGCCGGGGCAAGGGCAGCGACGGGGCGGGGTCAGGACGGAGGTCAGTGACAGGTCAGGGCAGCGTCAGGGCGGAGCAGGGACGGGCGGTGGAGGGGCGCGAACAGCAGCGGAGCGGAGCTCCTGCCGGCCGACCGCTAACCGCCATACGAGGCGCTGCCGACGAGACGAGCGAAGAAGCAGCAGGGGAGGAGCAGAGTGCGGAGGAAACCGGAGCCGCTAGGAATGCGAGTCCTCCTTGGTCCTCCTTGCTGCGCGAGAGGCAGCGCCTCGAGCCGCCTAGCACGTCAGGACTCACGTCAGGACGCGCCGCTCGACCAGCACGAGCGCTTTCCTGACGACGCACAGGTTCCAGTCGGCACTGTGACCGTTCAGCGTCTTGTCGACGATGAGGTCGAAGCATTTCGAGTCGATGAGCTTTGTGATTTCCTGCAGCGAATCGAACGATCGGTCCAGAGATCGGTCGCCGGCTGGAGGCCGGCGGCTTAGCCTGCGGCGGCGCCGACGTTCTCGAGCCGCTCTATAGCCGCTCGAGCGCCCGGCGAGCGCTCGAGGCCGAACGCTCTCTCTCTTCTCGGAGCCGCACGAATTCTCTGCCTTTTATTGTAGCATTATATATATATATATGTATATATATTATTATATATTATTGTATTATATATATTTATTGTGCCTACTTTCGACGCCCGGCGGCCGTATGCTGAGCTCGCCGTCCGATTTCGGCGCGGAGCGTCTGGCCAATAACGTCGTAATAACTCACAGCACGTGACCGAACTACTTCTGTTTCGAGAAATACCGGCGGTCGGTGTAATGGATGGGAGAGACGCCGGGCGCGTGCTATATTGACTTCAGGCGATGAAAGGCGTTGCACTGTTGCACGACAGATACAATCTCTCATGATGACGACGATAGCGATAATAACATTGAAGTAACTGTCGACGAGGCGTCTTCCAAAGGCACCCTTTGAGAACTCCGAGTACGTCACTTCGGCTGGAGAAGGAAGCATATCGACTGAGCATCAATAATGGCGTTCCCGCTTTCAGTCCGTTTCAGCACGTCAGGAAAACCAGTGACGCAACCGACAAGAGTGCAGATTTTCTGCGAGCTCCGACGTGAAACGAGGTACTTGTGGTAGCAGCAGTAATTGTGGTAAAATATTTGTACAATTGTACAGCCCTTAGATAACCAAATCTCCATCTGAGCACCTTAAATATGGCGACGTCTAATTGCCTACGCCCTAACACATGGCGACCACAGTAAAATTTCCTTAAACTAATCCGTCACTGACTGTGTCAAGCCAACAAGTCAGGATATGTACTTAGTGATTATTACGAGCAGCTCACTGCTTGTGGACTCGCTTCGCTGAGTTATAGTAGGCGTACATTACACTTCTAGTTCATGCCACTCCCGGAAGTACTGGTCACGGAAAACAACGCTGCGCCATCTTGCCACGTGACGCAAGCGGGCCATTTGGCGGCGTGACGGAGGGAAGGATGACCAGTCTCCATTTGATATCGATAATTACAATGCTAACTAACTTATTACTGGGCTCGCCATTTCCGGAAAAAGGCAAAAAATGTGTTTGCTATCAGCTGTACAAGAAGCGCCGGAGATTTCCGGGCTGAATAGACGGGCATTTACCTCGTACAAATACCTCGTACGAGCCTCAAATCCTTAGGAGACCGTATCTTTAGTTCGTACGCTCCCAAAGCCAGGAAATCACGTCCGACTCGGGTCATGACATGCCCCTGACTTGACCACATTTAAAAAGAAACTAAAAACGTACCTATTTATGACAGCATTTAGTGGCTCCCTATAGCTCGTCCTTTGTGCGCTCATGCGTGCCGACACTGTTGCATGCTGCCACTAACCACACTTGCATGCTGACCCTGTGCATATCATCTGTAATCATGTCATTCTTGTTTATTGAGCAAGCTACTACTCACCATTCGACCTTGCTTCCTTTGCAGCAAATGTAAAGCGCCTAGAAAAAGATTAGGTTCTCTTAGGGCGATCAAATGTAATGTTATTGTTATGAATCGGTGACAGGAGCCAGCTTCCCTGAATGGATGTTGTACAAGTGCATGATTCGCTGAGTAATATACGCTCTCAAAACTCATTCCCTCTAGACAGCTGCGCTTGTGTGGATCCAAAGGCGCGGCCCTCTCCAGAACACGAGTCTGCGAGAGCACCGCATCTCTCTCTCTCTCTCTCTCTCTCTCTCTCTCTCTCTCTCTCTCTCTCTCTCTCTCTCTCGTTTATCGTCGTCACCATCATCGTCATCGTAGTCACCTTTGCGGCTCCTTAGACTGGGATCGATTAGCCGTGCTTCTAAGTAAGCTGGTTAGAGGTAGAGCAAATTGAACCCGTGGAGACTTCATCTTCAGTTGATACGGTGTCAAAACGTGAAAGTCGCAATCTCGTGCGGTATGAGAGATGCCCAGAATGGAAAGCGATTCTGAAAGAAGCCGTTTTGATGTATCAGCTCTGGCAAATACGCCGCTGCCGCTGCTGCTGATAGACTTGAGGGGGCTGACTTTATTCAGTAAAGAGTGTGGCGTCATTGCATGCTCTGCTACGCAAAACGAAGGAGTTGAGGCAAAAAATGTTCTAATGACAAGGCCGCAAAACAAGGTTATTCCGTGGAAACACTCAAGCTCTGCATCAATACGAGAGAACGCAGGTGCTAAGATGTGCCCTTTGGGGGCCGGTGGGGGAGAGAAACGCGATAGTACAAGCAGACACCGCATGGAGGTCTGCACTGCACCAAAGCTTGCACAAAGGGGAATCAGAAAGGCCGAGCGAGCCTAGCGAGAAAACCAACGCTGAGAGGGACTGACAGCTGGGCGGATAACGGGGCAAATGCTATTTGCGTGGCGAAGACCACGGTGGTGTTTTGACGTCACAACCGCATCGGTTAGTGCATCCACCCTCGCTAATGCACGGTTGCACGAACGGGCGAGTACAAACGCTACCCATTCTGCTCGACGTATGCCCAACAGCAGTGATGCGTTCACTAGTACCGAAGCATACCAATTCTAAAAAGGGGGCGGTGTGTCATGGCATTTCAATTCTTAAGCGGGTAGTGTGCAAACACTCTGCACACAATGGTGAGGAGCCGATCTCGGCAGCTAGTGGGGTTCCCTCCCAATAAACCACTGTTCATTTTAAGGCGAACACAAAGCAACATGGCGACCCCAAGAGAGGAGGCCAATCGCCGGAAGTGGTTAGCAGCACGAGCAGGCTTGCGCAAAGTCGTGTAGGAATAAGCGGATTAGCAACTGATTACAACTTTAGTCATGGCAAGCCAGCAGTGAGCAAGCAATCCGCTGGCTTAGCGTCCGAACGTGACCCTCGCCAGGTGGCGCTGCTGCCAGACTACTGCCGCCTGCTGCAGCATGGTGGAAAAGGCAGCCAAGCAACTTGTGGCAGATGGTACGTCGCACGTGCGCACACTCAGAAGGATTCCTACGTTTCCGTATTAACGAAGCCTCATTCTACTGCCCCCGATGCT
Organism: Cristatella mucedo; assembly: GCA_009760855.2. NCBI lineage: Eukaryota > Metazoa > Bryozoa > Phylactolaemata > Cristatellidae > Cristatella > Cristatella mucedo. Next base: position 4,696,481 of record WPIO01000008.1, on the reverse strand, counting down.
AACATACAGAGGGCGATTACCATTTGCAAGATGGTAACATCAACAAATAGGCACCCTTAATCAGTTGTAGCGTTATAAAATACACACACACATACACACACCGTAGGCGGGAGATGACATGAACAACTAACTATAGCAACAACTATAATAGCCAGCAACATAAGCAAGTAAGCCCATAGCGGACGGGTGAAATGGTCGGTCGGCCTGAGGTAGCAGCCGTTACCATGTGCATGTTGGTAAAATAGTGCAGCGTTAGTGCTACAAATGGCCTCTCGAGTCTGGTCTTTAAAATCTACACTTTGCTAATCGCAGCCCAACAGCTATCAATGTCTTACATTAAGATAAATCAGATAGAATTCATTGAGCATTCAATGTGTCAGAACACTGTTATACTCATCGAAACGAAATATAATTAGGTGCGATACAACTCTAACTGAAAGAGACTACAGTGGACCCGAACATCCGTCCCAGTACGATAAGATGGGCCAGTCCCCTTTAATCCTACTTCGCTTCGCTCAGGAGAAGGTTGAATACGCGATCCCGACTTAGTGCGTAGGTTGAAACCAGCTACTCATGAATGCGAACTATACAAGTGAAAGTGGTATGTCTCGGAGTGTTTTCGAAAATAAAGCTGGAGATTCTCGTTTTCGTCCGTGCTGATGACGCTTTCTGACGCTGTCAGCTGAGCTCGCCTCAGCTCGGCCTCCTCCATCGCCTCGGGAGCTTCTCAGCTGTCTAGCTTTCTTAGCTTTCGTGCGGGCGCGGCAAACTCTGCTGCGTCGCCTCAACGCGCGATCAATTCTCAAACCGCGGCTCGATGCTCAATTAGCCAGATTGGCGGACGCTCGGCTTCTCTCACAATGCCGTCGATGGCGCGAGTCGCCCGTGAAAGAAGCACGCTACAGCAGGCCTCAGGGCAGCGAGCGGATCGCAAGAAGCACGCAGCACTCACCGGGCTCGCCGGGAAATAATGGCGGCCTCTTTTCAAGTCAGGCACTCGTGCAAGAGCAGCCGGCGCCGAGGGGGCGTTTAATTAGGCGGCGGCGGCGGCTGACTGGGCCATAGATAGCACCGGCGCTCACTCTCGATGGCCGCGGCGGCGGCGGCTGCTCCGAACGTCTGCACCCGCCACCTACCTTGGTGCTCATTCCTTCGATCGAGTCGACGGCCATCCCGAGCTCGGAGATCTTCCCCTTGAACATGTCCGCCTGAAACTGCAAAACAGCCGAAAACTGGCAAGTTCGAGAGCCCGCGTACAAGCCGTCATGCTGCGGCACGAGAGCAGCCCAAGGCGTTGCAACGTCACTCCAGTTTGGCCGAGGGATTTAGGTTCTCGCCTTGACGACCGAGGTCGCGGGCTCGAGCCTTGCCGCACGTGAGAAGCGCCTGAATAGAGATTCGGCTCCCTTGGGACGCTATAAAAATGAATCACATATTATTTTTTAACGTTTCCTCTGAGCGAATGATGTGGATGCCTCCTAAAGCTCGTAAGTTCGGGAAGTGACAGAATCTCCCAAAAATACGCGAGCAGCTACTGTCAAGTTGTCACTATTACAAGGCTTAAAACTGTCCTAAACGGCTAAGCAGGCAGAAAAGCCGACTACTTGATGAGCTGTGACAAGTGCAGTAACTAAATAATAATAACAATGTATTTGATTAGTACCGTAAGAGAACTCAATCTCTTTCTAGGCATTTTACATTTGCTGCAAAGGTAGTTTGATCGAATGGTTAGTGGTAGCATGCTCAATGACAGCAAGCATAACATGGTTAGGTTTGACATGCGCAGGGTCGCATGCAAATATGGTTAGTGGTTAGTGGCAGCATGCACAGTGTCAACACGCATAAGCACGTAAACGACGAACTACAGGGATCCACTAAATGCTGTGATAAATAGATGCATTTTCAGTTTCTTTTTAAATGTGGTCAAGTCAAAGGATGTCATGAAACAAGTCGGAAGTGAATTTCAGGCTTTCGGAGCATACGAACTAAAGGCATGGTCTCCAAAGGATTTGAAGTTCGTATAAGGTATAGTTAAACTTAGGTGTCGTGTTCGACAGCTGCCTCGATTTCAAAAGCTTCATTCAGAAGACTGCTTCTACATCTAGCCATCACATCCAATACCTATCCAAGATTAGGAGCTGTCTCCCACAGTGGCTTGTAAAAAATTTAACAAGCTCTTCAGTTCTGTCTCAGCTTGATTATTGTAATTCCCTTTTGGCTGGGCTGCCAAAGAAAGCTATTATGCCACTACAGCGGACTATGAATATGGCTGCAAGGCTAGTCATCAAGTCCCAGCAGTTTGAGCACGTGTCTCCTTTGCTGAAAGAGCTCGGATGGTTGCCGTTTGAGGTTGAGCAAAGGATACAGAGCCAAGTTCTTACGCTGACCTACAAGGCCGGCCACGGCTTGGCTCCTTCGTACCTGGCTGAACTGCTGCATCAGGTTCAGCCTCTTCGCGCCCTCAGGTCCTGTGTGGACAATAAATTAGCTGTCCCATTCCTCCGCTTAAAGACAGTTGGTGACAGAAGCTTTAGCTCTGCAGGTTCTAGACTGTGGAACTCGCCTCCACAATTCTTACGCAACAACTACTCTCCTATTGCCGACTATGGCATATCCTTTTCAGCGGTCCTGAGCTGCTACTTCTATGCTACTCTCTACCTCAACTGCTCTCCTGACTCTGCTTTGCTTCCCACTTTCTCTTTGTTGCGTGAGACGAAGTCTGTTGGCTACCGAATGCGTACCGAAAGCCGCTTAGGCGGTGAGTGGGCTACACAAAACTCTCCTGCGTAACACCCACATGATCTTTATGACTTTGTAGAGTTACAGACGGAGATACATTACATTGCATAAACGATTAGATTCCTCATAGCGGGTGGTAAAATGCTTAGCCTGGTGGAGAGTAGTTCTGAAAGATAGGCTGGAGGCATAGAATGAAGGAACCTGAAACTGAGTGACAGAACCGTGAAATCGATTCGTTGCTTGACTCCGAGCCAGTGCAGGTCGCAAGAAGTGATGTGATATGGCAAGTGCGACGCTTGCGACAGACAAGCCTAGCTGCAGAGTTTTGCGCCAAATGTAAGCGCCTGATTGCACAGGCCGGTAGACCAGCAAGCCGTGAGTTATAAAAGTCACGATTGGATGTCACAAATGCATGGACCAATTAAGATGTGGTATCCGTGTCTAAACAAGCCCGAATTTTAGAAATACTATGTAGATGAAAGTAGGCAGAGTGGAGTATGGAGCTAATCTGTGTTTCTAATGTAAGGTCACTTTGGATGGAACAGGACATCTAGATTATGTTCAGATTCAACAAGACATATGCTAAAAGAGCCGACTTTGAGCGTCACTCTTTTCAATTTATGAATCACACTTGGTTCGCTCATCACTAGTAAGTAGGTTTTATCATCATTCAATTTAAGAAAGTTTGCTGCTACCACTGTGTGGATGTTATCAATACTAATTTAACAGCCTCTTTTGCATAGCGACAGAAGATCCTTTACGGCTGTCACCACCGCTTGCAGCGGCGATAAAGAATCAGCCACAGCAGAATTCGAACCCGCGATCTCGGGACCGAGGTCGTGAAAAGCACCCGCCTTACCTAGTGTGCCATTACGGCTCGATAGAAACGGTAGAAGGGAGACTAGGCGGAAGTTGCTCAAGTTGTCTTTGTCTAGTGTGGCTTTCTTGAGTAGTGGCCTGACTATAGCCTATTTGAAAGGTGCAGGAACATGACCCGAGGCTAATAACATGTTTATGACATTAGTTATGCATGGCAGCAGCAGATCACAGCATCGTAGAAGCATCACAGTGGGAATAGGATCCAGAGGACCAGTTGTCTTCTTTGCTTGGGATACGAGCTTCAGAACGAAGTCACTTGTGACCTATTTGTGTGTAGACATTGAGATGCCACATGGAATTGAGGGACCGGAATCCAGGGGGGATTCTGCCATCTTAGGGATAGACTCCCTGATCTCGTCTACCTTGTTGACATTGAAGCTAGAGATGTGATCAGCTAGATCCTCACAGGGATCACTAGGTAAGGAGCTAACTTATGAGCGGTTGAGCAGATGGTTGATCGTCGACATCAGCATTTTTGGATTGTGCATCTGTGATTCAACAATGTTTTTATACAAGCTAGACTTCGCCTTTACTAGGATCGACTGGTACGATCTACAGTAGTCCTCGTATACCTGTCGATGGGCAGTCAGTCCTGATCTTGTTCATGCTTTTTTCAAGCTTGAGCTTAGTAGACCCAGCTAGCTTAATATCTGTGGTAAACAATAAGCCGTCAGGGCGCGGGTGCACATGTGCTAGATTATGCTTGAGGATGATATATATGCCGACGTTGGAAGCCATTTGTAGCGAGTGCCCACTAATCGAATCGCATCCATCGTCCGTCCTAAAATTCTGCTGCTGCTATGGGTACATTTGTCGCATGGGATCGCAGCATCGGACTCCGCGATATTTTGAGCAATTTCTCGCGCAAGAACTCAGGTGAACACCGTCCCTTGCAATTGCAGTTAAGTAAGCGTTGCCTCGGTTCCCAGCGCAATTGACTCCGAAGCGGCAGTAAGAGCTTCCGCATTCTTTGGTGGCGGGTGGGGGCAGGTAGTCCTGCTAGTGCCCCGCAGCAGGTTCACTTCCGCCGGGTACGACCGCGTTTTCTTTTGCCTCTAACCAAGAGGCTATTTCTCAAAATTAGGTTTTACGTAAGCCATTCGCATATTTCCTCGGCATCCGCTTGACACTAGAAGTCTGCCGCGAGCAGTCTTCTTACGTCGGAAGCCCTGGCTAAGCGTCCGACATCCGGTGGCCGCCGCAGCAAGGGCCGACTCTCCTCGAAACGAGTGCTAGCGCGTCGACCTCTAGTTCTTCGGCGCGCTCGCGTGTCTCGACGAGAGATGCGGCTGCGCTAAAGCGCTAAAGCTCGAGCGAGCGTCCCCGCGAAGCCAGCGCGCAGCATAGCGTGCGGGCGCGTGCGGGCGCGGCGGATGAAGCTTACCCCCAGGGCTCTCGACAGACACCTGGAAAAGAAAACGCGGCGGCGGCCCGCCTGGATGAGCCCGCTCTCCCGCACGCTCTCGAGCTCAGCGGCCGCCAGAGCGAGCGATGCCAACGAGCGCTGCCGTACCCTAGCTCGTCCCAGGAATAGAACCCGTGGCCAGCCGGATAGTGCAGGTGCATCATCGTCATTCTCGCAGCGAAATTCGGTCGCTCCGCGGTGGCAGCAGCGGCTCGTTGACCCCTTTAATTCTTTCGTACGCCGATATGGAGGCGACGGCGTCCCGAGCGTGGTGGCGGCGCACTCGCCTGGCACCTGCTGACCTACGCCGCGGTGTCAAGGCCGTTGCGAAGCACCTCTGATAACCTTGACCGGGGGTATGGGCGGGTCTGCTCCGGTCGACCCCAGCCCACCCTAGCAGGTGGGGCTAACTACTGCCCACCGTGCCAGCGGCTAGGCTATCATCTATGTGGCGACGTCCGCCGCGCCTGCCCACTCAAAGGTTAAGAGTCGCTGTGTGGAGCCAGGATTGGTGGCGGCTATTTCGACAAACAACCGCTCTGTCGAGAGCAGTCATTACTAAAGCTGCGTTACACGGCAGACTTTCCTCCTGACAGGCGCAGACTTCTTGTGGGCGTGTCATCGCCGTCACGTGGCTCCGCCCCCCAGCCGACGTTCCGTCCGCCCGACGGTCGCGCTCCTTGCCTAGAAATTTATTTTTTGCCTATGCGTTGGCCTGTACGCACGCTATCCACTCTCTTCTCTCTTAACACCACGGGCCCCGGAGCAAGCACACACGACGGTTACTACATCAGTATGTACGCTAGCTCGCTTATGCTGTTTATCAAGCATGATATTACTCACCATTCAATTGCATTTCCCTTTGCAGCAAATGTAAAGCGCCTAGAGAGAGAGAGAGAGAGAGAGAGAGAGAGAGAGAGAGAGAGAGATTGAGTTCTCTGAGGGCGCTTTATCAAGTGCATTATTATTATTATTACTATGTTGCCTGTATGCGATACAATACAGCTGACGTCGACGACGAAACAACTCGCCTGTGTGGGGCTTCTCTCTTTATCTCGCCGCCATCGAGCGCCCACGAGCACCTACAGACTTTCTTCCTGATTAGGACGTTTACAGGACAGATTTAGTCCCACCCATGACAGATTCGATGGCCAACTTAGTGTCGCCCACAGCCAGTACTCTAATCCGAGAGGCTGATAAGGAAAAGGGTTTTCCCGGAGATGCTAAGCCAAAACTGGGAGAAATTGGGTTCGCCGCTGAAGTCATCATTGTAGAGTAGTATTAGAAGAATATAAATAAAAGTAATGTGATCCTTCTAAAAAGCTTTTTCTGGAAAGGGAGCGATACCAAATAACGTGCACCGCTGCGGTCGTGCGGGTGTACAATGCTAAGTAACGTTCGACGTTACTAGTTTTTTGGCGGATTTGATAAACAGACTCAAGGCGTATGTTAGGTAGAAAAGGCTGAAACATTGGTTACAATGCGTAAGCCTGCCAGATTCAAGGACTTACTGTGAACGCCTCAATATAACTTGAGCCTACGAATGTCAGCCATTTTATTTTGGTCTAGGGACGTACGTAATAAGCCCCGGTGTTTTTGATTGGTCGGCTGGACCAAAACGTTGAGACAGATTCTTCTGCTGATGAGCCTACAGACTTGACTCCTCCCCAAAGATGTTTGACATGATGACGTGGTAGCCCAAGTCTGTAGGAAATCTGTGGGAAACTGCAGTGTCTGGGTATGCGCTAGACCGCAGTCTTACTAACAACGGGAAATGCTGGGCGGAGCTTGGCGGCGAGCGACTGGCGACGGATCTGCGGGAGCAGCAGTAGCAGCAGCATCAGCTCTAACTCTAGCAAGTGTTGTGGGGGTGCGCTTTGCTTGAGCTCACTTTTGCTTGCAACCGCCTGCGCTAATAACGTAGGATGTACGTTTCTCGTAAGTGAGGTATGAGAAATTCCAAAGCCGCGAGATTACAGGCAACTCGGCTAATTAAAAGACGCCAAGCCTCGCGTACTCCAGAATGAAAATACAGAGTGGCAAAGCTGCGGGCTCAAATAAATGCGAACGGCAGCGAACGGAACGACAGCCAACAAAACGCCTGCCAGTAGAGCAGCCGAGCGCTCCTCGTTCGCCACTGCCACAAAAAAGCGTCCGAGCGAAACAGCGAGCCCTACGACAGCGCCCAGAGCGCCGACAGAAGCGAGGTGAGTGGGTCCGACGCCACTGATACGAGAAAGCGTGCGCTTAGGGCTATCCCAAATGGTCTCTGCCGTAGTCCCGTTTTTTGTGCGACTCGCACGACAAACGCTCGCTCCCCTCTATTCGCGCGGTCGCTCGTCGGACGACGAAGGATAGTCGGGCGACGAAGGACGAGCTGAAGGATATGCTTCGCGAGCAGCAGCCGAGACGGAAGACGAGCGAGAGCGAGGAAGCGTCTGCTGCAGCACACGTCCGGCGACCCCGGAGGCCGACCCAGCCGCAGCCGCTTCTGCCGCAGCCGCCACCTCGCGGTGACGTCGGCTGCACGCGTCAATCAGAGCTCTGGGCACGTCGCCGTACACCATAGACGGCTGGGACGTCGTCTCGCACTCGACGAGCGACGAATAGGAGCAGGGCAGGGCAGACGACGCAAGCGACGGCAAGCTGCTGGGCGCGGCGGCGTAGTACTGTCGCTGACCGAAGCCGCGTCCGGCGGTGGCCACACCGCCACCCAGGAGCGGAGCCGCTGCGGCGACATCATCACTGCCGAGGCGTCGATGCTGCTGCCGCGGCCTCGGGGGTCTCGGCATCGGAGCCGGAGACGGCGAACGAGGTCTCGGAATCAAAACCGAAGACGGCGAAGGCGGAGGAACGCAGTTCCCGCTGCGGCCACGGCGCACGATCGAATACATGTCGCTGCTGCTGCCGCCGCAGTCGCTGCCATCGCTGCTACTGCCGCCGCCATCAGAGCTGCTGCTCGATTTGCCAGTTAGGCGATTGCGATCGTAGGTTGAAAGGAGGCTTTTGGTCACTGAGCAGCCGCCGCCGCACCTGTCTGCAGCGCTTGCAGCAGCACCGAATCCTGCCGCCGTACGGCAGCCACTTGGTGCAGCCACGCTAGCAGCGGCAGCCACCGCTTCGTCGTGGCTTCGAGCTGCCACTGCCTCGTAGCCGCTAGGAGCCTCGCTAGGAGTCGGAGCGACTCCTAGCCGGCAGCGAGGCGACGACGAAGACGGCTGGTCGGCAAGGCTCCGAGGTTTCGAGGATCGAGTCTCCAACGAGACCAAGGGCACGCTCGCGTTGCCGCTCCGGAACGATGTCGATGCGTCAGCGAACGCCGGCTGCTCAGAGGCGGCGGGGCAGCTCGTGCTGACACGGCGGCGGCGGCAGCGACGGAACGCTAGCAAAGCGGCAAAGCCCGACAGGGCCACCAGGACGAAGAGAGCTACGACTGCGACGCCGACGAAGAATTGGCGTCCGCTCTGCCCTACCGCCGTCGCCGATGAGATGGCAGCCGCTGTGGTGGTCTGCCCGGCAGCGGCGACGGCCGCGCCCTTGCAACGGCGTTCATCGGAACCGAGCTGGCACGGCCGCTCTCCCCGCTGCTCACACGTCCGACCGTCGGCGCCCAGAGACAGGTTGGCTGGGCAGGCACACATGGCCGCAGCCGCTTTCCAGCAGCCGTCGTCGCGGGCGCCGCAGCCGCCAGCCGGCACCGCTGCCGCCAGGCATGCATGCGAGCAGCCGTGCTTCCCGCTGCAAGGGTGGCGAGACTCGGCGGCAGTCGTGCCGGCTGAGGCGAGCGACACGATGTCGGACACGACGCCATGCAGCTGCACGGGAGAGGCCGGCGTTCGGCTAGTCAGGCGGACTCGATAGATCTTGCCGTCTGCTTCTGCCACCCTCGCTGATGCCGACTCTTGCGAGCTGTCGTTAGTGAAGTAGACGTGGTCACCGAATACGGTCAGCGACTTGGCGAGCACGCCGGCGACGAGCGTACTGATTCGGGAGCCTTCAAAGTCGCTGCTGCCGATCGCCCTCGCGGCAGCGTCGGACCAGTACAGTCGTTCCGCGTCGCTGTCGACGGCGAGGGCCAGGAATTGACTTTCGGTCCTGTTGACGATGGCGGTGGCATTCGTTCCATCCAAGGACACTCGGACCACGATGTCCCCCCGAGTTCGAGCCGAGCGAAGCACGAAGAACATGAGCCTGGAGAAGAGAAGGAGCAGCTCGAGCCGCCGCTGCTTCTGCGTCGGACGTTGTTCGTCACTGTTTCTCGCGGGCAGAAGAATGGCCGCCACGAGGTTGCGATTCGGCGCCTCGCCTAGCCGCCATGCTTCCGACGAGACCGGCTAATTTTCCAGCATTCTGGTGCATTATGTTGGCACTATCATTATTATTATTAGGTAGTAGTAGCAGGATTTTGCTAGATTTCATTTGACGAAAAAGTAGAAAGGGTGACGTTTGACCAACTGTTATTGCTGAGAGAGCCCTCGTAAAGAAAATTCGCTGAGTCAACCCATGAAAGAGGAGTACTGAATCTTACATCTTGTTTCGACACACTTCAGTTACCTTTAATGCATAACTTACCTAGATTTTAATGTAATCATAGACTACTTATACCCTTTAGTCCTCGATTAAAAATTCGTGTACATACTGTTGACTTTAGCTTTAATTTTCGGGCAAGCAGAGAATACACCTGAACTCTTATGTAGTACTATACTACCGTAATTAATAAAATCATATCAATTGGCATTAAATCAATTTCAAGATATCAAATATATAGAACAAAAATTACAGAAAACTTATAATAAAAGTATGGTAGCAGTGAAGTCGTCACAAAAATTTGACTTTTTTTAATCTTTTCGAAGGTATTCAGGCAAATAACATTTACACAATTGTCTACTTTACCATCCAATGCTTTCAGAATCTAATTATCCAGAACGAAATTAATCTCTAAAGAATAATGCATCACTCATCATTGGATAAGACCTAGTAGTGTTAGACTCGGAGAGAAATGCACATTGCACAAGCCATGAATAATGCACTGAGAGCTTGGAGCAACGTTCATCTTTACATCAGACTTGAATGGAGTAGTGCGCCGCGCATAAATTTATCGAATTTTACGAATAGTTTCTCTTCTCCACGTCGCGCAGCGAAGAGGGATTTTCCCCAAAAATGCTGAGGTTGCACTACTTGAAGTAGTTACAAGAGAACCCAAGCAAGGACAACCTGAAAATACATTATAGCAAATTTATTCGCATTAAGGCCACCTCAGTTGTCTAGACGGAGGTCGGTGTCTGCTCGGATTCTGAACACCTGGTCTCGGCTTTCAAAACCCGCCGGCGATGGACTTTTTCGCCAGTCAATTGAGTTTGACCATTTTTTTACCATTTGGAGCATTTGGCTTGAAGTGCCATTGAGCAACTATCGTCATCAGTCAGAAGTGAGTTCCACGCTTTGAGATGATACGAAACAAATAAACGGTCTCCAAATCATTCGAGGTCGGTTTGAGGCAGTGTTGAATGACTTGATTCAGAAGAGCATACGGTACGAAGGCGAGCCGAGGTTAGGAAGTAGTTTGGATAAATATGCTCTAGCCAGAGAATGAAGGGACCTAGAATTGAGTGGACAAACCTCGAAGTCTACGGGCAGCTTTATTGGGAGCCAGTACAGATCAGTGGGAAGTGGTGCAATGCGGCGATGGCAACTTTCAAGACAGCCAAGCCTCGTTGCCGAGTTTTGATCCAACTGCACGTGCCTCGTTGCACAGGGAGAAAGACGTTCGAGCGGTTCGAGCCCGAGAGGTCAAGATGGGTCGTCACGAATGCCTATACCAGCGGCAATGCGATTGCCCTGTACACGCAGGCCCAAATAACTTGTTGCAATGCTGCGTAGCTCAGAGTATGTGCGAACACAATATCCGCCTAAAACAGTGTCACAGGAGTCGAACACGACGACGTTAAAGTAACACAGCGAGGAAAATATTTGACCGCCGTCAACGCTTCTCTCGGATTTTGTAATTGCACGAGCGACCTACCCCTTGTCCGGCCGAAGCGTCAGATAGCGAAGCTGGAGCTGCAGCGGTGGCGCGGCGGCGTCGCCGTTGGTGCCTGCCACGATGACTCCTAAGCTGTATCCGCTCGTGTGCATCGCTTTGACGCAACCGCATGCCTCGTCCGTCCAATAGATGAGCCGCGCCTCGGCGTCGACTGCAACGCTGCTGGGCGACTCGCCTACGCTGACCGGGCGTGGAGCCTGGAGAACGAGTTCAAAGGGTGCAAAGGGCTCACAGCGAGCTCGGCAGCCGCAGGAAGCTGCTGCTGCAGCCTGGGAAAGGCAGACGCAGCCTGGGGTTCGAACGAACGGCCCGCACCGAAGGCGCTCGAGCGCCAGCGAACCTCGCTTCCGATTAGCGATTCCGTTTACCTCTCTTCCGTTTAGCGACGATCTGATGATCGAGTTGCCCTTCGAGTCCACGTAGTAGAGAGTCGCATCCACGTGGTCGTAGCTTAGCCCGGCGATGCTGCTTAGACCTCGGACCGTTCTAGTGACGTCGAGCGGTCTGTCTGGGTCTCCGGTGAAGCTGAATCGCTGTGACTGACCGATGAGCAGCAACCGCCTCGGCGCTGGCGGAAAAAAGGGTGCCCGCCATTTTTTACTCGGCACCGCCTTCTCGGCGGGCGAACGCTCGTCAGTCGGAGGAAATGCGCCAGCGATGCGTCGCAGGGAATATTGCTCTCGCATAAATCGATATCAGGTAGCTCGCGAGAGTTGGACCTACCGGCTGGCCCGCACGCGCCAGCTACATCTTCTACTCATTCGGCGATCGTACGAAGCCGTGCTTTGCCTCCATCGTACGCAGCCGTGCTTTGCCTCTATCGTACGCAGCCACGCTTTGCCGTTATAGTACGCCGCCACGTTTTGCCTCTATTGTACGCAGTCTCGCTTTGCCTCTATCGTATGCAGCCACGATTTGCCTCTACGTTCGACGGGATTATCCAAGCGCGATAGCCAGAGGAACGTGTTCTGTCTCGTGGCGTGAACATATCTTATTGCCGATGCAAGCTGTCCTGATAGGATTATTATATGCTAGCGATAGCTATCGAAACGGGTTCTATCTCTTGGCCTGAACACCATTTCATTGCCAACGCAAGCTGTCCGGGTTTTAGTCCGATATTTATTCATTTTATTCCAATGCAAGCTGTCCGGGTCTACATCTTATTCCGATTGCCTTCCTGGGGCGCTCCGAGGGCCGGATATTTCGGGCATCCGCAGAGATTACAGGCTGCGAGACGGAGTTCCACACGGACCTATGAGAGTGGCCGCAAAAATAGGACCAGAGAGGGGTGGCGGAGGTAACAGCTGGAGCCGAACGCAATGACACGGTTTCTAAAAACAAGTCACGTGCAATGGGATGATAGCACGCACCTATTAAACGAACTTCGGAAAATATCGGCAACCTACCACAAATATCAGATTATCTCACTCTCTCTCTCTCTCTCTCTCTCTCTCTCTCTCTCTCTCTCTCTCTCTCTCTCTCTCTCTCTCTCTCTCTCTCTCTCTCTCTCTCTCTCTCTCTCTCTCTCTCTCTCTCTCTCTTTCTACCTCTTTCTCCCTCCCAGGCTTATCGAAGCCAGACCGGATTCATTAGACTGCCTTCGCTGTAACTTTGAATTGGGGAAACCGGAAAGGGACGGGGCAAATATCAATATGGCCCGAGTAAGCATTAAAATTATCCAGCCGCAAGCACAGCACACGGCTTAACTAGATGGCCTATTGGACGGCTCGCTTTCTAGCACACCGGAGAGGCGCCACCGGCTACGGTGGCGGCCATTTCCATGTGCACACGCAAGCAGCACTGACATTGGCTTGGGAAAGCGCCCAACAAGTCCACAGACGTCGCTCTCCTCGTCGACGAATCGCACAACAAACAGCGATGCCGCTCAGAGGTCCCAGCACTTCAACTCAAAATGAAAGTTTGGGAAGCCCAACAGGTTAACACATCTGTCGGTACGGACTTCCGACCGTATTCTGCCGAAGATGAAATAAGTTGCGTTCTAAATCGCTTCGCTTTAAATTCAACACAAAACCAAATACCGAAAATCGTAGCCTGCTGCAGCCCCCCCCCCCCCACTGCATCGATGCGTCTCTCCCTCGATCGCCAAACGAGAAGCCAGAGGCGAGCAGGTGTGCAGCTGAGCGGTGAGCAGAGGTGCCAAGGTTAAGTGCCAGCCCAAGCCAAGTTCTCCGGACTACAGGCCGCGGCGAACGTGACGTTTGCTCACGGAGACACTGCCAGATTCGAGTACTTACGTGAGCAGCTTTTGTTGTCGGCATTCAGCAGATAGTGCGAAGGACATTCGCACACTCGGCCATTCTTCTCCTTGGTGGACGTGAAGCACAGGTACTCGCACCCACCGTTGCCATTCTGGCAAGCGCTATGTCCTGCAGAGGAAACACGAGATTGTCAGCTTACGAGAGAGAGAGAGAGAGAGAGAGAGAGAGAGAGAGAGAGAGCAAGTTACGACCGTATGAACAGGCCACTGCCCAGCGAACTGAGGAATTCAGGCCCGGGAAACGTCGCCGATTGGTAGTTGACTGGCCGCTCTCCCCCCCCCCTTGCCGGAAGCAGTGTAGAGTAAAATGCGACAGGCCTAGCGCTCGAATTAAACGAAGTCGCTTCCTTGGACACGTGAGCACGAAGAAAGCGGCTTGCAGTTGGAACATACTTGCTCCGAGTGACCTGAAAAAGGTGAGCTAATCAACCAGCCTCAGCTACGCAGCAGTGGGAGAGCCTCGGGTGACGGCTATCACCGCAGCCACCTGCTTTAGGCAAAAAAGGTACTGCCCGATCCAGGACTCAAACCCGCGACCAGGGTCATCAAGCGCCTGCGGCTCACCCGTGGGTTACGTCCCAGGGGCAAAGGCTATATCCGAGCTGCTCCGACTAACGTAATGGCGGTCAACGTTCCACCGCTGCCTCGAGACGCCGGTTGCCCAAACGACATCCTTCAGGGGCAGCGTCAACGTCCTCAAATTCGCTCGATTCACACACTTTTAGTAACGCATCAGAGTTCACCCCTTCAGCTTGTCCCGCTGCCCGTTTGCAGGCACCGGCAGCACGTCATCTGACCCTGACCTTGCTCGCGTGATCCCTGACCTCGATTCCCTGACCCCGATGGGGGAGGGGGCTGCCATTTTTAAGCTTCCGATCGTGCGAGTCCCCGCTACGACCCTCGATAGGGCAGCAGAGCAAGCTTATATAGCTCGGTCTCTCGACCTCGGTTTCTCTTCTGCACTAGAAAGCTCCGGCGGCCTTCGTCGACCTTCGCAGCAGCTCGCCGACACTCACCTGGCTGCTGCGAAAAGTGAAACGCCGCCATGCCGACAACGGAAGGGATGCCGGTCGCCACGACGACGCTACCATTGAAGTCGCCCGCCATGCCGCTCGATCGGCGAACGGTCCTGCTCGCTTCGTCGTACCAGTAGAGCGAGCCGGCGAGAGCGGCTACGAATCGTGGCCTGCGGCCGCTGCCGCCGAGGTACAGCCTCTGCGGCAATGAGCACGTCCGGTCCGGAGCACCGGCTGCGGCAGCAACCGTGCTTCGGGTGGCGCGGCCGCGGCCGTACGTCTGCGACGACGACGGACGAGCCGCTGCAGCCGTCAACGTTGTCGACAGGACGCAGTAGAATATGCAATCCGAGTCCACGTCGACCCAGTACAGCCGCTCCGACGGAAAGTCGACGGCAAGCGACGTGGCTCGTCCAAGGCCACCCGCCACCGGCGGCACGAGAGCGCCGCGAGCCGAGCCGTCCAGCCGGGCCACGTCGATTCGCAGCGACGACGTGGCGGACCGCCAGTCGGACCAGTACATGTACCTGCGGCGGCGGCAGCAGCAGCAGCGCTAGCGGCCGATCGGTTCAGACGGCTGACGCAGAAAGCGGCCGGTGGGCAAACGTGGCAGCAGCGAAACGTGCTTGCTTCGAAGCCCGGAGTTAGCCGCTACTAGCTGCAGCGAAGCTGTTGGAGCCGCAGCGAAAAGGCAGCGCCGGCAACTGCGCAGGGGGGAGGTACTCTCGATTTTCCGGTTAGACGTCTACTTCCTGCTGCCTTTGCCAGAATATTCGCAAGCGTAAGAGTAAGAGAATACTAGAATGGCCTCGGCCCTATGCTTCGTCGAGCTGCACGCTTCTGTGCAGCGTATCAGCATAATCTTTTGGTAGGGAGGGGGAAAGCTGCAGAACTGACAACGTCTCTCGATGTAGCGCGTTCTCATCGTTGGGTTCTGACGACATCATCTCCTCGGCGTCTCTCCCCTCTCTCTCTCTCTCTCTCTCTCTCTCTCTCTCTCTCTCTCTCTGCAGCAAATGCAAAGCGCCTAGAAAGAGATTGAGTTCTCAGAGGGCGCTTTATCGAGTGCACTATCATTATTATTATCATCCTCTCCCTCTCTTTCTCTCTATATACATATATATATATACACATATATATATATATATATATATATATGTATATATATATATATATAGAGAGAGAGAGAGTTCTCTCTTTGCCTCTCTCTCTTTTCCCGTCCCTTTGACTCTCCCTGTGTCACTCTCTCTCTCTCTCTCTCTCTCTCTCTCTCTCTCTCTCTCTCTCTCTCTCTCTCTCTCTCTCTCTCTCCTCTCTCTCTCTCTCTCTCTCTCTCTCTCTCTCTCTCTCTCTCTCTCTCTACTCTCTATCTCTCTTGTCCTGCTTCTTTCTCGTTGTTAATCTCTCTTTTCCCTCCTCTCTCGCTCTCCCTGTGTTCTCATTCTCACTCACCCACTCACTCTCTTTGCCTCTCTCACGTCCTCGATGCTCGCTGCCTCTCTTTTCTTTGTCTCTCCCTCTCCCTCTGTTCTCTCTCGCTTTCTCTCTCTCTCTTTCTCGTTCTTTATCTCTTTTTTCCGCCTCTCTCACTCTCAATGTGTTCAACCCCCTCCCCTCTCTCTCTCTCTCTCTCTCTCTCTCTCTCTCTCTCTCTCTCTCTCTCTCCTTCCCCCTCCATGTCTCTCTTTTTGGCAGAGGGGTCTAGATATGTGTGAACAAGAGGGGATCATACTTGCTATCTGCGCATGTTGGCTACAAATGTTTGTCCGGCTAAATAGGGCTTCGAGCTCTGGCTCTTTTGGGGCGCCGCACGAGTATCGTGCAATAATAATAATAATAATGCACTTGATAAAGCGCCCTCAGAGAACTTAATCCCTTTCTAGGCGCTTTACATTTGCTATAAATATAAAATACTACCATCAAGGGCGAGCCGTGCGACAAGCAGACGCGAAATCAGCTGATGCAGTGTCAATAGTCTCACCCCATTTCTGGCTGCAGGGCCATGGACTGAACATTTTCAATGTCAGACCAAACAATGACCTTCTGCAGTCCAGGTGGCAGACCCAGCCGGGCAACTTCGATACGCGTTCCATCTGCCGTATAGAGATTGCCTGACAGCCAATCAACGGCTATACAAGTCGGACTTGCAAGACTTAATTCACCAGCACTTGTCACTTTAGAATCACTTATGGAAAGCCACTGCAATTCCTGTAGAGCAAGAATCATGCGCCAAAGAATCATGCTGAGTCTGAGCAAGCGCTAAAAATGTGAAAACATAAATGCGAGAGCAAGCACTCGACACGGAGAGTTAAGCAATAGCAATTCAGCGAGCATTGACAGCTGGAGCAGAGGCGCTTTGGTCGAGACAAAGCAGGCACACAGCGACACTGCAGCATTTTCTCGTCGGGCTTAACGCTTTTCCACAGCGAACCTCGTGGTCCTGGTCGGTGAATAAAATCTTTTTCTGGCCAGCGTACACCGTCGACGCACCGATACGATACGACTGGCCGTTCAGCAGCGACACGGCTGCACTGCCTTCCTCGAGCGGAAGGCGGAAGAGGTCGTGCAGCTCTGTGACCAGCAGCCACCCCTTAACCGCCTTGCACGCTCTTCCATCGAGCTCCAGCTCCATATGCTGAGGGCACGCGCACGACAGTCCTCGGGAAGGCTTTGGAAAGCACATGTGGCTGCACCCAGCTGCTGTGCAAGGCCCTCTGGCTGCAAGCGAGACAAATTGAACTCGGCGGATTCGCAAAAAAAGGTGCGAAAAGAATATGCCGGAGGCACCAGGCCAGACGCGCAGGCCGCGTGTAGCGAACGCAGCGAGTCATTCTACCATCGGCGAGTGTGTCAGTGTAAAAAGAAATACTAGCTGATTCAACAGCCTTTCTTTGTATAACGACAGAAGAGCCTTGACGGCTATCACTACCGCTTGCAGTGGCGATAAAGGACCGCCCACAACAGGATTCGAACCCACGACCTCGGGACCAAGGTCTTAAAAAGCAACCGCTTTACCTAATGAGCCATTACGACCCACCTGCAGTATAACTTCCAGAAACTCTGCATGGCCCTTTTCATTTGCTTTAAAAGAAGCATGTCAATTGATTAGTGATTAAATACTCAATATCAGAACGGATTAGCACACAGAGGATAATTCACACAGACCCAGCAAATGTTTGAGGAAATGTGCGTTTCTAGCTTCACTGCCATTAAAATCCTTACAAGAAACAATATCAGCACACATCGCATCCCATCTAGGCAACGCAAACTGTACTGGGGCTCTTCTGTACTGGCTAGACGGCTGAGGGTCCTGACAAGATTAGAATGGCTATTTGGCCGGATCCTGCGTCATATGGAGGCGCCAACTCAGCAGCCTGGACGCCAAGGCAGAGGCAGCTGACTACGGCATCCAACCGCCACCGTACAGTGCACACGCCCACACAACAAACAGACCCCGTCCACACAACATCCAAACGAGGTTGCATGCACTGAACAACTAAGACCCAAAAATCCTAGCATCCAATGGCCCATCTAATTTTCGGTCCGCAGCACCTCCGATGAGCTGCATACTTAGTTGGGCATCACGATTTTATCACCAATAACGATCAAGCTTAACAGTGAAAGTTATCAGAGTCAAGAAAAAGTATCGAGAACAAGTTTGTGAGGAGTGACATTCGACAGCCTCATTCGTTGAGGCGGTTGAAGATTGGTTGGCGGCCAAAATCGGCTCGGCTCGAAGCGCACGTTTAAGGAGATGCACCTAGCGCATGACTAGAACTCATCAAGTCCTGGGTGGTGAAGTTCCAACCCACGGGTTCGGACCCAGGGCACCACGAAAGCAAGTATTTGCAGGCATGTTTTGCTAGCTGAAGTAATGTGCTCCAAGTCAGCCCTCGCATAACGTGACGAGGCAATGTGCAGGTTTAGATTTGTACGCTGTAGCTCAGGCACTTGCAGTTGCTGCAAAACTCTGCAGTTAGGCTTGCTTGTCGTGAGCGTCGCAGTTGCCACATTACACCACTTCTCGCCGACCTGCACTGGCTTCCAATCAAGCAATGCATCGACTTCAAGGTTCTGTCACTCACTTTTTAGGTCCCATTATTCTCTGGCTCCAGCCTTCAGATCTACCAGGCCAAGAATCGTACAACCAACCGTTCTAACTTGAATCGTTTAGCTATACCTCGTACGAACCTCGAAACAGTTGGAGACCGTGCCTTCAGTTCATATATTCCCAAAGCCTGGAACTCACTACTGACGCACGTCACAAAGCTCCCTGAAATGACATTTAAAAAGAAGCTTAAAACGCACCTATTTATTACAGCATTTTGGTGGGTCTTTGTGAATCGTCCTTCGTGTGCATGTACCTGATGTCACTATGCCTGCTGCTTGCAGATTTTATCACCAAACATTTGGTAATGCTTTATTTGCAGCATCTGTAAAGTGCCTAGAGAGAGAGAGATTCAGCTCTCTGAGGGCGCTATACAAATATATTCTTATTATTATAGCCTGCACATCGCTGGCTGCTGCCCTAAGTTACATAACCGTTATATAAGGAATCGTCACCTGGAAGTGCAAGTCACAAAGAGCAAAAGTACTTGGTATCACGAGACTAAAAGGTTGAGCCGAATGAAATCATTCCGGCCAAACTCACATTTCGACATTCTTATGTCTCACTCAGACAGTTATCTGTGACGGAAAATAACCATTGGCTCAAACTCAAATCGAGCAATCAGCAGCTAGTCACTTGTTGGAAGTTGTGATTAAACAAGATTGATGCACTAAATAAGGAAAGCAAGTGAGTTTTTGCGCGGTAAACGAAGTAAGGAAAACTAGCCATTATTCACGTTAAATCAATTGCTGATGAAATGTGTGTGTGTGTATTTTTGAATTTATAAAAGCCACTAAAGCCTACGAGGCGTTGGAGCTCCGATAGCACTCAGAAATTTTCGCTTTTCTGTCAGCATAAGATATATGTCAGCCATAAGATATCACCTCACTAAGTAAAAAAAAACAATTAAGAAGCATAGCTGCGTCAGGAGAACATCCAATAAAGCTTGTAGCATAAACATAGCAGCATAGAACCACGGGAATGATAGGATAAACTCAGCGATAGGAGAGAAGGTGGCTGTTGCACGAAAATTTTGGAAGAGAGCTCAACTGTAAAGGACTCACAGAGCACAAGCAGCTGCCGCTATTAGTCTACAGCCGAAAGCTAATGCTAATGAGGCAGCTGTTTCACTGTCCTGAGAGGGCTTGAGGACACGAAGAGAATCCATCCCGTCCATTGCCGTCTTTAAGCTACAAGGGGTATTTCTTTACCAGCATGAGAATGTTATTGGTAAAGGATATACTGGACATGCTTCATAGCTTGGCACGTCCAAACTTATCTCGCAACCTAGTGAAATCAATAGGCCAGGAATATTCTATTTTTAGGCTGACAAGACAACTACTACATGCATACTCTTGCTGCGATATAAAAACATACATTACTTTATTGGTAATGCTCTTAAAAAATTATGCAAACCAGTAGCCGCGATGACACATGATAAATGACGAACCGAGCTCCTCCACAATACTACTCATTCGCCTGCAGATGACATAAACTCGAGAGCCGTGCTCTTGCTGTCGCTTCCATGCTTCCTTGATGCAAAGAAGTCATCGAAGCTGACTTTAGCATGCACCTCTAACAGTCAGATCATTATCTGACAAGCAAGAACAGACGGCGGTAACAGGGAAGCAGAACATCTCCAATGAATGCACGGCTGTAATATTAACAAAGGATATCCCGATCTTTTCATCAAATCCTATTTTCAAATGTCATCGCGAACAGGGAAAAGGAAACTGGTAAACAGAGCTAGAATCTTCGTACGGGGGGGCTGAACCTTGACCTTGGTAGAACCAGCCAATCGAAGCAGGCAGGACACAATAATTTGACCTACTTGTGGAATGAGGCTTCAACCAAGCAGCTCCCCTAGCCCATGATCGTATCGATCGCAATGCAGCCAATGTCAAAGTGTAAAGTGGAGGTAAATGCGTCGGCTCTTACTCGGGGCTTCGCTGGTGACGTCCAGTACTCTTATGCCCATCACATCAGGAAGGTGCTCGAAGATGGTTTCCCTATTCGACACGTTGGTTTTGAGCGCTCGCTCGACCGACCTCAGCTGTTCGTCGGACCAATAAATGTAGTCGCCTGAAAATGACAGCCTTCAAATCAATGCTGGCAGCAAATGGCGGCGGCGACGCACTCGATGGCGGCGTCCCTTGGAGCTCCCGCCGGAAGCTCTCGGGAGCACTGGGAAAGAGTACCCATGAGAAAGCTCCAGCGCTTAGAATGACTAGGCCGCCGTGCCGCCGCCGACTCTCGCCACTCGCCTAGGACGCCGAGGCCTCGCACGTGCGGCAGGCGAGCTCTACTTCCGGCCAGAAGCTCGCGTCGCCCGCTGCCGTCGAGTCGAGCCACTTCGAGCTTGTCCAGCTTTGCGTCGGCCCAGTACAGCTTTCCGGCGGGCAGGTCGAGGGCGAGGCCGTTTGGCCACTCGATTTCGGTGTCGATGAGGACACGTCGGTGGCTGCCGTCCATGTCGGCGCGCTCGATTTTCGCCTCCTTGCCCCAGTCGGTCCAGTATACGTGACTAAGAACGAGCAAAGTAACTTGCTAAGGTGCTCGCCCCGGGGACCAAGGTCTGTCTGACCAAGGTCGTGGGCTCGAGCCCCGTAACGCATGTGACGCGCCTGAATAGAGATTCAAGTTCTCTTGGGGCGTTAAAGAAAGGAATTATTTATTATTTATTTATAAAGTTCACTCCCCGCCCCTGCTGCAGATCTAATATTGATAATAATGCATTTGATATAGTGCCCTCTGAGAGATTGATCCCTTTCTAGGCCCTTGACTACATTCTTCAGACCCGTGGCACTGCCACCGTCCAGTTGAGCTGAAAAGCCGACTGATCGAGAAGATTTCACAAGCTACTTTTAAGGAACGTTTAGCCAACTGCCTAGATCATAAAGAGTATTTGTTGCTTGAAATGAACTGCACGAATGGCACAGCCGAGTAAGATGCTTGCTTACCTTCGACGCTGGCGAGCTCACCGCCCCCCCCCCGAGAACCGACAGATACAAAGGTATATCCCTGCTTAGTAAAAAAAAAAATAATCGATTAAAGCTGCGT
Organism: Cristatella mucedo; assembly: GCA_009760855.2. Taxonomy (NCBI): domain Eukaryota; kingdom Metazoa; phylum Bryozoa; class Phylactolaemata; family Cristatellidae; genus Cristatella; species Cristatella mucedo. The sequence continues at coordinate 4,674,953 of WPIO01000008.1, read as the reverse complement.
GTAAGCAATTTTTGCAATCCTAGCCCCGAGGTCGCTTCAGCCTTCTTTGATATTTTTTTAACAGATTTACTTCAACTAGTCAATGTCGATGACTAAATGGTTGCAAAATTTTCGCTACTTGGCAAAGATATGCAATAGGAAAAAAAGCAGACAATACCCGTGATGCTGTTTTGCGAATTGATTCATGCAGGTGACTTAAAGCAAACTATAGCACGAAAGGTCATGAAGGCTGAAATCCCAGCATGATTTTCCACTGAAATACAACTAAATTCTGCGATAGCTCTCCATCGCCAGCAGAAAGCTTAACGAAGACTCAGTATGGACACCAAGTTCGTGTCGTCATGACTTTGTGCATTTGTAGTCGCGACGTTCATAAGGGTGACACAGTAAATGAGCATTCTAAAACTATTGAATATTGAAAATTTAAGGAGAACTTTAGGCACTTTGATATGCCTTACATAAAGCCTCAAATAGATGACATTTAAAATCCCATTGTTTTGATAAAACGTTTGAAAAACTAAATGAAAATCAAGAGGTAAGCGTGCAACGAGGCGAAAGCACTTTGGGACGTCATTGGCCTGCATAGGCATAAATGATCCAACGATTCTGTAGTCAGTTTTGCCGCTTGCAAAAGAGCAGTGACAAGCACACACGTTGTTGTTGCCTTCGTTAAGTAATAGTTTAACGAGCTAACATGCCCATGAAGTAAACCAAAGCGAGTAAACCTGGTGAGAACTAGCGGAGAAGCGTGGACAAAACTGAGGCGTTCCGGATTCAGCGCTTCTCAAAATTTGGTCAGGTGATTCATCCATCCCATAGAATATCAGAATGTGTGAGGCTTTAGGGGCTGCTTTTGGGAAACTCTGCACACACACAGACACACAAACACACACACACACACACACACACACGCACGCACGCACACGCACGCACACGCACACGCGAACGCGAACGCACACACGCGAAAACACACACACACACACACACAAGTTGCTACGAGTACGCCGGCACATACGCAGGTGGAGAGCTATGAGAGCAGACTCACTCCAAATACTTGACAGAAAGTACGGGCAACGACATCTACCAATATTTGTATCTATGCTCCTGATTGCAATCACCTTTTGATCTATGATCCTACTCTTCCGAGGCATTAGTAACTATGGTCACAAATCATCATAAAGCGAAAGCACCAAAGGTCTCGTGTGAATAAGTGGTAGACAATAAATTACATCGGCTGCGTAGTTTTCGTTCGGTTTAGTTGCCCGTTTGTTGCACAGAGGTAGTCGAGCAGGCAAATCGAAAGACGAGACTTGATCAGTTGTCACCATCAGATTGCCAATACCGTAAGGAAAATATCCAGCCAATATAAAAACATTTAAAATATACAATATAAAAATATGAATAATAAATATACAAATATACAATATAAAAAATATCCGCCAATACCGTAAGGAAAATACCCAGCCTCGGCAAGTTTAGAGCCAATAATAATTATTATTCCCTCTCCCATCTTGGGGTTCAGATGACTCGCTCCGGTACTTTTTAGACGTGTAATTCATTCGGAAAGTTAAGCTTGATCCGCTGAAGCACGCTCGACACACGAAAGCTCGCAGCGATTGGAAAGCGCAGCGCTGGCCTTACCCAATGAAAGGGTCGATTGCTATTGCTCGCGGCTCGTCCATGTCGCCTTGTACGACCGGCCGTTGCCAAGAGCCATTCAGTGAGGCTACGCCGATACGGTCCTCGGCTGGATCAGTCCAAAAGATGTTACGCGACCGCCAATCGACGGCTATGCCTTCCGTAAGAACGCTGAGTACAGTTCTTCGTTCTAAAGAAGCAGCAGAATGCTTTGCGATAGGGAAAGGCGGTTTTGGATAAGGGGCCACCCCAAAATAGAGCAGACGAAGAGGGCTCTGTCGGCGAATGCGAGCTGAAATGGGAACGCGAGCGGTGCCAAATCATTTAGCTCTCCCCAACAGGCGGGGTGAAAAGCACAAGGAGTGTCCAGATCCATGACACTGGCCTGCATTTCAATCTGCTCGTTGCAGCGCCATGAGCTCTTTCGAGCCCTCGATGATGGCCACCGAAGCCATTGCCAGACCGGCAATGTCCATTCGCTCCTGAAAGCAAATGCCAAATTCCAAAGCAAATCGATCTGGCTTACTCAGCCTGAGGAGGTTTTCTCCCCATGACTGGAGTGCTTAGCTGTATGTAGCCAAGCCGCGACGGGCACTTATTAATGAAATTACGATCGAAGGCCTTGCGACCGTCACCGTCACGTGCGAGGCACTCTAAAGGTCTTTGAAATGTTTGCTTTATGTTTAACTTGTAGAACGACTGTGTTTAGCAGTCCAAACTAGTTAGTGTCAGGAAGCCAAAGTGACATGCACAGGCTATGTTGAAGTGTTAGCTCGGCACCTTTGAAAGTGAGATGAATATGCCGGTCCTACTACTACTGAGCGCCTTCCGTGCATCCTCGAAGGCTTTTATCGCCAAGACCGGACAGACTTCAAGGAGGATCTTGTCGTGGGCACTTGACAGCGGTCATTTAGCGCTTTGGCTGTTCAAAGAGCTGAAGACGCTAAATGCCATAGTAAGTGCATAATAAATGCATTAATAAGTGCCCGTCGCGGCTTGGCTACATACAGCTAAGCACTCCAGTCATAGGGAGAAAACCTCCTCAGGCTGATCAATTTGCTTTCCTTCACTTAAAAAGCCTCTGGCGACAATAAACAGATGGTCATACGCTTTTAGTCCCAGGTCAGAGAATTAACTAAACGAATCGTCACTAATCGACTAATCGAAACGTCAATGAAGCAGAATGAGGCACCGCTACCGAGGGCTGGGGTTACTGGCCCTTAAAATTTCAGCCACGTTTGTCAGGCGAATGACAGCATTGCAATTACGATGGGAGAGGTTTTATTAAATAATGTATTACTATTGTATTTATTTTAAACTATGTATTACATTTTAATTATTGTTTACTAAAGTTAAACATACAACACGTGCAGCTCATTGCATTGCCTTGCATTGCCCGCCTCCGACAGCGTGCCAAGGCCATTCTGTTTCACCGGCGTGTAGGATCGAGAGAGAAAGTTCAATTTTACGAATGAACTGAATAAATTGAGGGATGTCTAAGCATTATTTTCGAGCACTGTATGCGCTTGAATCGCCACCAAGAAGTAGCTCACAATATCACACCCCTCGAAGGGGGGCTTTGACACCTTCGAGGCCTTCGACCAAAATCGCTCGAGACGCCTCATCTGCTCACATGCCGGAGCTCGAAATCCAGAGCTCGACCAGCACGGCTCAGACCGCCGCCCAGCACGACGAGATGCGACACACGCTCGCTCGTGCATAGCAAGCTATAGCACGCCATCTTCCCCTCCGAGAGCTTAACCACGGCACCACAAGCAGACAGTTCGATCATTTCCTTAGGCTAGTGGATAAGAAGGATTGCACTGGCACGCTATCTACAAAGAGGGCGACAAGTGGCATCGCATTAAAAGGCAGGCGACAAGCGGCTACAGCATTGCCGGCGACAGCAGCAGTATTTTACGTACCAAGTCTGTCACTGTGCGTCGGAGACCGCTCCGATGCCAGTCGGTTACAGCGAGAGGCATTGGTTGCTTTGGTTTTGTCATTCGTAGATTTTTCTTTTGCGAATTCCCCCATTCTGGCTGCACCTCGACCTTTATAGGATTTGTTCTCGCATCACTGTCTAAAGCTCTCGTAACACCTCGTTTTTATAAATATATTGCAAGAAACTCCTTAATCTTCAGCCTTCACGTTGTCGTGTTCTCACTGCTCAATTTAAGCCGCAATTGTGGAGCAGACCTTTCGAAGCCGTTCCAACTTTTAGAAAATCGATCGCTTTGGTTCTGTCACTTACTTTTAGGTCTTTTCATTTTTACTCCAGCTAAGGGATCTATTCCCCCACCAGGCGAAGCATTGTAACGCGGGCTTTTAGGAATCTAATCGTTTACCTACATTGTACGAACCTCAAATCCTTTGGAGACCGTGCCTTTAGTTCGTATGCTCCCAAAGCCTGGAACTCACTCCCGACTTGCGTCAGAACATTCCCTGACTTGACGGTATTTAAAAAGAACTTGAAAACATGCCTATTTAGGACAGCATTTAGTGGGTCCCTGTGATTCGTCCTTGATGTGCTTATGCGTGCTGACACTGTGCATGCTGCCACTAACCACATTTGCATGCTGACCCTGTGCATGTCACCCTTAACCATATTATTCATTTCGTTTGTTTTTCAAGCATGATTTTACTTACCATTCCATTGCATTTCACTTTACAGCAAATGTAAAGCGCCTAGAGAGAGATTAAGTTCTCTGAGGGCGCTTTATCAAGTGCATTATTATTATTATTAAGGGACACGGCCTGGCCATGCCATTCGCGACAGGGCACGCTTGTGTGCGACCAGCCTCAGAGGGAAGCATGTTCTTGTGCCCATCTTGTCACGGCCACCATCGGTCGAGCAAGCACGCACGAGTAGCGACCGGCAAATGCCTATCTCAGAAGAAGCCCAAAGAAGCTGGTATGGTCGACGCTCATGGCCGAACCCCATCGAGCAGCAGCAGCTCAGCCAAGATGCAAGGGCCGATGGATGCTCAGCTCACCTCGAAGAACGTCTCTCGAGGAGAGCGCTGCTCTCCCCGCCTAGCCAGTCCAGCCCTGCAGAGGTCGGCTGCACACAGCATGTCGGCACGAGGTCTGGCGTTAATTTCAATTCTCTCGCTCGCACGGCTCGAGCCACAACCCACGCAGCCACGGTTGAGCCGCGGCATGCAGAAACCATTCGGCGTGCTCGGCCACCGTCGCTGCGCTGCCGCCACGCCTACCTGAGCCGTCAGGGCGAGCGCTCCGGATGGCTCGCTTGGCCGTGTCGGCCCAGTAAACGAGCCCCTCGACCGGGTCATAGTCGACGGCCACGGCGGATCGCATGCCAGGAGTGGCGAGAACGTCGTAGCTGAAAAAGTCCGGGGCGTCCAGCGAAGCGAGCCTGATGTCGGCCCTCCTGGCAAGGAGCAGCCTGTCCTTGACGCCTGCGAACGACGAAGGATTTCTAAAGTGGCCAGGATTTCGCAGAAAGATGGTGGGCTCGGTTCGCTTTGCCGACCCCTTGCTCCCCCATCCCGACAAGCCAGATCAGGCTCTGAGTCGACGAAGCTGGCTGCGAGAAGCCTGGTCCAGCGATTGGCGATCAGCGATGTCAGCTGCAAGAAAGAGCTGCTAGAGAGACAGAGAGAGAGAGAGCATCGAGCCGACAGCCGAGCATACGCCTGGGCTGGGGCGGGTTAGGTGCTGTGCCCGACGCGACTAGGGTGGCCTGCTACCGTCCTGTAGCAGGCAATACTCAGTGATGCACACAAAGAAAGCAAGCGGCTGCAGTTATAAGACTCTTCTGCCTCTATATAAAACAGGCCGTTGAGTCCACTAACATTTTAGCTTCATTTTTACTCTTAGCTGCTTCCTGCCAGATTACTGAATGGCATTCCTCGGAGGAACGCCGCATCAAAATGGCAGAGTATTTTCAACTGATGTGAACAATCATGCACTATACAGAATTCGGGAATTCTTGTCTGCCTCGTCCACAACTGACCGACATCCTAGCCGGCTGCTACTGAGCATTACGTGCTTCCCCTGTGCCACCTCACATAATCACGGCAGCAACTTCTTTCAGTGGATTGAGTCCTCAGTTACCCATCACGCAACTGAGGACACAATCCATTCCCATTCCAGACCAGGTGTGAATGACGCCTGAAAAGAACACTTAAAAGTGATTAACGACTATCGCATGCAGCAAGTGAGCTAGCACACTGTACTATCCCTATCCCCCTCTCTTTCTCTCTCTCTCCCCCTCTCTCTCTCTCTCTGTCTCTCTCTCTCTCTCTCTCTCTCTCTGTCTGTCTGTCTCTCTCTCTCTCTCTCTCTCTCTCTCTCTCTCTCTCTCTCTCTCTCTCTCTCTCTCTCTCTCTCTCTCTCTCTCTCTCTGTCTCTGTCTCTCTCTCTCTCTCTCTCTCTCTCTCTCTCTCTCTCTCTCTCTATATATATATATATATATATACATCTGCAAACTGCAAAAGTTGGTCAGCATGTGGTAGGCGCAACTGGTGTCAGGCAGATGCACTAACGTCTGCTGAGCTGTGGTTCGGCACAACAGCGAACACCTGAGGGGGAGAGAGAAAGAGAGTCAGAGAGAGAGAGAGAGAGAGAGAGAATAGAAGGAGGGAGAGAGGGAGAGAGAGGAAGAGAGAATGCCATATAGAGTGAGAGAGAGACAGAGAAAGAGGAAATGAGGGAGAGAGAGGAAGAGAGAATGCCATATAGAGTGAGAGAGATAGTTGATTAGTGTATATTGGGAGAGAGGGGGAGGCAGAGAGAGTGACAGATTAGAACAGAGTGACACAGATGCAGACAAGCGGAAGGGAGATGGAGGCACGAGTGAAGGGCGCGATCTGGCGGAATCATTGGTTGAGCTGCCGCCTCGATAGCCAAAGCACGAGAGAAACGCCCACGAACCATTGGCACAAGTCGTCCTGTCTCCCAGGAGTCGTATTCCCGAAGGGCATGTGCATCTGTATCCCGAGGCACTTGCTGCCAAGAGACATAGATGCGAGCAGTTGCCGTTATTAACTTTGCACAGGTTGACGATGCCTGTAAGCAGAGACGTCTAGGCATTAGAATCTACATCCGGCATGCGGGTGGACCGATCTGAAACTTGCATGACTCGAATCGTCACCCTTGCAGTAGCAGCAGCAGCGGTGGCAGCAGCAGTCGCCCACCGTCCAGGGAACTGTTATAAGAACCTATTTACTTGCATTTCAAGAAAAAAATGAGGACAGCATTCTCCTACACGCGATGCAGCAGCCTCGCCCACTCGATGTGTAGCAGCATGAATGGCCGCATGCGACATTTGTGCTAGGCTTCGAGAACGAAGTGCTTCGATACACTTCCCACGACTGCTGTAACGACCCTGCCGCCGCTCGCCCTCGACTTACCAGCTGCACTAGCAGACGGTTGTCGCTCCTTGGCGAATGCACGAACGTCATTGAGCTGAGCGCCCTCGATCAGCGTCCTGACGACACCGCCTTGCTTGCTGCAGGTCACCAGAGTTCTGTTGAGCCGATTTACGACAAACAGCTGCTGTCCCAGCATGGTTATGCTGAACGGCTCCACCAATCCTCTGGGAACCACGGCTAGCCTCATCTGGCCAGCCAAGTCACTGCTGTGTATGTAGCCTAGCTTCGAGTCCACCCAGTACAGCCTGCGACCGGCATAGTCTATGCTCAAGCCGGCGGGCATCATCAGGTCCACAGTTACGATCGCCACTCTTGTGGTCTCGTCCCCATCCATGCTGGCTCTCTCAATCTTAGGCGAGAAGCCCGAGTCGGTCCAGTAGACATGCCTAGACGTCGAGACAGTGAGGCCAGTCGTCGCTCGTCACGTGCCTCAAGCATGAAGCACTTGTCAATAGCCTCAATCTCAAGGTACTCATCATATTCCCTTCAATAATGCCGGACATCAACCCTAGCGGGGGGGGGGGGGGGGGCCAGCCGGTTTCGCGTTTTCAGCAACGTTGCAAACAGATGGCCCGATTAGAAGGGAGACATGCTTTTTCTAGAACACTACTGAAGCAGCATTAAGGAAACCCAATGGCGTTGCAAAGCTATAGCTACGGTTGTTGTGTGGCACTTTCTGCAAATCTCGCGGGCGATTCGGATTGCGAATCGCCCGCAAGGGCATGACTTAGCGTAAGCATTCTTGTCGTTGTGGATATTCGCCTATTGCGGCCTAAAAACGCATCGAAAACGAGAGAAACCTGATGCTTACAGCTGCCAACTTCCGGGGTAAATACGAGGGTCAATTCTTTTTCTTTTTGAAAAGTCATCACCTGAGCAGCCAACCACAGGCGAGCACTTTCACCGTCTTCAGAAATATAACGAGGAGGTAGTTTATTTACGCCCCCCTTTCAAGGAGGGCCTCAACGCCCGTGCTAAAACATATACGATTTAAGATTCACTTGCAGCCCATGTGATCTCGACTTGACTTCAACATTGATCTCAACTTGACAAAAACATCTTCAGACTCTTTTCTGTGACATAAGCTCTATCTGCACATCTTGTAAAGCTGGTCATGCTTCTAAGGTCTTAATTATTATAATAATAGTAATAATAATACAATTGTATAATGCTCCCAGATAACTTGAGCTTTTTCTTGGCACTTTACAGACACTGTAGAGAAAGTGCGACCAAATTATTAGTGGCTACATTCGCAGTGTGATCAAGTATAACATTGTTAGATTTGACATGCACAGGGCTAACATGTAGACATATTAGAAGCTTCAGGCAGCGTTAGCAGGCATGAGCACACAATGGACGAGTCACTGGGGCCCACTGTAATAAACAGGTGCGTTTTAATTAAATGTCGCCATCTCAGGGGGTTTCGTGACATTCAGGAGTGAGCTCTAGACTTTGGGAGCATATGAACTTAAGGCACGGTATCCGAAGGTTTTGAGGTACCTGCGACGTATAGCTAAGCAATTTTACTCAGGTCGAGCCCTCGTCGCCCTCGACACTCATAACGTTCAGGTTCCTGAGCTGGCTAGAGCATTGTCTCGATCTCATCTCCTTCTCGGCTGCGAGATGGATGGGACGATGGGCGCATTTTTTTAAATAATAAATAAATAAATACTAGCTATATTTAACAGCCTCGTTTGCACATCAGCAGAAGTGCCTTGACGGCTATCCCCACCACCACTGCACTCGTAATTGACAACAAAGGATCGCCCAGTGCAGGACTATTGAACCCACGGCCTCGATTGCTAAGAGCTAGCACTTTACCTTCCTCGGCCACCACCTCCCAGGTTTAGCTCCAGTTCTCTTTGGGCTTTTGCTACCTATAAATAGTTTCGTGGGCCCCAGCCAGCACCCTGTGGGCTGGCAGCTATACTTCTGCCAAGCCTCCACCTGGCCTCATTTCAATCCGGACCAGCCACTATTGGGCATCTTGTGCTCCAACCCTACTGGGACACTAGAAAATTCTGCGCTTCGAATTGGCCTACGGAATGTGCAAGCCGCATGTTAGCCGTGCCGCCTTGTGTGTGCACGAGCTATCGGCTCCTAAAGTTCAGGTGGTGCCAGCAGTCCTTGGCAGGGTCCGCTATTTATGTCGGGTTTCTCTTGACCGTCTGCAACTCTAGTTCAAGTCCTGCCGCCAAGCGAGGGTTCCGGTCTGAGCTGATATCCTGCTGTCGTAGGGAAGCCCGTGACAGCGGCACATTTTTCTATTGCAGCTGCCTATTAAGAGACAATAACGTCTGTTGATGGATGCACTGCAGAAGCTGCAAGTTGGCATATCATAGGCTAAGGTCAGAGGGATTGTGTCAGTCACTGTCTTGAGGAAACACCAAATAAATTCTTGCACATCGTAGGCATTTGTCAGAGAAAGGGGTTGTGTCTGTCACTGTCTTGAGGAAATAGCAACTCTCCTCTTGTTGTATATGCAGCATAGTAACCATCACTGTTATACCCGATATACTATTATACCGGAGCGACGGCATGCCCATTTGATGCTAGACAGCGCTAGCCATCTGATGGGTTAGCTTGATAATACGCGAGTGCTTACACCAAATATTTCAGCTACTTATAAGTTCTTGATTATTTCACCCTTAACCATGTAATTCATGTTGTTTATCAAGCCTTATATTACTCACCAATCAATCTCGTTTCCCTTTCCACAGCAAGTGTAAAGCGCCTAGAAAGAGATTGTTCTCCGAAGGCGCTTCATCAAGTTCATTATTATTATTATTATCATTGTTACTGATGGCCATCTGCACCCATCGGGCTAACAAAACGGCACCCACATTATCGATGGTGCAGCAGTGGTTACATAAATTCCCAACGATAAGAGAAAGGGAAGAGAGGCACACAGCGAAAACCAGTAAACAGCGATAACCGGCCGCAGGTGGTCTACATAGTTATACAAGAATCGGCCGTAGGAATTCTCATGCGCACTCACATTTCGCTCCAGTCAATCAACTTCCGACGGCCCGAGCGAAGACCCTCGCTTTCGCAAACCACAAGACAAAATACAATGGTGACCACTTACCTCGTGAGAGGGTTCAACGCGATTGCCATTGGCCAGTCAATATTGTGACGGTACAAGACCTTGCGTTGCTTGCCATCGTAGCTGCTCACTTCTATACGTTGCAGCACCGAGTCCACCCAGTAGACCTTGCTGCTAAGCCAATCGCACGCGATGCCTCTTGGTGATTTTGGCTCAGCGGACGAACCGTCATCTCCTACTTCTCGAGCTGCTGCAACCCACGACATTCAGGGCAGCCATTCGCAGCAGTCTGGTTCTACCGTCTAGTTGCAATAGCTAACGACCAGAGTGCACTGAATGACGACACGGCACCATAACGCCCGCGGTCGTCTCGGCTAAAGGCATGCCCCTTGCTATTATATCATGTATACGATTATATCGTACATTCCAGTGAGCTAACTCGAGATCAGAAACATACAACGATCCCTAAAGCGATGGCTTCATGCAAATAGCAGAAGCAGCACAGTCCTGGAGGTTTTTGCTACGATTGCAGCTGCAACAATCACAACTTTCAGGAGAGCTCAAACTCTGGCTAGAATTGCAGCTGAAACAAATCGTTGCCAGATGAAGGACGAACTACTCACGATCAAGTTAGCATATGAGAGTGCCTTATCGCAAGGCCAAGAATTATTATGAGACGCGTAAGTTTGAATGATGAGTGCCCCACTCGGCGCTCAGTCCAGATAAGGTAATAAAGAAGCAGAAAGCAGAATGTATTATCGGCAGAAGATAAAACTGCCATCTTTTAATCTTCTGTTCGAAGCTCTCGCATATCCCATGGCATGCAGGATTAGCTCTTTGTTCAGATAAATCAGGGCTGGGTGCGTAAGAAAAAGATGTTTGCTGGACGAACCATTTCATTGGTCTAGAAGGCATGCATACCGGAAATAAGCCCCACCTAGATGGTGGCATAGGCATTTCTACACGGGGCCACCTGGCGGACTTGGCGGCAGCCTTTAAGCCGACCCGAAAATACCGCCGTGCATACACCTTGAGTCCCTTAAAAGTTAAAGTCAAGGTCAGCTCATTCAGCAGCCTCATTTCTATTGCGGCAGAAAGCCTATGGGGCTATCATCCCGCCTGAAGTGAGATATAACGAATTACTAGCTGCACAGCTCGAGCCCACAATCTGGGTCGTTAAGTGCAAGCATGTAAACCTAGGCCAAGACCCAGTGGTAGGCTGACCCGGCCAGTGCCATGGTTCCTCAGCTTAAAGATTGTCAGACTACCTCCTACTTAGCTGCCCGTAGTTTAGCGGAAAAAACCCAACACCTCCAGATCAAATGATCGAGCACAGTCAGATCAAAAGATGGAACACCTCCAGATCAAATGATTGAAATATCGTTTAGCCAGCACTATTATTTGGCATCTGCTATGAATCCACTTAGTTGCTGAAACTGCAATGACCAGTTAATTCTAAAGTTCGGGATTCTTGAATGCTATCGCAGAATATGCTGGAAAAGTGTGGCTACCCTTAAAGCAAGTGTTGCCCTGTGTAGATAACACACAGTACGCTGCCGGCATCAAAAACAAGTGATGCAGGCAGAGCTATAATTTGACCCTTTGGCACCGGGTACACCTGTCAGAGAATGAGTCAACTTGTGCATTGGCCACAGGAAAAGCTGTTCTTCAAGCAGTTATGTATTCTTACAGGCGTCTGCTGACGGTAGGTAGTCACCGTTGCAATGATAATGCAATAAGCTATTAACTTATGATGATAATAATACTACATTTGCTATAATAGTAATAATAATACATTTGTCATAGCGCCCCCACAGAACTCAATCGCTTTCTAGGCACTTTTGCATTTGCTGGCCTAGCCATCAGAGGCTTAGCCTTGATGAAGCTTTTAGGAGAAACCTTGCCTTTGCCCGAGGCCGGCCAATCAGGGGAAGCTAAAGGGTGTGCCGGACGACAACCGGCTGAAGAACTTAAGCTGACTCCCCCCTCCCTCTTCCGAAGCTTACCCTAGTCGCTCCAGCCTTCACTGCCGGTTCTTCAACGTGCATCCGGCGAACTAATGCTGCCGTGTGGCCCCTGTGTTCCTAGCCTCCCCCAGGTGCTCGAGCTTCACGAGCCACAGGTCGTGGGTTCGATTCCTACAGCAGGCGATTCTTTATTGCCCACTACAAGTGTTAAGTGGCTGTTAAGTGGCTCTTTAGTTTCAACATAAATGAGGCTGACAATCAGCAACATTTAAGTTTTTCAGTACAAGTTTCGATTCTCTCTGAGGTCCGGAGAGATTTTTTGTTGGAGACTTTGCAGCACTGTCTACTAATGGCCACAAGCTAACTATTCCACTAGTCTGATATAGTCTCTCACAATTCTTTTTACAAATTTCTCACAATTCTGCATGCTAATTCACAAAATATTTTCCGTGAAATTCTTCACTTCTGCTTTTGCTGTCAGGCTCGCCTGAGCATCAATGGCACTGCTCTGTAATGGTTCAGGTCCTATCTCAGTGGCAGACTCCAAAGTATTGACCTGAATGGACAAAGATCATCCGAGGTACCTCTGAAATATGGGGTACCTCAGGGCTCCGTGCTAGGTCCGGGTCTTTTCGCGGTTTATACTCTCCCTCTTGCTGATGTGATTGCCAAGCACAATCTAGGCTTTCACTTCTATGCAGATGACACCAGGCCACGCATCGTACTACCCGCTTTTCGGAATCCAACAGTCTACAAATACCTCGTACAAACCTCAAATCCTTTGGAGACCGTGCATTTAGTTCGTATGCACCCAAAGCCTGGAACTCTCTCGCAACTTTCGTCACAACATCCCCTGACTTGACCACATTAAAAAAGAACTTAAAGACCCACCATTTAAGACAGCATTTAAAGGACAGCAATAAAGACAGCATTTAGTGGGTCCCTGTGATTCGTCCTTCACGTGCTTATGCATTCTGACACTGTGCATGCTGCCACTAACCACATTTGCATGCCGACCCTGTGCATGTCACCGCTAACCATGTTATTAATGTTGTTTATAGAGCATGATATTACTCACCATTCAATTGCAGTAGATCTAAAGCGCCTAGAGAGAGATTGAGTTCTCTGAGGGTGCTTTATCGAGTGCATTATTATTATAAGCTTGTGCGAATTGTAAGTGTGCTGCCAATGGCAGCTAAGTCTGACTCTCATAAAAATATAGAAAAAATATAACTCATTAGTATAGCGACCAAAGAGAACTTAATCTATATACAAGCACTTCACTATGCTGCAGGGCTTGAGCCCATGACCTCGGTAGTCAAAGGCTAGCTTTCTAATGCCTGGGCTAAACAAAGGCTGGAAATAATATCTGAGATTGATAACGGACTTGGCTGTAGATCGGCTCACTCGTGCGACTATTTGTATAAAAAGCCGTGAGTGTAAAAGGCGTTGTATTGAGGTCGTGCTGCCGTTTGAGACGCTACTTTCTCTTCCCTGTCAAACTTGAAAGAGTATAAAAAAAGCTAGCTAAGACATCCAATTATGTCTGCTGCAATAATCACCGAGAGAATATAGTTTCGCCGGTCTGACACTGCAGGTCTGAATGGCCTTCTGACGAGTGGTAACAGAGGCATTAGGTAATGAGGTCACAGAGGCTATGAGGTTACAGAGGCATGAACACTCGTTACATAAGGCTGAGCCAGGATTCTCATCTGAGGGAGCAAGACCAGCAAGATTTTTGAGTAGACAGAGCCAGACCTGAAATTTATGATCAATTATAGCATTAAATCGTAGTTTTGTAGATTGTATTCGACACGAACTCGGACGTTACTCACTGAGTGGAAATAAAGCATGCTTTCATCGTTGGTGACAGTCGCGGGTGTAGGAATAGAGGAGGCCCAGCCAGCTGCCCCGCTGTGGGGGAGGGGGCAAATGTCCCTCCTGCCCACTGGTTTGGCCACTGCCTTTTTTTTTACCTCCAACCCAATCGATAAAAAGTATTATTTTGCTGTATACGATAGATTCAAATATAGCAGATTGACTCAGTCAAATATTCTCCCACGATTGTACATTACATTATTAGCATTATATTAGCAAATCCTGCCCATCTGACCACGTGCAGATTACATTCAGTCTGGAGTAAAGTAAGAGCCCTCATTCGCATCCAGAATCATTTGTGAATCCCAATACCCGAAGATCCTTGACATTGATGCCATCTGCACGAAAATATCTATATCGTCCCTTCAGCTCCTTCCGACAATGTTACCATTGGTAGAATGCTACAACACGACACTGCCAGACAATGCTAAGGTCTACAATCAACCATCTCCTTAACTACTCCCAGGTTAGCTCCTTATCTAGTGATCCTCCAGGCGATCTGGCAGACTGCTTCTCTAGCTTTTTCGTCAGTAAGCTCTTGCCTTCACGTTAAAGAAGGCTACTAGCTCTCCAGACCACACTATTACTATCCTACTTCTAACATGCACATATCTGCTGCTCCCATACTAAACTAACCTAATAAATAAGCATTTAGCCTCATGTCTTGTCCTGCACTTTTCCAAACGCTGCTGTGAGGCGACTAATTAAGAAAGCAAAACAGGGCCAAAGGAACGTGAGAAACTTTTTCACTGTCTCCTACTGCGGGTCCTATATAAGACATTGGAATGATTAGTGGCAGACTAACTAAGATTTTACATTCAGACTTCAAACCAAGCAAGTAAGTTCCAGTCTTGTTTTAGAGCTAATCACTCAACCGAGTCATCCTTGCTTTGGTTATATAACGATGTTTTCAGGAATGCAGACTTAGGTAAAGTCCCCATGCTTTTTTGCTTGATCTTTTGACAGCGTTTGCTACAATTAATCACAAAGTTTTCCTTAAGTGCCTCTCATTTCGGCTGGGCATCGCAGGCACAGCACTGCTATGCTAAGCGCTAGATCCTATCTCAATGAGAGACTACAGAACACTTATGTAAGCCGGCAAAGACCATTCGATGAACCAACAAACTACAGGGCACCTCAGGTCTGCGCTTGCTCTGCTTCCTTTAAGAATGTATTCTCTTCCTCATGCTGATGCGATTGCTGGCAGAAGCAAAATCTAGGCTTAAACGGGGCTACCTCAGGGCTGCTCCGTGCTCTTGCGGCTCTGTGCTCTCAGGGATGCTCCGTGCTCTCAGGGATGCTCCGTGCTCTCAGGGATGCTCCGTGCTCTAACGGCTCTGTGCTCTCAGGGATGCTCCGTGCTCTCAGGGATGCTCCGTGCTTTCAGGGATGCTCCGTGCTCTCAGGGCTCTGTGCTCTCAGGGCTCTGCGCTTCGCTTCGCTTCCTTTCCCAGTTTATACTCTCCCTCTTGACGATGTGATCGCCGAGCACAATCGCGGCTTACACTTCTATGCAGATGACACTCAGTTGTACCTTTGCTTTGATTCCTCCTAGAACTATAGCACGTCAAATTCACTCAGCTCCCTTGCTGCATGTATTGCTGACATCCGCACATGGATGGCAGCACATTATTTCTTAAATTGAATGATGATCAAACTAACTTACTAGTTATAGGCAAGCCAAGTGTGATTCAGAAATTGGAAAGGCTAACGCTCAAATTCGGCTCTGCCAGCATATCTCCTGTTGAATCGACACAAAATCTAGGTGTCCTGTTCCAAAGTGACCTTTTATTAGACAACCACATCAGCTCCACAGTCAAGTCTACCTACTTTCAGCTATATAACAATGCTAGAATTCGGGGCTTAGTAGACAGGGATACCAGAATTGCTAGAGTTCGTGCTTGTTTAGACAGAGATACCATATCTAAATTGGTTCATGCATTTGTGAATTTTGAGTTGACAATACGCATGCTACCACCAACCATGTTTGCATGATGACACTTTGCATGTTACTACTAACCATTTGAACATGCTTTCCTAATAGCATATGTAAAGTGCCCAGACAGAGATTAAGTTTTCTTCGGGTGCAATGCAAATGCATTATTGTTAATACAATGAGTAGCTCACCCTTTGCTCTGCACAAAGTGCTTGTTTAAAATGTATGTATGTGTGTATATATATATATATATATATATATATATATATATATATATATATATATATATATATATATATATATATATATATATATATATATATATATATATATATATATATGATTATTTGGTTATATACACGCCCATGCACACACACACACACACACACACACACACACACACACACACACACACACACACACACACACATACACATGCCTCCACATATACTTGCCTTTGCAGCATGTTTGTATGCGCAAGACCGATGGTGCATGGGACTCACACGAGCACATTAACTGCATGCGAGTACATGTGTGTACCCGTGAATGTGCTAGCTCTGGTGTGTGTGTGTCTGTGAGTGTCCTCGCTGTGTGAGCGAGCGGCGCGTGTATGTGCGCATGTGTGTGTGTGTGTGTGTGTGTGTGTGTGTGTGTGTGTGTGTGTGTGTGTGTGTGTGTGTGTGTGTGTGCATGGGCGTGTGCATGTGTGCCGTTATGCAAACAGACTTTACATACGCTAGCAAATATATAAGCACATATACAGCCCTTTTCCGAAAACATAGACGTTCTTCATTTGTTCACGTAAAAACTCACTGCATACAGACATACATTGCCAATGTAGACACCTAAAAAGAGATTGAGTTCTCTGAGGTGCTTTATCAAGTGTGTTATTATTATTGTATTATATTCGTTTATTATATGTATGTGTGTATCTATCTATCTATCTGTCCATACACACGAGCATGCTAGAGTTGTACCTTGCAAGACCTGTGTTGCTTAGCCTGAGTCACGTTTACAGGTTCAGAAATTCTGCTGCCTACACCGTAAATTCCTGTCAGTCGGCAGAGCGATTATGTTGGCAGGATATGTAAGGTCAGGTGACCTTTGATCTACGAAGTAAACACAGTAGGTTTGCTTTATCGTGCTGGCTACTCAGTGGTTTAAAGCCGGACGAGTGGATGATATGACAGGCTATAAAAATGAAAGATGAAGCAAGAGTTCTTGCCTTGCCTGTAGTCAGGGACTAGCTGTGGTCCCCTCTTACACAGAGAGGGCGACAGTGGGCTCGATGTGGGCTAAACAATGAGCGAATTCAAAGCATGATCCCAGCGATGACGCTGTGTGCATATCAAGGTGACGGGATGATCAGGAAGTTGCATTTCCAGCAGCATCGCTGTATCTGCTGCAGACCAAATAGCGCTCACAGCTTATGTGCTGCAAGCATGCACTAAACATTGCACTACCGGCACGGCACCTTAAGAGTACTTATAAGCCCTGCGATACGACACCCTTAAGAGCACTTTTAAGCCCTGACTACGCGAGTTGGGAGTAAAAGATATCTATGCCGAGCTGGTTTGGTCCAGCGGTTAAGGTGCTCGCATCGACCAATGTCTGGCTGAGGTCGTGGGCTCCAGCCCTGAGGCATATGTGAAGCGCCTGAATAGAGATTAAGTCCTCTCGGGGTGCTATATAAATGAATTATTTATAATTATATATATGTACATGTTGTTGAATAAAAGTGGGACGTAGCTAATGTTGCGGCCTGGATCAACTACGACAAGCAGGAGTTGTTGGTCATATTTGCACCAGCGGTTGCTGACACCTACTTGCTCCAATTAATCTTCTTTGGCCCAGCGGTGCTGGTGAGGCTGCTCATCTCGACCACGGTCAGGGTGAATGTATTTGATGACCGATGCTGTGAGCTCGAGCCCCGTGACAAATGTGAAGTGCCCGAATAGAGATTACATTCTCTTAGGGCCCTAAAGAAATGTATTCTATTTTATTGTTATTTTTCGCAGTGACAAACGGCTGTTGCCTCCTGAATACCGACGTGTTATCCCAGCTAACAACTTTGCCATGAGATCTCGCAGGGCGACCATTTTTCGAAAACGCTTGTGTCGCTAGAGTGCTTAGTCACAGAAACTGACAGCCAGCCTGTCCATGCATGTGCTCTTGTATCTCCCGAAAACTTTGCATCAAGCTAACTAGGACTAACACCCTGCAGCTTCGGCCATCACAACGCGACTGACCTCCGGCGATGAGCACCACGTCTCGCTTGAGTCCTTTAGCAAAGTCCATCGTACTGCACTGTATCCTCTCGTTGTCCGTCTCTGTCCAGCACATGTACTGAGCGTCGTAGTCGAAGTCCAGCCACATCTGGGAGCTGATTTGGGTGATGGGGTACGACGTTGCAAGCAAGCTGACCTGCTCCGGGTCCACGACCAGAATGTCCATCTGACCAGCAGCCAGCAGTGTCGGCGAAGCTGCAAGCGGGCCACCTAGATTCAGACAGAAAAAAAGGCGAGATGCGTATGGCTTGGAGAACTGCAACCAGGATGGAGTTACCGGCAGTCTCTCGAACGGAGTACTGGTCTGCCACGAAGAAGCCGCCACTCAGAAGCCAGCCTCCACAAGCTATGCGAGGCAGCGAAGGGTGGGCAGCGGCCGGAGGCAGGGCAGTTTACAATAGTGAGAGCACGATGCCAGAGCACGACGGACGGCTCACGTGTTCTTGGCTGGCCCATTTTCCGGTGCAGCAGTGTGGGGTGCAGCTGTGGCTACCACGGCGGCCAAGCTAGCGCCTCGAGAGCAACCGAGAGTCAGCATTAGCCGAGGCAGCAGAAGCAGCAGCCGAGGCAGCAGCACTCGAAATGCTGCTGCAGAGCGGAAATGGAGAATGGGACTCGAAGCACAAAGGGAGACATTTCGGCACGATTAGCTTGGCGAATGCTCTCACTTCCCTCGCTCGCTTTCACCTGCAGCACGTACCATCGCAGCACGAAAGTGATGCTACATGCTGCTGCTGGGAGTTCTTTGTGCCCCTGCAAAGTGGGAAGCTGGCGTCTCTCTCTCTCTCTCTCTCTCTCTCTCTCTCTCTCTCTCTCTCTCTCTCTCTCTCTCTCTCTCTCTCTCTCCTATGTCTCTATCCCTATCTCTCTCTCTCTCTCTCTCTCACTCTCTCCCTCTCTCTCTTTCTATGTCTCTCCTCTCTCTCTATCTATCTAATTATCTATGCATCTATGCATCTATGTATATATAAATATATATATATATATATCTAGCTATATATCTATCTATCTATCTGTCTATCTCTATCTCTCTCTCCCTTTCTCTCTCTCCCTCTCACTCTCTCTCTCTCTCTCTCTCTCTCTCTAATTCTCTGTCTCTCTCTCCCTCTTTATCTATCTCCCTCTCACTCCCTCTCACTCTCCATCCCTATCTCTCACTCTCTCTCTCTAATTCTCTCACTCTCTCTCTCTAATTCTCTGTCTCTCTCTCACTTTCTTTCTCACTCTCTCTCTCTCTCTCTCTCTCTCTCTCTCTCTCTCTCTCTCTCTCTCTCTCTCTCTCTCTCTCTCTCTCTCTCTCTCTCTATCTCTCTCTCTCTCTCTATCCCGACCTGTCTCTCTCTATATATGACCTCTTCTCTATCTCTCTGTCTATCCCGACCTGTCTCTCTCTATATATGTCCTCTTCTCTATCTCTCTCTCTATCCCAACCTGTCTCTCTCTCTCTATATATATATATATATATATACATATGTGTGTGTGCGTGTGTGTGTGTGTGTGTGTGTGTGTGTGTGTGTGTGTGTGTGTGTGTGTGTGTGTGTGTGTGTGTGTGTGTGTGTGTGTGTGTGTGTGTGTGTGTGTGTGTGTGTGTGTGTGTGTGTGTGTGTGTGTGTGTGTGTGTGTGTGTGTGTGTGTGTGTGTGTGTGTGTGTGTGTGTGTGTCTCTATCTATCTATCCCTACTCTATTTATCTCTATCTCGCTCTATCTCTAATTTTACATTAATGGGTGCGAGCGTCGGACGCGAGAGGAGGGCGCCGGCGCCGACGGAATGGTGCAGCGAGTCTACTCGCACGTACGACTTGAGGCGCGCCGTTTTATCTTCGCACGACAGCCACTCAGCGACGCCTGACAGGTGGCGCTGCAGCGCGGCAGCCACGAGCTGTCTAGCCTGCGATAGGCCCACGAAGCGAGCGAGCGAAGCCGGCAGCAGCAGCGGCTAGCGTGCAGGCGGCCAGCACGCCCATGCCCCCACCCCCGGCGCACAGCGAACCCACCCAGCCCCGGCCCCCTGGCCCACCGCCGCCGCCGCCGCCGCCGCCGCCGCCGCCGCCACCGCCGCCGCCACCGCCGCCGCCGCCGCCGCCGAGCAGCACAGAAAATCGTCAGAGAAGTAAACCGAGCCCCTCCCCCCAGCAATAAGCCAGTATGCGCCCGAACGCCGTGCGGCGCCTATCAGCGGGCTGGGCAGCGGGCAGTCAAGACGCGTCGGCCACCGCCGCCCAACCGCAGTTTTCAGGGGGGAAGCGACGGCGCCCACTGACTGACTGACCTTCGCACGCGGTCAGCGAGAGCAGGAACGAAAGAAGACGTGTAGACCGGTCCATTGCCGCTGCAGCGTCGCCGATCCCTCGACGGCGGCGACGGCGGCGGCGACGACGACGATGACGAAAAGGACGGCTGTGTGCGCACCCGAGGATGGAGGCGGCCGCTACAGACTGCGAAAGCGATGGGAGCTTGCGGCGCGTAGAGGCCGGCGCCGCCGCAGCCGCCACCTGGCGGCCGGCGCCGCAAGCGCCGCCCAACATCGCAGCCTCGTCGAATGCCGCGAGAACGTACCTGCTGCCGAGTGTAGGCGCGACCGAGGGATGCTGCTACACTCGCGCTTTAACGCGACAAGTCGACCAAGCGCGCGAGTGACAACTGCTTCGAGCACGCCGCCGCCGGAATGGGCCGACCGGCGGTCTGTAAACCACGTGCGCTGCGGCTAATCTCGGCTACAAAGCGTCAACCAATGGCATCTGGCGAGCTGGGACCGCCCACCGCGTGCCGCGATGGCTGGCCCTGGCGATCTAGCTAATAATAATAATTATTATAAAAATTACTTCTATATAATAATATTAATACCAAGTTTATTATTATTATTATTATTATCATTAGATATTTGAATAGTGCCCTGAGAGAACTAAATCTCTTTCTAGGCTTATTACATAAGCGGTAAAGGGTGCATGCCAATAAGTGAGCGATAACATGCGTAGTGGCAGCAGACATGAAGCCCATAAAGAACGAGTCACAATAGACGATACACAATAGACGAGTCACAATGGACCATTCACAATGGACCATTCACATGGACGATCCGGAAACGCTGTGTGGTATATGTGTAAACGGTATATGTCTCTTATTATGTCATCGAAGTCAGTGGACGTCGCAACGTTCAGTCAGGAGTAATTTCCAGGCTTTGGGAGCAAACTGAAAGTACCATCTCCGAAGGATGTGAGGCTGGTTCGAGGCACAGCCACTAGACTTGAGTCAGAAGAGCTGGTGCGATACGATGCACAGCCTGATAAGGATTGATAGTTCGAATAGTTAAGATATGCCCATAGGTATGCCCAGCCTGATTGGGAAGTAGTTCAAACAGTTAAGCTCGAGCAAGAGAACGAGACCAAAAATGAGTGAAAAAACCTTGAAGTCGACGGGCTGCCTGCCGGAGAGCCAGCGCAGGTCAAAGGTGAGAAGCGCTACAACAAGTGGCAACTGGGGAGTTAACAACCGACGAGCCTAGCTGCAGCGTTTTTCACCCGCTGCTAGCGTCTCATTGCACAAGCGGGAAGACCTGAGAATACTGAGTTACAGAAATCGAGATCGGATGTCGCAAGCGCAACGAGCAGCTTGGCTGTGGTGTCATCTAAGCACGCCGGACTATCTGCAACGGTAGGCTGCTGATAGTTCGGCGTGCAGACTCCGGGCTCCGTCCAAGCTACTCAGCCGTCTTGCGAAACGGGTCACTTTGGAACCGGACACCCGGACTTCTCGCAGACGTTACAGAAGATATGCTGGCCAATTTTGATGGTTGTTTTTCCCATTCTGGATAGCTCTAGGCTTGCCCGTAGCCAGCAAGTTGGTTTTATTGTCATTCAATTCGAGAAATTTTGTTGTCCTCTAAAAACGAATCTCAGCAATCCGTGTAGCAGCGGTGTTAGGAGAGCTCTACATTGTGGAATGCAGAGAGAAATTGAAAGTTTAGAAATTTAGAGTCGCGTGCATGAGAATGAAATTCTGATGGTCACGTGGGCAACAGCGGGCCACAAGGAGCGGCATCGAAGGTGGCCCGGCAGAGGCAGAGCAGAGCGAAACGGAAGGTGAATAGTACACTGGAGATGCTACCTTGGTGATTGACTCTTTGATTTGCATCTATCTTGCAAACAAAGGAGCTCGAAAAACGATCTGCTTGGTCGCCACAAAGTTAACTAAGTAAAGCGCTGGTCTGGGAGTAGCTAATGAGACAGTCGATGGTAGACACAAGCATGTCCTTCATGTGGGTCTGCGATTCCACTATACTATTACTATTGTAGAAGCTAGGCATCTAGGATGGAATGCTATGACCTACAAGTCGTCGCATACCAGTCAAAAGACAGTCAGTCCTAATGTTGTGTATACTCTCTCAAGCATTTGCTTGGTAGTCATAGCAGGTTTAATGTCTGCAGTAAACCACGAGCCATTCGGGCGAGATTCTCTAGTAAGCTCAGACAGAGGAGAAAACTCGTCCAGAACATCGGCTAGCGTTGCGTTGTTGAATTCCACTTGTTAGGGCGGATCGTGGGGTTAAGCAAAGATGGGCATGGAAGACACTTTCTACGCTCAGATCATCAATGTCAAGGGTCTTAGGGTTTCATTTTTCACAGATGATGAAGATGGGTCGCTAGCCTGCTTGGTCTGCGTCGCAACCCAGCGTCGCAAACGTGGTGTAGCTGCTTCTGACCTCCGCACTAATCTCCTTGCGCCTCAAAAAAGGTGCTCGTATGGATACCACAACTCGCCGCCGACCCCCTTCATCTTTACCGGCGAAGCCGCATGGGAGCATCTCGCGGGATCTCGCCTGGCGACTTGTAAGAACAGCTCCAATGCACGATGGTGTACATGCCGGCAGTATCGGAGCGCAGCAGAAACGGAGAGCGAACATACGTCACGATATCAAGTACACATCAGTAGCCCAGAGAAGGCTGATCGATGAGAGATGGGAGGAGTAGTGAAGCTAGGACAGCATTTAGTGGGTCCCTGTGATTCGTCCTTAATGTGCTCATGCGTGCTGACACTGTGCATGCTGCCACTAACCACATTTGCATGCTGACCCTGTGCATTTCACCCCTAACCATACTATTCATTTCGTTTGTTTTTCAAGCATGATTTTACTTACCATTCAATTGCATTTCACTTTACAGCAAATGCAAAGCGCCTAGAGAGAGATTAAGTTCTCTGTGGGCGCTTTATCAAGTGAATTATTATTATTTTTATTATTATTATTATTATTATTATTAGCTTGGACTTTATCTTAGATCCACGAAGCCAAGCAACTTGAATCCAGCATGGTTCGACGGCATGGTGCATTTTATGTGACGTCGAAATGTTCCTGACTTTTTTAAGCACAGTGTCTTCCACGGTCCAAAAATCCAAAACTGATTTGTCTTCGATGCAGTTCTATGGCAGATCAGAGAGAGAAAGAAAGAGAGAGTCACAGCGAGGGAGTGCTCCGTCAAACCCAATTTTGGAAAAAATCCTTCTACAGTCGTACATAAAGCTAAATTAAGCTTTAGAAACTGTCACAGGTGCATTGAATCGAACGGATAGAAAAGTTCTCTAACACTTAAATTGCTCAATATGCTGACAGTCACAAACTGGTGTGTCAATTTAGGACAAAGAAACCGAGAAATCATCATCGCTATCAGATGTAGATGTTTAATATTCCTATTGGCCTG
Source organism: Cristatella mucedo (assembly GCA_009760855.2). NCBI lineage: Eukaryota > Metazoa > Bryozoa > Phylactolaemata > Cristatellidae > Cristatella > Cristatella mucedo. Next base: position 4,651,107 of record WPIO01000008.1, on the reverse strand, counting down.
CAGAATTGGCTGCCTGATCTGACAGTAACTCTTCAGCCGTCTACAGCTATCAATGGAGAAGGAGACACAATGTAACATGACGTATCACCGTCTTTAACTCCATAGAGCCATACAGACAATGTGGGTGTTACGCAGGAGATTTGTCTGCACTCGACGTCTAAGCGGCATTCACTAGCCAACAGACTTTATCTCACGCAACAAAGAGAAAGTAAGAAGCATAACTGAGTCAGGAGAGCAGTCGAGGCAGTGAGCAGAATGGAAGTAGCAGCTCTGGACGGCTGGAAGGATGCATCACAGCCCGCAGCAAGGGAGTAGATGTCGTTTCGTAAGAATTGTGCAAGTGAACTCTGTGGTTCGGCATACAGAACGCTGGCCCAGAACAGCACCAACGGTTTATTGCACAAGGCACGGAGCAGCAAGACGCACGACTGCCTTCGCCCCCTTCTCACACTAGAGTCCCCTTCCACTCCTCCAGCCCCCCGGGTGACCCCGATGATTCATCGAGGACCACAACCGTGCAGCGGCCGACCCTGATGGTGAATCCACCATTGGCCACCAGCGGTTACCGGCCTGCGTCCATGCCACATCACAGGATCATTAAAGGAGCCGGCATACACTCAAACTATACGCCCCCTTGACCTTAAGGTCACAAGTTTGCAGCACCAACACACGTAGCTGCAACGTACAGGGCAGCATGAACGAGCCTATCTAAGCAGCAATGAACGAGCCTATCTATAAATGATGCAAACTAGACCCTACACATCCTCGACATAGCAGCTAGCATCAATAGCTGACCCCAAAGGCTACCTGGCGGCTGATCGCAAGAGGCGAGCTGGTGCACGGCCTTTTGCGACCAGCCGGCAACGTGAGCCACCGGCCATCGTCATCGAGCTGACGTCCACAGCCACTGTTTTTCGGACCCCAACCGTCGTCGCTCCATCCGCCTCTGCCGATTCTTCTGCCACGTCTCCGATATACGCAGCTGCTTCAACGTCCTGCGTACCCTCTCCAACCTGGGCAGTCTCTCCGGCCGGCACAGATTCTCCCTCCTGGACAGCCTCTCCGTCCTGTGCAGACTCTTCGTGCAGACTCTTCAGTCTGCACACACTCTCCTGCCTGTGCCGCATCACAGCCCACCGGCTGGTCGCAGGCCAGAGTCACCTTCATGGCTTGCGCTGCATCGCCGGCCACTACCTCTCTGGCGGACGCCGCCGACTCTGCCGCGGACTCTGTCGCTGGTGCCGCCGCCTTCCACGCGAATGCAGCCGACTCAGTCGCGGGTGCCGCCGCCGACTCTGCCGCGGACGCCGCCGCCTACTCTGTCGCGGGTGCCGCCGCCGCCTTCAACCTGGACGCCGCCGACTCTGTCGCGGATGCCGCCGACTCTGCCGCGGATGCCGCCGACTCTGCCGCGGACTCCGCCGACCATGTCGCGGACGCCGCCGACTCTGTCGCGGACGCCGCCGCCTTCGACGCTGACGCCGCCGCCTTCCACGCGGACGCCGCCGCCTCTCCGTGCACCGTCTCACTCTCCGTCGCCTCAGCCACACCGCTGACCGTTGCCTCGCACAACGCCGTTGCTTCGTGGAACACCATCGCAGCCTGACCAACCGTCACCGCTTCGATAGCCGTTGCCTGCCGCCACGGGGTGGCAGCCTGACAAACCGCTGTTGCCTGGCACACAGTCGATGACCGCTGCTGCCGCTTCCGGTCGCTCCTGTCGGCCCTCTCAGTCCGACCAGCCTTTACCCGATCAGCGTGCAGCAATCGCGCTCTACCGGCCGGCGAGGTGAATGCCCTCACTAGGGCCTCGCGAAGCTTGGCATAGTCATCCTGAACTTCCTGCGGGAGCCCCGAGGCAAACGTGAAGGTCACGCCTTGCATCGCTAGGAGCAAAAACAAGTGGCACTCACACTGTTCATAGCCACTTTTCTCGATCTATCTCGAAGTTCAGCAGCCAGTCAACGAAGTCTCCGAAGCCATCGAAACCCAGGGACGCTGCGCAAGACATCTCCCAGGGCGTCATCGGCTCCATTCCACGAAATAGCTTGTGGTTCGGTTCGCCCATCAGAGAGCCAGCCGATGAACAACGCCAATGGTTTATTGTACAAGGCACGGAGCAGCAAGACGCACGACTGCCTTCGCCCCCTTCTCACACTAGAGTCGCCTTCCACTCCTCCAGTCCCCCGGGTGACCCCGATGATTCATTGAGGACCACAACTGTGCAGCGGCCGACCCAAATGGTGAATCCACCATCTGGCCACCAGCGGTTACCGGCCTGTGTCCATGCCACATCACAGGCTCATTAGAGGAGCCGGCATACGCTCAAGCTACAAACTCCATGGCCTTGGACCTTCAGAGCAAAAGCTTCTGTCGCCAACGGTCTTTAAGTAGAGGAATGGAACAGCTAATTTATTTTCCATACATGACCTGAGGACACGAGAGGAAGCTGAAACTGATAATGCAGTTCAGCTAGATATCAAAGAGCCAAGCCGTGGCGGGTCTTGTGGGTCAATGTAAGAACTTTGCTCTGTAACCGTTGATCAACCGGCAGCCATCCAGCCATCCAAGCTCGCTCCGTAAAGGAGACACGTGGTCAAACCTCTGGGATTGGTAAACTAGCCTTACTGCCACATTCAACTCCCACTGCAGTGGTCTAGTTGCTTTTTCGGTAGCCTAGCCAAAAGGAGAATTAGAATAATCTAGCCGAGACAGAACTAGGAAGCTAGGTACATTTTTTGCAAGCTACCGTGGAAGACGGTTCTCAATCTTAGATAAGGATTGGATGTGATCGCTAGCTGGGAATGCCGTCTTCTTAACGAAGTTTCCCAAATTTATGTAGCTTTCAAAGACACCTACATTCCGAGCATTCGGTGACGGTCGCACAACAACAAAGCCTATTAGAAGAGCAAAGTCTTCTAGTCCAGCCAACACGCTTACGGTGTCCTATGACTAGCAGTTCTGTTGTATCGTCGTTGATTTGAATTAAATGGGCCGAATTTCACGATCGCAAGTCTGTCACAGGCAGCAAGCATTTTTGTTTGTCAGCCGCTGCAGCAGCTTCCGATCGTATGAACGACAAATTGATAGCTGAGTGTTGGCAGCATAGAAGTGACAGCCGATTCCTTGTGACTATATCACTTTTCCCAGACGCTCAATATAAATGGAGAACCGCAAAGGACCGAGGACGGATCCGTTTGGGACTGCACAGGTGACTGGTCTGGTGGACGATTACCCGACCCTCACGTGACACGGATTGAACGCAACCGGACAATTACGATTTGAACTACCCCAGTGCCTCATTTTCCAGACCGATTGTTGCTCCCAACCGTTTAACAAGGATATCCTGATCACTAGTGTTGAAAAGCAGCTGACAGATCTAGAATCGCTAGGGCAGTCAGTGACATTCCTATCATCGTTGCTGTGTCAGATGCCATCGGTCACACGGAGGAGAGCAGTTTCAGTGGAGTGCTGCCGCTTGAACTCCCAACTTTTTCTGACAATTCATTCTTTTCAATGTGTACTACAAACTGCTTAGTGAGTTTTTTCAAGAATCTTCGACAAAAAACGAAAAAGGTTAGCTAGGCGATAATTTGCAGAGACTTGTGAATCCAATCCAGGTTTGTAAGTATCAATCCAGCGATGGCCAATTTGAATGACTTGGGTACGACCGCCTTTTCCAGAGTAGCTATACAATCTCACTTATGGCTGGGCCACGGTTTTCTGCCACGGAAGACCACAGAAAGGTTGGTATAGGGTCTTCAGCAGCCAAGTTCTTTTTACGAGACCTTATTAGGCTAAACAATCGTAAGCAGAAACCTCGAAAAATCTCTAAGGAATGTCACAGGTTGCGATTGAACAATTGCTTTAGTCAGAGGGGCTTTATGGAAGCACGAACGTGCACAATTTTCTCAGTGAAGAAGGCTGAAAACCTTTCGGCCGAGCCGTTAATATCTAGGGAGTAAGACCTCTCAGCACTGGCCAGCAAAGGATTGTTTACCATCTTATAAATCTGTTTGGGTCTGACTGGCAGGACTTCAGTTTTCAAGTGAAAAAAAAGCCCCGGCTTTTCTAAGCTTCCCGGTGTAGACTCGAAGGAAGTCTTGAAATTAACTAGATCTTTATGAGATTCGGTCTTCTTAAACGGCATTCATTCCTGTGCTTAACGCGGTCCATCTTTCGAAGTTTTTTCGTGAATTGAAAGCAATCTCAATGAATCTTTATACGGACAGAGTGTACAAGGGCACACTCATCAAGGGCACTCCTAAGCTTCATGTTCATGTTCACTGCATCAGTAAGGGTATCGAGGCTGCCGGTTGAGCCTGGGTGCAGATCAAGAAGACATGCGTCACCAGATTTCAAAAGTTTGTCTTGGTCGGTGCTTTTTTAAGTTACGTCGCTGGACAAACTTGGCGTTACCCTGTACGTACAACGGAGCAGGAACAGTAAACGAGACCGAACAATGATCTGAGAGGGTCAGCGGGCACACAACGAGGTCAGTGGGGCAGACCTTGGTGATAACGTGATCAAGGGTATGGCCGCCGACGAGAGTGGTACGATTAACGTATTGGTCCAAACCAAAGTTCTCCAGACAGTCAAGAAATGAGCGGACCTGGCTGCTCCTAGGGTTGTCAGCGTGAATGTTTAAGTCTCCGGCAATAAGTAATGGCATGTCACACTAAAATAGTTTGGTGGGGTACTCGGAAACTAGTCCATAAAGACGGTTAGACAGCCAGAAAGAATTCGGTAGATCACAAAGGTGACAGGCTTGGTCGTTGATGAGGACCTGATTGCAGCAGATTCAAATGATGAACCATGAGGAAAACCGCAAGCCTCATAGCCAAACGATTCACGAACAACACTAGCAACTTTGTCGGATAGCTTGGACTGAAAGAATGAGAACCCTGTGGGGCGGTCTTAAGATAAACCGCTACCTGAGCAGGGCGTCATCTACGTCTCGGTCAGCAGAAAAATGCATCTAGCTTCTCCTGGACATACTGGTCGTGGATAACTAAACCCTCAGCTTTTAGTTAGCGGACACTTTATAGGCGGAATTTAAGAGGCTGTCCAATAATTGCATTATATGCCGCATGGCGCATTATAATAATGCGCCATGCGGCATATAGCCGAACCGGCAGCAGTGCTGTGCCTTCGAATTTGAATGAAACCTTAGCAAGGGCATACGTTCGACTTTTCACAACATGCCAAGGCACGGCGCGTTAGATGCTAACACAATGAGTGCTGATCGGCGCTTCAAACTTAGGTCCTAGGTATGATAACCGAGCGGTTGATGGGGCGAACGAAGGATGCCGGGAGCTTCTTACCGGCCCACCGGTAGGTATTGGCTAATGGCGACAGCACACCTTATGCTAAGCCGGTCCGGTTTTGAGTAGCATATCAAAGGACAGCTCGTGAACAGTAACATATCGAGACAGTCACATAAAGATATCATGGGAATTCAAGGCCCACACCGTGCTTTGAGTTGCCAGAGGGCACTCTTTGTTGCAGGGAGGAAGTTCTTGAATTACTACGATTCGGAGCAGGACATCTCATAATCTTTAAGGTTTAGACTGAAGAAAAAGATCATTTCAAGTGACGTTTCGTCAGTTGCACTCGGGGCTGCGTTCAAGTTTCGGAGTAGTGGCACGCTATGGCTGACGCCGGTCACTACGCAGCCTCTGTGTGGCTGGCTACGAATAGCCAGCTCTACCATGTGCTGAAGCACGGGTGCTCGCTCTCGATTGCTGACGACACTCTGCTGCCGTCTGCTGAGCGTGTACTGGCGCTGGTGCAGCTTCTACGACTCGCTAGCCAGGCTTCGAGGCACCAGCTCTGGCACCGAAGCAGCTACGTCAACGAGTTCGAAAAGCCACCTAAAGCCGGTTGCCCTCCCACGATTAAGCCCGGGCGACGACTTAAATGTCGACCGGCTGCCCTCAAAGGCACTACACTACCCACCAGCAGACCGCCGATCCAGCTTAAAAAGCTCTGGACCGAGCGATAACGGTAACGAGATGAACGAAAGCATTTCTGGGTGTTGAATTTGCTTATAGACAGAATGCAGCACGATACCCTACGAACAGCAGGACGAGACATGCCGACACGAGTCGCGTGGACAAGTACAGCAGGCAACCATTAGGCCAAGCTCGTCCAAGTTACCACGAAGAGCGAAATCAGCAGCGTTTGAACGGCTGATACGAGGCATAGGCAAGCTCGTTTGACGAAAGCCGCCTATTTCGTCCATGTGCCAGCCAAGAGTAAAAATGTCGCATGTCGCCAAAAACTAACAAGTGAGGCATTTTTGTTGGTGGCCATGCCATAAAATAAATAACTCCTTTAATTCGATTCGGAAAAGCAGGCTAGCTCGTTAAGCCCTCAATAGCACAGACAGCCCGGGCAGGTGGATCGGTGGCAGGTCTTCGATTGCGGCTCTGCCTGCTGGAGCAGCGGCCAGCCATCATCCGAAGCCTCACTGCCTTCAAGCGAATGCACAAATCGGCTTTGCCGTTCCGGCTAGCCAAGAAACAGCCAGCTGTCGGCCAATGCTCAGGAAAGCCCCGACACATGCGTACACGAACTGTTGATTGAAGCAGTAAAGACGTCAGCTCAGGATTAATAGGCAGGCAAGGCCCACCCCACACACACAGACGTACTCGCCGACAGACCAGCAGCTCACGGCTCTCTCTCTCTCTCTCTCTCTTCTCTCTCTCTCCTCTCTCTCTCTCTCTCTCTCTCTCTCTCTCTCTCTCTCTCTCTCTCTCTCCCTCTCTCTCTCTCTCTCTCTCTCTCTTACCGGCACCAAGTCATGTACACACTCAGAGTTGGCCAGCTCAATGCAGCACATGCATGCTTTAACGTAGAAAAATATATCTATCGAAAAGTGGCAGCCGGTAGCTCTTTCTATCCGACGACGGCTTAGCGAGGCTCAACGATGCGCTGACCTCCGGGCTTAGCTTCGTTCGTCGCCTGCTGCCACAGCCGCCGAGTGCCAACCTCACAGGACGAAACTGCCTTTGCCAGCTGCTCGATAGCACGCCCACAGGGGTGATAAGAGATCGAACCGGTCCGCTTCGCCGAGGCTTCAGGCAAAGGAAGGAGACGATTCGCGGACAGATTCGCTCCCGACAGCAGCAGGGCATCAAAAGCGACTGCCTGCCCACAGCCGAGAGAGAGCCAAGCAAGAGGAGAGAGGCCTCAGGCGGGTTGGCTCTCAGTCCGACTCGCCGTCGGGTGACGGAGGCGGCGGGTAGGGGTTCATCGTCGCCGTCGACCGGTAGCTCCGCACCGTCGACGGCGACGGCGGGCATTCGCTCGCCTCGTCCATCGAGTACGCCTGGCTTCGAGCCGGCGTCGGCGGCGGCGGAAACGAGCCGGCGTTGTGCGCCGCCAGCGGCCTGTACTTCTTTCGTGAGCGCGTGCGAGCCTTGTGATGGTGCGTGCGCCGATGCGGAGGCTCTGCCGCCACCGACGGCTCCGACTCGTCGCACACGTCCGTGCTGCACGGCGTGGTCGTGGGCGGTACGGGCAGGCCGCGCGTCATACCGCGGTAGCGTCGAGCGGCGCGCCGCGAGCTGCCGGCGACGACGACGCCTCCGCAGCCCCCATTCAGCGGCAAAGTAACGCCGCCGTCGTCGAAAGCACTCTCGTCGTGGTGCAGGCACAGCGATCGCTCGGTGACCGGCGACGACGGCGGCGGGCCGCAGCCGCCTGGGTAGCGGTGCATCGCCGCCGCCACAGGGGCTGCGATGGCCGAGCAGCCGCCGCTGCCGCGCCGACCGCCGCTCGCCGTCGAAGATGAGGACGACGATGAGGCGCCGGTGATGTGGTTGCGGTCGTAGACGCCGCCGCTCACCGACGACGTCGACAGCACAGTGGTCGCCGTCACGGCCTTGCTGTGCAGCAGTGAGGGCAGTGGCGTCAGGTCGCCGTTATCGCTGCCGCCGGCCCGCAGCGGCCGCAGAACGAGCCCGGCCTCGTTGAAGCGAGGGCTCCGGCGACACTTCCACAGCACGAACACGACGACGACGACGATGAACGCGGCCACGATGCACAGCACGATGATAATGCCGACAGTGTACTGCTCCCGCGGCACCACCGGCGGCGACGAGTCGCCCCAGCCGCGGCCGCCGTGTGCGGTGGTGACTCCGCCGCAGCGGCTCTCGTCCGAGCCGTCGGCGCAGTCTCGCATGCCGTCGCACAGGCGCGCCTTGTCGACGCACTGCAGGTCGTCGCAAGTGAACTGCTGCGCCGTGCAGCAGCGGCCGCCCTCCGGTTCGTCACTGTTGTCCACGCACGTGGCGACACCGTCGCAGTAGCCCGCGCGGTCGATGCACTGGCCCGAGTGGCAGGCGAACTGCGAGCCGTCGGTCGCGCAGCGATTCGCCGGGCAGCCGAGCTCGTCACTGCCGTCCTCGCACTCCGTCTGGCCGTCGCAGCGCCATGCCTTCGGCAGGCAGCGCGAACCGCTGGCGCAGGCGAAGTCGAGCGGCTTGCACGTCGGTGGAGCCTCGCACGTGCGCCCGTCCATGCCGAGATCGAGGCCTGCAGGGCAGGCGCAGCGCTCGACATAGCGGCCACCGTCGCCGAGGGACTGTGGCGCCCTCGGCAGAGACGGCTGCTGCTGCTGCTCAGCAGCAGCAGCCGCCGCAGGGGCGGCGAAGCATATATGCGAGCAAGACGTCTTCTTGCAAGGGTGCTCCCGGCTGTCCGGGTGGTCGGCCGGTCGAACGGCGTAGATGTCGGTGAGGCTCACCATTCTTGCCCGGATCGAGGCGTTGAATCGGCCCGACGCCTTGTCCACGCGAGCCACGGTGCCCGACGGCCTGCGGCCGCTGCCGTCGACGAAGTACAGGTGGTCGCCATAGACCGACAGGGACGTGGCCTCCACGCCGGTGACGATCGTCCGCGCGTCCGCGCCGGCGAAGTCGCAGCTGCCGATGGTTTGCGACTCGCCGTCGGACCAGTACAGCCTCTCGGCTTCGGGGTCGACGGCGATCGAGAGCAAGCTGACCGAGCTGTCGACGACCATGACCGCGTTCTTGCCGTCCATCGTCGCCCTAACGACGCTGCCTGTCACGCCGGTCGTTGATCGATTGACAAAGAACATGTACCTGCAACGATGGGCCGCAACGACGATGCAAGCACATCGAGTCCGGAGGCACGGCCAAGGGGTGCTGGGGGGACGGCCTGGGAGGCAGAGGGCTTGCATGGGCTGGGGGAGGGGCTAGGATGGAGACTGCAGAAGCCACCCTCACTCAGTACGACACGGACGAAGCATGCTCGGGCAGCCTGCCTTAGGCTGCCTAAGAGTGCAGCTGGCCGAGCTGCCTGTGGTCAGGGCGTTTTGCAATTATTTTCGTGAAATCGAAAACTGGAGCAGCAAATGGAATGAGACAGGTGATTTCATTCGAGGGCCGATAAGAAGGATCATTTCACTCGAGGGTCTATGCCCGAACAGCATTTCGGACGCGAACCAGAGGCACTTTGCAGTGGCTCCACCGGATATCGAAATTCGTTAACGATAAAATTCGCTGTACAAATGGGTATCCACTCTGTCCCACAAATCAGACCAATTCTCAAGGTGCCGCCATCTATTTCGGTCAGCTTTCCCTTAGCTTCGGTGAACTCGCCCTTTCTTTCCGTTCCGGCGTGCTTAGCTTTCGTACAGGTGCATGATTCAGTGCATGCTACTAGCCCGAGTTCCTACTAACCGGTGGCCACGAGTGTTAACTAGCATGTTGGACCAAACATAAAACTTGTTTGCTTTTGCGTACCGGATATCGTGTGTGTCACTAACCCCATGGTTTTGATTCTCTTGCAGCTAGTTTTTGAGCACCTCATTACAGATTATTACTAACCTATTCAAGACCTATTACTAGTATTAAAATCATTATTATTATTACTATTATTATTAATACTGGTCATTTGTATGGCCTTTTTTCAGGCAAAACCGACGCCCAAAAAATTAGAAAAACCCCAACAACTTTACCGTGCACCGTGCCAAATACCGTTTATTATTGTGCATAACCAATGCACGTTGAAATGATGATCATTGTCAGGTAGATTTATGTGGTCTGCTAAGTGGGATGACCAGGTGTGGCGATGGCCAGGAGGGGTCAGGACAGGCTTGCCTGTCACCTCACACAGCTAGGAGGAATCAATCATTGACTAAAGTCGAAATATCGGTACTTTGAATTACGAATATGATTAGGGTTAAATGTACAATGGCTCTATGCGTACAAAACATTCCATTCAGTATTTGCACAGTGGAATCATACGAGTTCTATGCAGCTTCTAGCTTTGCCTTGAAGTCATTTACTAGTAGCGGACCTTCGAAGTACTAACCAAGGCTGTGACACTTCGACCAGAAACGATAAAACATGCAGGCTTGCTCGTGCCTGCAAACGTTCCATTTAATTGCTTACGAGCTGTTCACGCGAAAAAAAGACCTTTCAGTACAGTAACGATCAAGACTTTCAGCACACACAACTATGAACCTTGTGCTGATTCTAAAAAAAAGGAGGTAGTCCATGCTCTTTAAAGAGAATCCAATATTGTATTAACCACAATGCCGACAACAAAGAGTACAAACTCCCAAGGTTTGCATGATTTAAAGCATGCTACTCCTGTAGTTGCCGCCCGAAAGTCATGCAGGGGGACAGGACACTCGTGCTTCCAACAACGGCACATGGTCCTCCTTGGCCGATTTCTCGATACGTCGTCAACGATGTCCAAGCAACCCATGGCAATGAACGCTAGCCGCATAATGCTCCCGTGCCCCAGCCACCCGAGCTAGTGGCTGGGACTCTCTGTGCATCTATAGGGGGAAGCTGTGAATCGCAAATATATGCAAAACCATCCAAAATGATCTGGCTGCTCCCAGCATATATCCCTTCGGTTAAAGGATCTCAGGGATTAGCAGATCACCTTCTCCCTAGCGTCTCGCTCGCGCAACTGTGACTGAGTGCCAGTACAATGCCATGCCGGACACAAATCTGTCACATATCTACCTGCATACGAGAGGATATTCAGCGACTGGTGAGCATAAATCAGTCGGCACTAGTTGTGCCATCATTATAATCGGGCCTCACTGAAATGTCGGTCATTTCTAAGATTTTCTTTTCGTTAGAGTCTAGTAGGTGGACTTAGGGGACAGTGTCTTTCGTTGGCGATAATGCCATTCTCGTGAGTTATGTGGCTAGGAAGATACTAGGAAGATACAGGTGTTTTCGTGCTCAGACATCGAGGACTAGCCTGCACCGAGCTGAATCTGTCTCGTGTGTACATTTTTGAAATATTGCATGAGCTATTCCGTGGCCTCAATGCCAAAAGTACGCATTTATGGATAAAACAGTAGTGTGCAGAGAAGCTGCCGGCCACAGTGGAACCAAAAACCAATAAAATGCATAGCGTTGTTTAAGTATGAACCCAATCATAAACTCACCCAGTGCGCACATCTTGAGCATAGAGCTTAAGCGCTTTTCGAGTTCATAGATGAGTAGCCTTATATGATCTATGATACATTTTGCGAGTAAAAGAAAGTGAAAGACGCCGCCAAGTGTGCCGACAAAACGGCGACTTTCAGCCTTCCACTTGTGGTTAACAAGTGGCCTGTCTTGCTTGCGGCACTGCAAAACATACTTTGGTAGCCCCCCACACGATATTCACCCTTCGCGGATTGTAGTCATGGGCAATGACAAAACAAAGAAACAAACCTGAGCCAGCTACTGTATATGCCATCCACTACTTCTTTTACAAATTAATTACACAAACGCTGAACCAAAAGCCAGTTAACTACACAAAGAGAATGAATACCACTGATTTGCACAGCCGTGAGGTGACCATCTGAGACACGTTTGTCATGAGCTGTTTGTCATGGGGCTCCGGTGCTAAAGGCAAGCACCATTGTTGGTCTCCAACTCCAACAGATAGATAACAGAGGTGGAGCTACGTTATTTTTCAGGAATTACCCACTCCAAGGAAGCAAGATCCGGCTAAAAAATGACTATAGATGATGCAAATGAGGCAAACCGAAAGACAGAGACCTTTACTGCAACCAGCAGGAATTTAGGCATTTCACAATCTGAGAACTACAAGCTACACATAGCATACGACTTTCGGAGAGCCTGCAACCTGATCAGTCCAGCTGTTAATAGCCGTGTTAAGCACACTGGAGGTAACACAGGGAAAAGAAAGCACCGTAAAAGTCGCAAGAGAATTTATTTAATTTAGGGTGATTGACATCTCCCGAATGTAAGCAAAGTGTGGTCCCACCAAAAGGCAGGATGGGGATGCAGCACGGATGGACAGACAACGGCTGACACCTAAGCACAACTGAGAAAGAACAGCTGCACACAAGATGAGTGCTATCACAGTGCCAGAAAGAAAACATACCCTTTGTCGGGTCGTAGCACCAGATTGGTTGGCCGTAGCCTGCTGCTGCCGATACTGCCAAGAGCCAAAATGCCGATAGGAGTCTTGTTTAGCCGTGACACATTGATGCAGCTGCACTGCTCGTCGGTCCAGTACAGAAGACGAGCATAAGCATCGATGGCAAAGTCGTAAGGCATTGCTGCCTGCACGAAGACCTCTGCCTATAAAAAAACCCACAATAGCATCCCCTTTGACGACGACGCTTTGTCAGAAAACAAGATTCCTTTTGGCGGAGCCCGAGGGCACGTCTTTCCCACTGAAAGGCCAAAGATGCCGACCTCCGCGACCGGAAGCGTGCCGAGCTTACGTGAGTCCCATCAGGCAGGGATCTGCCGATGGTCTTGTTCCTCGAGTCAAGCCAGTACAGAAGGCCGTCAACAGGATCGTAGCCAAGAGACGAGACGCTGCGAAGACCGCGCACAGGCAGCACGACGTCCGGCTCCTTTATCGGATCCGTGATCCTGCTTATGAGCTGCCTCTGACCGACGAGTAGGAACTCGGTGGGAGCTGGATAACAATAAACAGCAAAAAGAGATAACAGACAACACAGGAGGAGATAACGCAGGAGGACAGCTGCTGCTGATCATTCTGGCGAAATGCAGGCGGCCTCCGTGAGCAAGAGGACAAGCAAAACTGGCCGAGCAGGCTGGCCAGCCATTGGCTGTGTGCCAGCTGCTACCGAGCCGGCTCTGCCCTGACCGAACATGTGCGCAAACGAACGAATGCATGCATGCGTGAACAAACCGAAACGGAAAATGTCGAGGTTCACTTCAATGACAGTACTTCTTGCTATTCATCAATGACAGTCAATGCATCAGTTGCTGTTGCCCATAAATGACCAGGCCAAACACGAACCCTACCCTAGACTGTCACTTTTGTTTTTCGGTGTAGAGTAATTAATTTCGCTTTGTCAATCCTGAATTAGCAGCAGATCTCACGCGTCGAAGACCCCCCTTCCTAAACGTCCATCGGGTCATAGTGAGTACTTTCCCCTTTTTATTTAGGAGTGAATGGCACGGATCAGCCAAAGGAAGGTCAGCCAAAGGAAGGTCAGCCAAAGGAAGGTCAGCCAAAGGAAGGTCAGCCAAAGGAAGGTCAGCCAAAGGAAGGTCAGCCAAAGGAAGGTCAGCCAAAGGAAGGTCAGCCAAAGGAAGGTCAGCCAAAGGAAGGTCAGCCAAAGGAAGGTCAGCCAAAGGAAGGTCAGCCAAAGGAAGGTCAGCCAAAGGAAGGTCAGCTATTGACCTTCCTCTGAGGTTGCCAATAATATGGGGAAGACGAGTCATGTCGGACTTCAGGCAGTCCGGCATGACCTCCAAGTGTGTCCAACGAGGGGTGTAGGTGTGGGGGTGGGGGAGACAGCGCTGTCTGGTTCCTTCTATACGGGCCATACTGAAAGCAGCTTAGGCTTCGAGTGCACTATACAAAACTCTCATGCATGACACCCACATAGTCGTTGTGTCTTTGTGGACTTACAAACAGAGATTCATTACATAACATTACTATGTTTGCTTTAACACAACGTGTCACGGATCTGCTCAGAGCTACTTCAGTCTTGTGATCTACATATTCGAATGAGCTATCATCATTTAACATACCGAGGGCAGAACAAGTCATGCAAAGATGTGATGCATTGCCACATTGCCGGTACCATCCTGCTCTGGCTGTCAGAATAGAAGGCCAGCACACCTTTCCTCGATAACTGTTCACACATCGACCATTAGGGAATACAACACGGCGGCAGCAACAACATCGAAGCTCTCCTGTGAGAAGAATGATGCCGCCCAGTAACGACTAAAGCGAAGACCATGTCGGTTCGAGAATGGTAAATAGACAAACCATGGATCAGAAAGGGTAATTTCAACAATTCTAAGCCGGCACCTTCGGTGGGGGGCAACAGAGCCGGACTAACACAGAAGAATGATGGGCAGAAATGAGAATGGCACAGTAAACCACTAGTTACCATGCCCTACTTCAGAGACGAGATCTAAACAGGTCAATGACAAGGCAGTGGAGCAGATAGTAATGCTTTCAACAGAGCACACAACAATCTGGAACCTGTAGTTTAAAACTGCCTAAACTACAAAATTCGTTGGGCTAAGTGCAGTCACTGACAAACGCACAGCAGTTGGATAGCAAAACAGAGCCCGGCCTTCACTCCGTGTGGCCCTTCTATCGCAATGCACTCCATGCAGGAGTCCTCACACTGCGCGCATATGGCCAATTATAGATGCCTTACCAATGTCTTACCGATTCTCGGCATATCAAGGCAGTGCATGAGACATTCGAATGCAGAACAATATAACACAGGGACACCATTTGAAGGAAAGGTTTGCAATTCGGCTGGGCAAAGTTTGAGATCAACGAGCCACATCATGTCAAACTGTGCCACGTTAGTAGTGAATCTGATGACTGCATCGAATCCTGAGATCTATTAATACTAAAGAGTTTTTTTTTGCTTTACAACCAAAACTAGACAGGCCAGTAGGGTGACACGACCTGGGGGGTTGAAATGACGCACCCCCCGTGCATTGCCGGCTTGCGGATCGAGTTCGAGGGCCACTGAGCGATCGAGTTCGAGGCCTACAGCGCAACATTGGCAATTTGCTGGGAGCATCTCATTTAGCAATGCTGGCCAAGGCCTCACCGAGAGAGAAGGCACTCATAGACTGGAGAAAAGCTGCACCGATCTTGGTCAATTTCCATATGACCAAGGCAGTGCATTGGGTCAATAATTATATCTGCCAGTCGGCAGTTAGCAGCATCTCACGGTTGGCCGGAAATGGGAGAGTAAAGGGGAAAACGTGAATCGTATCGTCAACACTGAGAAATCGCCTCTCGAGGCGAGGCATCGGGATAAGGCTCAATCTGCAATTTGACACCGGCAACTGTAGTCAACAACGTCGTCTCCTTTTAGAGAAAGTACTGGACAACTCACTGTGTGACCAATATTGTCATGCTTGAGGCAGAACAAAACGATTCAAAGCTTTCGGTGTGGTAAAAAAAAAAGAGCAACAGTCAGACGACCAAGCTCTGCTTGCAAAGTGACCAACAGCAGGCTCAGCGAAGCTTCAACAGCCGCAAACAGGACCGCCGCCCAGATGCCGTCGGAGCAGCAGCATCCGCTGAGACCCACGTGCACCCAAACGAAACAGCGCTTGCACGGCTGAGGCAGTGGCCACAATGGCAGCCCACTCGCCTGCAGTCAAACAAGCCGAGCTGACCACGCACTTCAAATTGCATTCCGATGAGTGAAGTATTAGCCGAGTTATGGAATTTACAAGTCACCAACTGACCCTGGAAATGAAGCTGTATAAAGTCACAAGAATGCACCTTAAGAAGCTTGAATCATCTATAGCGATATACTAAGATTCGACAAGTGGGGATACAAGCCACATATGATGAAGAGATCGGTAAAAATTTTATTTGTAGATTTGTTGCTTCCTGTTTACATCCGGGTTAAGCATGGTTTGCACAATGAATTTTTTCTTTTAAGTGGAAGTCGTCAGAACTTCCGATCCCAGTTCTAACATATTTGTCTTACGAAA
Source organism: Cristatella mucedo (assembly GCA_009760855.2). NCBI lineage: Eukaryota > Metazoa > Bryozoa > Phylactolaemata > Cristatellidae > Cristatella > Cristatella mucedo. The sequence goes on along the minus strand of WPIO01000008.1, from coordinate 4,635,130 downwards.
GGTACCATAAGCACATGTTCGATTGTCAGACAAATTGTATAGGTATTTTCTTGACTTTCCCTGTTGATAAAAGCTGCTAATCGAGTAAATCTTGACCGTATGAATACTTTTGCATTTGAGTGTACATATTAACTAACGCATGCTAGCAGGTGGCCACAACTGGTTAGTCAATAGCTACTGAGAAAGCTACCCTTGCCCGACGGTGACCGTCAGTGGGAGGGGGCGAAGATTTGCGGACACCGCCGAAGGCCCGATAATTGGCCAGGATTTAACGAGCATAAGCCAAATGGCACAGAAGAGGCAATTCAGACCTAAAGACAGCTAGTACAGAAGAGCTGCACTTGCGACACACTGATGACAGCGAGCTGCTCATCCGGAGGGAGCAGCAGTCGCGATTGAAGACCGGCTATTGCCAAATCGATGCAGGCCATGCAGTGACCGGGCTCGGTGGCAGCAGCCTTACCCAGACATGTCTTGTTGTCAGCCTTTAGTTTGTAATGCGTCGGGCAAGCACAGAAATGCAGTGGCTTCTCGAGGGATGTGAAGCAGAAATGCTCGCAGCCAGCGTTGTTGTTCCGGCAAGGGCTGTAGCCTAAAAAAGCAAGGAGCTCAAGTTGCGTTGCCTCGCAGCGGCGCCCCAGAGTTGCATGATTACTGCTTGCTGCTGCTGAACGGACAAGGGAAGCGATTCCACGTCTCCCGAGCCCGCTCACGTGATGCCGGGGAAGGGCCACCACCCCAGCATGCACCAGTATGGATTCCGAGTGCTGTATGTGCTGCGGACTGCAGCAGCAGAGTTCTGCTCTCGACAGACGAACCACGATGCGGCACCTGTCGCTGCTGCATAGGGCCGAGCAAGCTGCACTGCATCCGGCATCAGCCCAACCAGACAGAGCGTTCATCGGCAGACAGCCAAAGCTAACAAGCTGTGGAAGGACACACACTTAGCAAGCAGATTGGCTTCGGGTCGACAAAAACGGGTCGCTCAGCTAGCATCGCACCAATCGCCCACCACCTTAGCCGAAAGAATAAACGGGGGGGGGGGGGCCGGGCAGTTTGGCGTTTTTTTCTTTTTCGTTGTAGCCGGAGTTCGGTAAATCTCTAGAGAGGCATAATCATAATAATACATTTGCATAGCACACTTAAATAACTGCTTCTCTTTCTAGGCACTTTAAACAGGCTGCTAAAGGAAGCCTGATATCGTGGTTAGTGATGGTGTGCACGGTGTCGAGGCATGCGGGCGCACTGCGCAGTGCCGCTGCGTGCCGGGCGATTTCAGCAGAGGCGCATGTGGCGGCACACACAACCTGAAGCAGCTACAGGCGCGAGCGATCCACGATCGAGAATAGCGGGCCCTCGCCAGACTTAGCCCCTCTGGAGTGGAAGAGCAGCCGAGAGGAGGCGACGAGTGAGCCCGAAACAGCAAAACCCAGTCGGACAAAAGAAAACTGTGCCAGGATCGGAGGCAGCAACGAGTGCCAGACTACTAACTAAAGCCGAGCTCAAGCAGCCGCTGCAGCCCTGGCTTTCGGGCTGAGCTAGAGCAGGCGGCAGACAGGCCGGCGCTTGCTCAGCAGAAGGTAATCTCTTGGGCAAAATCTCGAAAGCACACACACACACAAACACACACACACACACACACACACACACACACACACACACACACCATAGCTAACAGAATGACGGCAGCTGGACGGGACTGGCATGCCAAGAGATCCCAACATCCTCTCCATCGGCTCCTTTCAAAAATCTTACACTCAATGGTGTTGGCTGGGCATATGCGCCAGGCACTCCTGTGGTAGCTGGAGTGAGATGCAAGACGATGAGAGAGAGAGAAGGAGGGAAGGGAGAGAGAGAGAGAGAGAGGAGAGAGACAAGGACTAAGATTGAGAGAGGCAAGAAGAGACGGAAGGCAGAAAGAGAGAACAGCAGAGAGCAGACGAAAACAGTGGAATCGAGGGGCAGAGCAAGGGCATCTAAATCATCTCACCTGGTTGCCTCGAGGCGTGAAAAACTGCCAGGCTCGACACAGTGCCAATTTCGCCGACGATGACTGTGCCTCGGACCAGGACGGACGTCTTGTTGGCATACTCGATCCGGCGCATTTTCGTGTCGTACCAGTACATGTAGTCGCCGTATACCGTTATCACGTTGGGCCGGCTGCCTTCGATGCCCGGCAGAGGCTGCGGCTGTGAGCACATCTGGCCGCTGCCGACTCCGATGGTGCTGCTGTCTGCCGCCTGGGGCAGCGTTAGCGCGCAATAGACGATGCGACTCTTGTCGATGTCGACCCAGTAGAGCCGCTTGGCACCATAGTCGATCGTGAGCGATGCAGCGCGACCGGTGCCCGTCGCGAGCGGCCGCCTCTCCGAACCATCCAGCCGTGCAACGTCGATGCGCGGCGACTGATTGGAGACCCAATCGGACCAGTACATGTACCTGCGAGAGCAAGCCGAGCGAATCTCGTGCGCCAGCCTGCCACAGCGGACATCGCGAATAAGTTGGCAGAGAACGCGAGCAAGGTGGCTCCCACTAAGCGTGCCGACACATGCCGGTCATCATTGCCTGCTCCTTCGCTCGGAGCACGGCGGCGGGAACGGCCGCCGCACGGCGACGGCAAACGCTGCGAGCTCGCGCATGAGCGGCGCCGCCGAGCCGGCTGGCAGCAGACGGCTCGTGGCACACGCAGTCCTCACCCGCTCTCCGGATAGACGGCGATCGACTGGGGCGAGTCGAGCTCCTGCCAGACGAGCACGCGCCGCGAGGTGGCATTGAGGCGCGCTGCCTCGATGCGCGCGTCGTCGATTATGTACAGGTTGTCTGACAGCCAGTCGACAGCGACGCTCAGCGGCCGAAGCAGGCCAAACTCGACGACGACCTCGGCGTTGGAGCCGTTCAGGAACGACCTGTTGACCACCTGCGATCGCCGATTGACAACGAAAGAGGCAGCCCATCTGTCGTCGGCGCACATCTGCGGGCAGCTGCTGTGGCGATGATGATCGCCCTCTGCCCCTATCCCTCACTCAGCAGGCGACGACGACGACCGCATGCGGCTGGTCGGCCAGCGACGACACAAGCGAGGGTGTGAGCTCGGCGGCACGCTACAAGAAGCTCGGTTGCCAACTGGGGGCTGGGGCACGAAGGAAAGAAGAGAGAGAGTGAGAGAGAGAGAGAGAGAGAGGGGGGGGCGTAGGCAGCTGTGGCTCGCTGTGAAGGCAGAGAGAGCTTGGACAGGAGGGGCACCTTCTGCTCCTGATCAGCAAAGATGATCTTCTGCTGGCCGACGTGCATGTCGAGCGCAGTCAAGCTTCGCAGGCCGGCCAACGGAATCGTCGAGTCGCGGTTGGTCGTCTCGAGGGACACGCGCCGGATGTCGCGCTGCTCGGAGACGAGCAAGAACGCCTTGGGCACGATGCACGTCCTGTTGTTGGCCATCAGCTCCATGCCGGTCGGGCAGGCGCACGTCGGCCCGCCGACCGGCCTCGGTAGGCACAGGTGACTGCACGCATGGCCGGCGCACGGGCTCGCCAGCGCTGCAAAAAAATAAATAAATACTAGCTGATTCAACAGCCTCTTTCGAATAGCGACAGAAAAACCTCTACGGCTATCACCATTGCTTGCAGCGGCAATAAAGGATCATCCGCCTCACAGGAATCGAACCCACGACCTCGGTGACGTGGTCGTGAAAAGCAACGGCCTTACCTAGTGAGCCATCATGGCTCACCAAAGATGTGGCACCTGGCATCAACGCCTCGACGTGTCCGCCGCCAGCGCAGGAGTTTGGGCGCCCGTTCGGACTCGAGCCACGCTGACTGGGGGCGAGTGGCCACGCCGGGCACGAGAGCCACGAGCCTGCCGTGAGTGGAGGCAGGAAAAGGCTGTGTCGCCCTGCCGCACGGCTGCAGCTTTCGAGCAGTGACACAGGGATAACGAGGATTTCACGGGCTGACGTTTGGCAACCGAGTCACGAGCGCTTTCGTCGATGGACTTCACAGACGACCGGTGAGAGCTTGCTGGCCCCCTTCCCAGGTACGGACGCACTCGGGCCAACTCGGGCGACGACACGGCGATGCGGAACTTTCGCGGCACGTCTGATCGGTGTCTTGCTCCCATATGCAACTGACAGTCGCTTGGGCTGTGGGCAAGTGTCAAACGATCGGCGACTGACTATCACCAGCAGTCAGGCACTCGAGCCAGGGACCTTGCAGTGCAAAAGCGCTTAACACTAAGCATCCGCTCTCGAGGGACTACTACAGCAAGAGACTGACTTGGTGGGCGGTCAGCAGCAGCTTGTTGAAATAAAATGCCCCTGGCTTACATTGAGGCTTTGATGAAGGGAAAGTAAAAAGAACCGTCACCGAAAGTCAAGGAAAGCAGCCTGCAATCGTAAGCAAACTCGTGGCCTTTACTTGCAGCTGTCTCAAGAAGCAAGAGTGAATAAATCCAGCAGACAAGTTTCAGAAATACGATGTCTTTTATTATGGCCTCTCTCTGTGTCTCTCTGTCTGTCTCTGACTCTCTCTGTCTGTCTGTCTGTCTGTCTGTCTGTCTCTCTCTCTCTCTTTCTCTCTCTCTCTCTCTCTCTCTCTCTCTCTCTCTCTCTCTCTCTCTCTGTCTGTCTCTTCTCTCTGTCTGTCCCCTCTCTGTCTCCCTCTCTCTCTCCCTTCGCCCGAGCACTTACCATAGTTAGACCTATTCGTATTTATCACACGTATGCCCATCAGGTCTGGCAGCTGCTCGATCACCGTCTGCCGGCCGGAGCCATTCGACTTCAGCATGCGCTCGATCGTGCGCTGCTGCCAGTCCGACCAGTAAACATACTCGCCTGAAACACGGTAGATCACGGGCTGCTGTTGCCACTTGCACCGGCCGTCGTGCCGCCGAGGCACTCAGATCTTTGACAAGCCCGCGCATGCCGCCGCCACCGCCTTTGCGCCAGCTCACCGAGCAGGCCGAAACCGAACACGTGTGGCATCTGGCTGCTGCTGCTGGCAAAAAGCTCGCGGCGCTCGGTGCCATCCATGCGGGACACTTCGATTTTGTCGAGCTTGGCATCGGCCCAGTACAGCAGCCGGCCCTGCAGGTCGAGCGCTATTCCATTCGGCCAGATGATGGACGAATTGATGAGCATGGAGCGTGCGCTGCCGTCCATGGCGGCACGTTCGATGCTTGCCTGCTTGCCCCAGTCGGTCCAGTAGATGTAACTGCGGAGGAGAGGATGAAGATGCGGCGCCAGCCGAGCTAGCGTGCAGCAGTGCAGAGAGGTGATCGCCATCGGCCACGGGGCACTGGCCAGTGGCAGCGCTACGCCGGCCAGAGGTGCAGCTATGGTGACTCGATTAGAAACAGCCGGCAAATAGCCTGCAAGTGCCACTTGCTTGCTGAGCTCTGGCCGATGACAGAGAGAGAGAGAGAGAGAGAGAGAGAGAGAGAGAGAGAGAGAGAGAGAGAGAGAGAGAGAAAGAAAGAAGAGAGACAGAGAGTGAGAGAGAGAGAGAGAGAGAGAGAGAGAGAGAGAGAGAGAGAGAGACCCCAGTCTTTCACCATAGCGCGACCCGCCGGCCATCGGGCTAAGAACAATCGATCGTCCCCGGCAGGTCACGTGAGCAGGCCGCACCAAGCGAGCCAAGTCGCCTGCACTGCTTTTCCAGGAAAACAGAGTTTTCAGGGTTGCACAACACTGGTGGGTGGGCGACGGTGGCTGCAATAAGCAGCCCAAGAAGAAAGCATGAGGGCAGAGGGAGGGCGTTTCGCCAGCAGCCGGAGTCAACGAACGGGCGAGCGCTCACCCTTGCACGGGGTCCAGCGCCAGTGCTCGCGGCTCGTCGAGGCCGTCCTGAATGATGATTCGTCGGGACGAGCCGTTCAGCCGAGCCACCTCGATGCGGTCTGTGCCGGCGTCGGCCCAAAACAGGTTTCGGGACAGCCAGTCGACCGCGATGCCATCCGGATTCAGCACCTCGGCGCTGGCTATGCTCGTCTGCTCTGCAATGGTGGCAATGCGCGGTCAACCGGCGGAAGCGACCAGCAGCAACACGGCAGAGCAGCAAGCTGAGCCGGTCAGGTCGGTGCCGAGAAGCTCTTTGGAGGGGTTTGAGGGGGGACAACCCTTCAGAAACTGACTGCATTCGACCGTGGGGTGAATGGCATGGCATGACTGATCTGACGGTCCGATTCCCAGTGAGCTCACCAAATGCCGGAACTGAGCCGTTTGCAATTTCCTCTTCAACCCTGCCTGCGGCGCTAAACTCATACTTCCGGTGGAATGGCTCGAGACTGGCGCATGCCACTACCTAGTATCATGCTTCCAACTAGCCAGGGGACTGGTCGTCTCACTGGAAGTCAGTGACTGCTCACCCCAGTGACCACATTGCTCATCGACCTGACGAAGCCAGCTCATATCGGGCCGATTGGGGTGCAGCTGACCTTTGGCTGAGCAGGGCTTCGGCACGGTATCACGTGGCATTGTCAGCAAACGCTGCACGGCATGTCTGCAGACGAGCCAAATGCAAAAAACCAATGCCAAATGCAAATGGCCAATGCTAAATGCAAATGCCAGTTCACAAGGAATTTGCTCACAGTGAAAGAAAGAGAGAGAGAGAGAGAGAGAGAGAGAGAGAGAGAGAGAGAGAGAGAGAGAGACTTTGCATCACCATTCCCTGCACGAAAGATCATGAACACCGGGCAATGCCCTTGAAAACAAAGCTCGGGAGAGAAACTCGAGTAATTGCCTTCAAGGACAGGGGCTGGGCAGCATTGCCAAGGTAACCGATGCTCACTTGTCAGTCCCCGGTAACAAAATTGACCAACTCAGTTTAATCAGCAGATGAATCCATTATTACAAAGTCCAAGGGCAGCGCTCCTGGCTAGCCGACCATTTACTTTAGACATCGATCGATGATATGGCCGAAGATCCGGCAATATCTGGCAATCAAGAGCCACAAAGTGGCAAGTCAAGCAAGCAAATCCTAAACATCCTGTGCTAATCCTGAGAGCAGGCTTGTTAAAAAAAATAGCAATGAGCAGACAAGAAACGGGCTATGATAGGCAGATTTAACAGCATTTAATCGTTTGGGCCACGACAATGACTATCAGAACTTCAAGCATACTTGCCTGCTTAGGCATTCCATACATTTAACGCTATACCTCATTCGGAGGTGCTGACTTTGTACATGCTTACCAAGCAGGGATTGTGTCCTCCAAGCAGTTTGCATGAACTTCGATGAGCCATGAACAACTATTTTTACTATTATTTCCTAAACTGTCTACAAAAAGGCTCATATTATAATCATGTGGGATGTCAGGTGCAGACGACAGTTTTTTCAATCAGATCCTCTGGTTCTCATTTCAAAGTTGGAAACGCTCATTCGCAATAATGCTGAATGTAGTGGCATTCACGACGACATGCAAGCTTACCCGATCCATCAAGACGGGCTCGCTGTATGGCCCTCAGCTCATCGTCAGTCCAATAAATGAACTGCTCAATTGGATCATAGTCAATGGCCACAGCGTGACGAACATTTGTCACCTCAATGACCACATCCGTGTAGTCCGGGGTGTCAAGTGAGATCATACGTAGGTCTTGACGTCGAGCAAGAAAGATTATATCCGAAGCACCTAATCAACAGTAGGGAATATGTGAGAGGATGTGAGCCACACAAATGGGACAAGAGGTTTCAGACAATGTCAACACACACTGCAGAATAAAGGCAACAGTAGGAGTTGTAAGCATAATTATGCGCATGGATATTGCAAGGCAGTCGGCTGGTAATGCAAGAAATATAAGTAAATACAATTTATTTCTATAGCGCCCTACTAGGCGGTTGCTTTTCACCTCGGTCCCGACGTCGTGTTAGATTCCTGCGGTGGGCTATTCCTTATCACTGCTGCAAGCAGTGGTGATAGCTGTAAAGGCTCTTCTGTTGCTATACAATAGAGGCTGTTAAATCAGTTAATATTTTTTAGGAGAACTTAATCTTCATCCAGGCAAGTTAAACGTGTCGAAGGGCTTGAGCCTGCGATCTTGTTCGTTTAACATGACCACCTTATCTCCAGGGAAGAAGCATCCGGGACGGTGACTCTATTCGGACAGCTGATGTTGAGGCTCACTGCAGATTGCTAAGATCACTATTGATCAGAAGCTACTACCCAGTCTAGGGCACTTGGTTTATATTTCTACTGTGCCTGGGCTTGCCTGAATGTACGATCGGGATTTTCGGTAAACAAGGAGCCGAATCATATTCTGCCCCACAAGTCAGCTCAGACGACACCTTTACAGAAGTCACTTCAGACGAGCAAACGAGCCTGCAACGAGGCAGCTACAGACGTCGAACGCTGAAAACTAAAAGAACTGTGCCATCGCTACTTGTGCAGAGCGGCGTGGACCCGAGACGGCAAAGTCAGCGATGGGGGAGACCACTGCTAAACTGCAGCCAAGACAATGACGGATTTAAAAAAATAGGCACGCCGGGTCGGCAGCCAATCGAAAGGTGCTTCCGGCTGAGTTTTAGCTAAAATCCCCACCATTTCGTAAAGTGGAGATATCTCGATCTTGCCGGCAACAGAGATCCAAAGATCAGATTTGAACCAATCTGTTGGAGCACCGAATACAGAACGAACAGTTTAACGAAACGTCCCAGATGGCTCAGACCCCAGACCGACTTGTTTATCCAGCGTCATTCACTGCACACCAGATACTAATCGAAATGGACGGTGCAGCGAGCGATGGATCCATGCAGGGCATCAGGTGTCCTGAGTGCTCTCTCTCCTGCTGTCATGAGCTGTCTCTATGAGCCAGCTCCGTCTGCAGATAGCATGGGTGGCACCCAGCTAGGGTTACTCCAGCCATCCGACCGTGCTGCTGGAATGTCATATCATCACAGGTCAGACCTGTTGGCAAGGGCTAGAGGAGGTGAGTGGGTGGTGGCGCTAGAAGGCTGCACTGCCAGCCCACTGGAGGTGCTGGCTAGGAGCTGGCAGGCTCCGTGGGCCACCGGTCCGGCACTGGGCTGCAGCAATGGAGCCAAGGCCGCGCAGCGCCCAGCGGCTGAGTCGGTCAACCAGTAGAGCTACTGCTGCCTCTACTGTGCATGGATATCCAACCCAGCAAGCTGTGACGACTGCCGGAAACATTAACATATATACATATTTTTTAATTCCTTTGTATAGCGCCCTAAGAGAACTTAATCTCTATCAAGGCGCTTCCCACCCTTCATCACTGGATTTCTGTTTGTCTGTCTTTCTCTCTGTCTGCCTTTCTCTCTATTTGTCTGTCTGTCTGCCTGTCTGTCTGTCTCTCTCTCTCTCGATGTATTCCAAAACAAAAATAAACAGCCCTTTAAGGCACCCGACTTCTCAAAGCTCCACACTGGCACTACCATACAGAAAGAAAGAAAGACACGGAGGCTCTTGCTTTTATGCGTCAGGCGAAGAGTGCACTCACTAGCTGGCAGGACGCCAAGAGTCAGCAAGCCATACCAATCATATTCCAACCTACCTGGAACTGAGCCAAGCTGCTGGCAGAATGAGCTCATGGCAAAGTACATGTTACCACCAGCACACCTCTAGTCACACAGCCAGGTCGATGAGGCCGTGCACAGCCCTCAGCAGCATAGCACCAGAACACAGCAGAACAGAGCAGAGCAGAGGAGACAGAGCAGAGCAGAGCAGAGCAGACAGGCAGGCAGGCAGGAAGGTAGACAGAGGAGAGAATAGAGACCAAGCCTCGAAGCCGACTGAACATATAGGGTTCGATTAGTATCCCACCAGCAAGAAAGAGACGGCCTTAGTAGTCCCATGCAAGGGGACACTGCAAAGAGCTGCCTCGGTTCAGTAGCCATAGCAACTGATATGCCGCATACTGCTGCTACTGCCGAGCGAAACGTTCCACGGCACGAGGTGCACGAATCGGATCCTCCTTTGCACCGTGTCATCGAGTGGGACAGGAACAGCCAGAAGCAAATGTGGCAACTGACGGCAAACTTACCCACAGTGTAGCTGCACCGTGCACGAAGAAACATCAGCTCAAATACCGGCTGGAACCGTCTAAAGCTACTAAGCAAAAGGTGGCGCCACGGCAGCTGACAGCCGCAGGGTTTCGAGCTTTTCTTGAATAAGTCCAAGACAATCCATCGTATAACTGCTGGAGCACTTTCAAGGCCCACAATCGTCCCCCCTTGCTGTCCCCGAGTGTCCAGACAATACTCGAAAAACAAGCACTAATTTTTAGGTACAAGCACCACCACAACCAAGACAATTAACCGGCAGCAGACTCCTAGCTACATGCCGGTGACACAGGTACTGGGGGGAAAGCGCACGTGCAGAGACGGCTCGGTTACTTGGAAAAAGCACATCTCCAGCCGAACCTTCGGCAAACGATGATCGAAGCAAGGAGCAGACAGACCAGCTGGGCCGGCAGATGCTACGATCCGAAAAAGAACAGCATGAAAGGAATCAGCAGAGGGGCAGCCTGCAGTCTCCAGTCCGAACAGCTTCCCCTCACAGACATGGGCAGCCACTCAAGTACAAACAAGGCCTTTAACCCCGAGCATGTATACTCTAATGATGGATGCTCTTGTAATGAGATCCCCTAGAAAATAAAATCAAAATAGCAGTAAACTTTTGCCGAGCACCACAGCCCGACCAAAAAAGCAGAAAAACTAACAAACAAGCAGAGCAGACTTGTACTGATGCTGATATCACTCCTGCCTGCCTACACCTTGAGGCTAGCACCGATGGCTCGAAGGTCACCTGACCACTCACCCTTATTTAGCTGAGGATCTTTAGCTGCTGGGGGGCTCGCGTGTCTTTGTAGCAGACTCCACAAAAGTCACGCACGCCAAGTGAAGGAGGGCCTGGCACAGGAGAGGAGAGTTCTTTCTTTAATAAGATAACTAAATCTGATAAAGGTTTCAACTGACTACAACATGCAAACCACGAGCATCGGGGGGGGGGGGGGGGAGGCCGTCAAAACTTCACCACGAGAACTGCGATGCACGAGCGCACATACCAGCCAGCAGCAGGCGCTGCTGCTGAAGCCAGCAGCATCCACTCACCGCTCGCGCAGTTTCTGCCGTCGGCCTGCAGCCGGATGCCGGTGGGACACGAGCAGCTGAAGCGACGCGGGCTTGGAGACATGAGGCACAGGTGAGAGCAGTTGCCGTTGTTGACAGCACACGGATTTGGAGCTACGAAAAAGAACCAGCAAGCAAACTGTAAGCAAGCAAACTTCAAGCGAGTAAACTTGAACCAGGCACTGGAAGCTAATGGAGAAGCCAGCGATTAGGCGAAGGAGAATGACATACCAGCAGAAACCAATCACGGAGGATGGGGAAGGAGGCGTGCCGAAAAGGTTGCCCGCCCTCCCAGAATGCCCCCTGTGCATAGTCCTGCTACGCCCTCATTCTCTTCGGCTGCACTATACCATCACCAGCAGCCATTCAGCCGATGTACAGGATACCTGCAGCAGTCACCTGCAGAAAGGCAGCTGAGAATACTGCCCCGGCCCCTTGTTGCAAGACGGCTGCTGTCACCTGTCCTCTGCATGCTGTCAAGCGTTGCTCGAGCCATCGCTACGGTACACAACTCAGTGAATACGACGCCCAGTCAGTCACACCCAGCCTGGGGTGTCAGAGAACCACCACCGCGTGCGCGCTGGGCCATGACCGTGGAGGAACTGCGCCTGGGCGGAACAGCCCCGGAGATGTGCCAGCCGATGTGCCAGCCACCGACTCAAAGACACGCCAATACACCATCTCACGCGCGAATCGCTCATTCTGGAGCAAAAAAGGGGGCCAGCAAGAACTACTTCTAGTCTGCCTATAAGGAGGCACAGCACCCGACAGGACAGCGGCGGATGCCGAGGCAGCAGCCGAGCAGGCGAAGGCAGCTGGCACCAACCGGCACATCCGGCGGCCACACCGTGACTTCCGGTTAGTCACTACTCCCACCAGCTCACGAACATGCCAAGGTCCAAGAAAAGGGGTCGGAAAGACGGATGTAGAGGGTCAGACAGAAAAGCCTGCCCATCCTTCCTTCACTGCAATCCCCTGGCGAAAAATGAGGGCATAGCTGAACCCTGGCAGCGAGCACTCACCGACACAGCTCATGTAGCAGGGAGGTGCGGGCAGATTGCACAACCCAGCAGACACCGGACGTTCGGTAACAACTGCAGCTGTCAACCACGTCTAGCCATCAGCAGGCTTTCACTCGCGCACGGATCAGCAGTGGCTGCCGACATTTTGCGAGCCTGCTAGATCATAAGTTGGTGGTGCCTCAGCTGCCTCTAGAAGGCACACTAGCGTAAAAACCACAAACGTGAGGACTTTCACCCTTTTTTGCTTCCACTCTCTTCCAGTTGTCCGAATTTTCTAGCAAGGAACAGGCAAATCCAATCCGAGACTACTGTTTCCACACTCGCCGGGCTCAAGAAGTGAGACTAGTCTTGCACTGCTGTGATCTGCAATTCGTTATTGCACGGTATGCTAAATGGGCAAGATTTCTTCTGGCCTGCCACTCACTCTTTAAGACTGGGGTTGACGACCTGCTCCTACGATTAGGGTAATTCCTAGATCTGCTTACCGGACCAGGACTTGGTCAAGCACTGAGGTAGCGACAGCTGGTAAATAGCTCATGCATGACAACGGCTACTAAGAATATAGAAATAAAGAGTAAAAAATCAAATCAAAACAAATGTATAAATGGATAAAAATCAAAATATCAAAATGCATAAAAATCTCAAACAAAACAAGCTTAGCCAAAGCAAAAGACTAGCCTGCTTGTCAATGCCAAAACCTCCCATACCACGTGGCAAAGATGCAGTGTTTATATATATATATATATATATATATATATATATATATATATATATATATATATATATATATATATATATATATATATATATATATATATATATATATATATATATATATATATATATATATATATATATATATATATATATATATATATATATATATATATATATATATATATATATAGTGCACTGAGAGATAGAGACCTCTCGTTAAGCCTCCCCTTCTCAAAACCTCAGTGCCTTGACGGTGGTGGGGACAGCCAGTCTATTAAGCCTTTTACAGAAGTGTTATTCCTTAATTTTACCTTATTCCAGTGGACATCGGTGGTTCAGCCATCAAGTTTCACCCTGTACCCGATCCGTGACAAGCAGGGCGTTCAGTGGCTACCGAACCTCAGACCAGAACAAGTTGATTCACCTGAACTGCCAGTTGCAGTCTTGCTGGGAACAGCATTTTCACTGCACCATTGGAAACTGACCAGCAACCAAAGACCAGGTGCATCATCACGGAGCTGCTACGAACTCCAGCGGCAAATTTCAGGCTATGCTTAAGGTCAGCTGCCATTCGGTGAGGTAAGGCCAATCGATAAGACGTCATCTTAAGACGACATTTGTGGGGGCCTGTTAAGTAAGTCACACGGCCGGGCTAAGCCTGCTGAGACTTCAAGCTGCCCCCTCCCCACCAGCCCAGCCTGCAGCCTTAGCGAGACAGCAGCAGGAGGCAGACCGGCTGAATGGCTGGCAGCCCTGCTTGCACTAACGATGCAGCCCTGGCACAGTCAGCTGAGTGCTTAAACACCCCTTAACCTAAACAATGGACCTGCCAGTGACAGTTCTTATTCTGTTTTGCCAAAATGCCAATTGCCTCAGCTTGACACCAGTCGGCCAGACTGTCGATAAGCTGCCATCGGCCCACGGCAGGCCTCGGGGGGGGGGGGGGGTTGAAGAGAAATGCCAGCCAGCAGGGACCCAGCATCCCTGCAACCAAGACAGCACCACACAGGCACAGCTAGCACGACTGTTACCCGGTGCTTGGATAGCACTGGGAGAAGAGAAGGGGGAGACAGGACTGGCAAGCAACTCAATGCAAGGGTCAAAACAGCAGCAAGCTGCACACAGCCAGCAGCTAGTGTGCAGCAACAGTGGCTGCTTGTGGCAACAGAAAGCCTGATCGCAGTCTGGGCCAAGGTCCGTGGTATCTGCAAGGGAAGCCCAGTGCTTTAAGTGACAGTAGCTACTGTCTTCTAGTAGAGAGGAGGAGCAGAGAGAGAGAGAGAGAGAGAGGGGGGAGAGGGGGAGAGAGAGAGAGAGAGAGAGAGAGAGAGAGAGAGAGAGAGAGAGAGAGAGAGAGAGAGAGAGAGAGAGAGAGAGAGAGACAGAGACAGAGACAGAGAGAGACAGAGACAGAGACAGAGAGAGACAGACAGAGAGAGACAGACAGAGACAGAGACAGACAGCGAGACAGAGAGAGAGAGAGAGACAGACAGACAGACAGACAGACAGACAGACAGACAGACAGAGAGAGACAGAGAGAGAGAGAGAGAGAGAGAGACAGACAGACAGAGAGAGACAGAGAGAGAGAGAGAGAGAGAGAGAGAGAGAGAGAGAGAGAGAGAGAGAGAGAGAGAGAGAGAGAGAGAGAGAGAGGCAAGAGATAGAGTAGAGAGGTGTAGGTAGAGAGGGGCAAAAAGGCAAGCTGCTGCTTGTGGAGTTGGGACTCGCTGATACAAGCATGGACTTAGCTAGAGTGCTCGGCCGAGAGTGCCACGTTCACCGGCAGTCAGCAGATCAGCAGCTGGAATTAGGGGTTCATACAAGACCAATATTGCTTAGGATGGGCACCAGATGAGTTCTAAGCCGGGCAAGAACCATTTCAGCTGTTGCCTCCAGCTGCTCTGCCGTTGCCAGCATAAATGTTTCAGCAGCTGCGAGTTGGCACTGCTCGAAAAGTGACCGGCTGGCAGCTAGTAATCTACAACAGCTGACCAGCTCTTAAGAGCAGCTTGGTCTGGGCATACCTGGGTCATTGAAAAACCCATCGTCGGTGGATGACTGTGTGACTAGCATGTGACTCTCCAACCTTCAACCAGCTCAGAGGATGGCAATGTCAAAATATGAGGTCAGATGCTCAGGTCTCAAGAAATACCAGCCCCTGGGTGGGGTCAGGCATGGTAATGACATGCAGGGACTGACAGCTGGTGGGCTGTAGTAGTACTAGTCTCTGTTCTGTGCATCGAATACACCGACGGCTCACTTGCCAAGGAAATGCAGCATTCAGCTAATAGAAGAATCGGCCATGGGTCTGGTTGAGCAAAAGATCAACTTACTAAATAAAAAAAATAGAATTCATTTGTACAGTCGCACTGCTTCTGCTGCAATCACTCTAGTCCACGAGTACGAGACTGGCAGGCTCGAAGTGCAAACTTGAGTGCCTGCTGAGCAAGCCATCTGCTGCTGGTAACCAACTCAAGTGCATATAAGATTCCCGTGGGTATACAGTGAGTAGCTTGCAGGGCTGCCTGGCCCCTGAGTCTTAGCCAGGGGTATAGGGGGGGCTCACACTTTGCGACCCAGATCGTCGGTTCGAGGCCTGAGTCCTGGCAAACCTTTTGTGGCCAACTCCAAGCAGGGCGACAGCTGCTAAAGCTGCATTTATACGACTTAACTTTTTTTTTAATGAATGCAGCTCTCTAACTAGCAAGATCAAACCACAGAATTTTGTCAAGATAATCAAATAGCATCAGAACATCAGTAGAAGTAGAATGAGTTGAACATACAACAGTTGGACTGTTTAAATGCAGCTATAGGCTCGTCAGTCACAATAGCAATGAGGCTATTAAATAAAGTCAACGTTTCTATGTTTTACGATAAGCAGTAGCAAATAAGATTGATCACATTCCAATGCACACTGCACATGAACTAGCTTGCACACAAAGCACACGCACACGTACATACCGAGTGAGACACCAAAACAGAAAAAGAACAGTTACCAGACACAAGCATGACGATTCAGGAGTGCCAAATGATCGAATTTCAGAGTAGCCAGAAATAACTGTCACTTTTAGGCTAAAAGCCAACTGCACGTATGCATAATCTGCAAGCAAACGACACTGTGCTCTGGTTCCTATCAAGATTCGTTCTAAACACAGCCTGGTTGACATCAGAGCCACTTACAACCATCTTGATGAGCATCACCACTCGGCCAATGGTTAAGGTGCAGTGGCCTCTTCACCCGCGATCTAACTGTCTATGCAAACTGCCTTTAAAATGCAACCTATCCAAGCTGCAGCTGCCCCCAAAGCCATAACCCTCATTTCAACCTATTTCTCTCCCTCCTTATCCCTCGCACCTTCTCATCTTCCTTGCCCTTGCAAAGGTCGAATAGATGAGGCTCACGGGCGATTGAACACAGCAGCACCAGGCTCCGAAAAAATATAATTTATTTGTATCATATCCTAAGAGAACCTAATCTACATTCTACATCTAAGCACTTTACATAAGCCACATGGCTGGAGCCTGCGACCTCGGTCGCCAAAGGCAAGCCTTACCCCTGCCCTAAACCAGGGCGGCAAGAACACGTCTGACAAATACAAGCGTGCGCTTCGACAGCACTGCAACAAGGACTCAGACTAAGGCTGAGGCCTGACTTGAGCATCTAGGAGGATTGAGGGTCAGACATCAGACACCGTCGCCTACTGGCAGCGTCTTTTGTGATTTCCTAAGCTCGCAGCTGCTGGCTAAGATTACATAAATGAAAACTAGCATCTGTAAGCAGAAGTGTTAAGAGATTCAAATGGAGGCGCGATATGAAGCTTTTCAGCTTGGTAGGACTACCGGTGCGGCATCGTCAGCTGCAATTAGCACAGATCCAGTGGCGGAGGAACCGAGGTGCAGGCACGTGCATTCTCTGTCTTGTCTGTCTGTCTCTCCCTCCCTTCTAGTAACCTTTCGCTCAGAGGAAGTAATCGGTCAGCAGGAAAAGCAATGGATAGCAGCCTGGACGGCTCTAATCGTTCAGCTTGACCGAGCACAGAACTGCCAGAGCTCGGCAAGCAAGGTAAAGCATTCGATCCCATTGAGCCTAACCGAACTCCCTGAGCAGGACTAGGATGCCGTAAGGAACAATCCTTCATCATACCTTCATAGGGCTTCAGAGATTCTACTAGGGGCCCTTTCACCCTTCGGCCCTTCTGTCCCACCCCCAATTCGTTCTCAGGGGCCTGCCTACCAAGCTAATCACACTAAGCCTATCACACTAAGCCTATTACACTAAGCTTATCATTGATGGTGCGACTTGGCATGGCAGCAGCAGCCGCAGGCCAGCTCAGGCTATCTTCGGACCTGCAATGCCATCAGTAGGCCAGCTGCAGTTCGGTTACTTAAGGTTAAACTCGACGGCATGGGGGTGGGGCAGAGAGTCAGCTACAGACCGCCTAAAGCAAATGACAAGCATTTACCGACACTGTGCCTCTTGGTTCCTATGTGTCAGCTGCTTCGCTAGCACGGGGAGCCCACAATTAAACCATCGCATTAGGTCTACTAAGGGGAGGGGCGGGAGAAGGCAGTAGCTGCAACCGTCAGTAGACAGTGGCAGTGCACTGTCTGCTCTCGAGGCTGTCTGCTCTCCACCAGTCTCGAGCCTCGGTCGGCATGCGCAGCTCGACCTGACCGCAGCCCAGAGACGCTAGAGCACAGAGAAAGGGGAGGGGCGGGGAGGGGAGTGAGTGAGAAGTGCTCTGCCGTAGACTAGAATCTTCCTCTCAGGGGCCTGTTTCTTCGAGGCGAGACGTCGGCTGAGGCCTGGGGGGCCGGGGAAGCATCAGCCGGGGACACGCTGCCACTGCCGCCGCCGAGCAGTGTGATGGAGCTCGAGAGGCGACTCGTAAAGAAGCTTGCATCCCAGCACCAGTCGACTGCGCCATGCCCCGACAAAAATGCAGTCACGTGGCCGGCTTGCGTGGAAAGCCAGACGGCAAGGCGCTGGCGTGAGCAGCCACCTACCGGGTCAGCCCGGTAGGCCGATGGGGAGCGCGCAGCGGCACACGAGCGCTGCTGACCGAAGGCAGCCCAGCTCGAGCTGCTGCATGAGGTAGGGGCGCGGACGAGGCGGGCCCACGGGGGAGCATACCGGGCGGCTGGCGCTCTCTGGCGTACACGCGCACGTCCATTGGCGAGTAGAGGCCCGACAGGACGACTCGGATGTCGCGGCCTGTCTTGTTGCACGACAGCAGGCTCTTGTTGCGCCAGTCGGTCCAGTAGATGCGACTGTCGAGCACGGACACTCCGAATGGATGCGGCAGGCCGCCGGCGATGATGGGCCGGCGCGAGCCGCCGTCCAGCTCGCAGCTGTGTATGTAGCCGAGCCGGGCATCGACCCAGTACAGGCGTCGCTCTCCATAGTCGATGCTTAGCCCGTTGGGCCAGTGTATGTCCGTCGTGACGATGGCGGTGCGCGACGACGCGTCGCCGTCCATGCCGGCGCGCTCGATCTTAGGCTCCTCGCCCCAGTCGGTCCAGTAGAGGTACCTGTTGGGTGTCGACAGCGACGATGCGGCCGGTAGCGAACGACAAGCGGCGGCAGCCTAGCTGCGACCGCCCGGCGGGTCGTACAGCCGGGCAAGCGGGCCCTATAGCCTGGCAAGATGGCGCAGTTCAGCCTCTGCTAGAAGATGGCGTATGAAAGGATACGAATGCATGAAGGCAGAACCAGGTTCTTTGCAGGCCAGCTACCTAGACTGCACATGAGTAACATAGCACGAGAGATGGGGAGAGAGAGAGAGAGAGAGTTAGGAGAGCAAGATAGGGTCGACTGGTTCGTAAAAGGGTGCGTTGTGCAAGGGCCACTTCAGCTCGGCACCGATGCCGGGCTCCATCCAGGGGCAAGGCAGCAGGAGGCTGGCGGTGCAAGGTCTGCCAACTGCACCGTGGCCACCACCCCCTCACGCCAGCCCTAGGGAAAGTCAGGTGGCATTTGGCATAGTGGCACTCGACGGTGGCCTCGTGATAGGTGGTCGAAGGCACAGCTGACGCAGCAGTACTGCACTAAAGAGACTCCTAGTAAAGCTAACTAATGGGTGGCAACGACAGAGTGCACGGGCAGACAACTCCGGTGCACTGGCAGCTGCAATGGTTATGACGGCCGAGCCCCAACAGGCTAGGATAACGGCACCAGACGCTGGCAGTGCACTAGTGGCACGAGCCAGCAAGCAGCTGTGGCTCGAGATGCACCAGCATAGGGAAGAGCGCACAGCAGCCGTGCGGATGCACCCCCTACCGCGGGAAGGGGTGTGCAGAGGGGGTGGGGCTAGACTCGACTCACCCACTGAGCGGATTCACTGCAACTGCCCTCGGCTGATCCATCATGTGCCAGAACAAGATTTTCCTGTGACGTCCGTCGAGGTGGCTCACCTCCATGCGCTTCGTCTCCGAGTCGATCCAGTACAGCTTCTTGCTGATCCAATCGCAGGCCAGGCCGTCAGGCGACTGCAGCCCTGCAAACGCGAAACACCACTCGTCGGCGTCAGCAGCGCTATTGCCGGCATGCAAGCATTCAAGCAAGCGGCCGGCGCCAGGCTGCTGCTTGCGAGAGTGCTGCATAAGCCGGCCTGCCGCGAGCCAGCGGCCACCCATGGGGGGGGGTTGGGGCAGGCCCACACGCACGTCCGGAAGCGACTAAGCGGCAGCGGGGTGAATGCTACCTGACACGACGACCGGCCTCGGCACGACCACGCTGCCGTTGACGTGGCCGCACTGAATCCGCTCGTCGCGCGTCTCCGTCCAGCAGACGTACTGCTCCTCGTATAAGTAGTCGACGGAAGTGGCCGTGTCAAGGTCGCCCGTGAGAACGGTCGAGTTATTGCGCAGCCTCGGCGAGGCGTCCGCCAGCCGAATGTCCTTGCGGTTGGCGAAGAGCAGCTGTGGTGAGCCTGCGGCAAAGCGACGATAGTGTGGCAGGGTCAAGGGCGAGCCAGCAAGCCACGACACACATAAGACACTGCTGCTCGGTGACAATGTCGAAATGGCAAAAGCTGCAGTCGCCACACCAACGGACATTGGCCACACACGAGTTGCTCAGTCGGGCTTTCGGAATGTGACGCCCACTGGCTGGGCAGCCGTGACCACGGCAGCTTGTGGGGGCCGAGAGGGGCAGCTGTTGCCACGGGTGAAACTAAACAGGAATACGAAGGTCTGTGGCTAGCTTGCCCCCAGAGGCACGGCCGACCAATGCTGCCCTTAGGACGGCAGCAACAGCAGCAGTTTGTTGCTGCTCAGCCTGTTGGCTACGCCAGCTAAATGGCGCTTACGGTGGCCACAGTGACGCTGACGGTTCCTAGACTGGACAGCGCAGCAACAGGTGCTTGGCCTCGGTGCCACAGGAGGCACACAAGGATGGCTGCCGCCGATGATCACGGCTCGGACCATCTCTCAGCCGGGCGAGGGGGGCAGTGGAGCTCTCTAGGGCCAAAGCGAGAAATCCATACGGTAGTATGGCATGCACACCACAGGAATTACCTACATAATACTGGCTTCCTTTATAACATCTCATTATTATTACTACTACTATTACTACTATTGCTACTGCATTGTTTTCTAGAATGGTTAGAATAAAAATACCACGAATCAGTCTAGCAAGCGACTGATTTCTGTTTAGAAAGGTTCGAATAAAAATACCATGAACTAGTAGTCTAGCAAGGTGAGATTGCAGACTCCTAGCATCTGTCTCGGCATCAGGTACAGCTTAGTAGACAGACCAGCGAGCCCTGGCTGCCCACTCGGGGCCTCGGAGCTCTAACAACGTCTCACCGGCCTCTGCCTTGCACAGAATCTCAAACCAAAGGCTACCACATATATCCCAGATTACGAGTCGACTCAATCAATCACATCTTAAAACTATTCCAAGCTGGTTTCAGAATCTTTGGCACCTGACCACAATTTAAGACGTTTCATTTGAAAAACCATCACCACACCCCTCTTTCCCTAGATCTCTATCCCCACTGCTCATAGGAGCAGACACAGTGACCACGTGAAAAGGCATCACCGGCTCGCCGGGTTCCAGCCAGAGCCAGGGTGAATCGCTTACTGGGAGTATCCATCCGTCCCCTGCTTGCACGGCTGCAGCAGCTGCTTGCCAAGCAGCCAAGCTTAGCTAGGTCCCCTGCTTTGCCCTCACCAACCGAACCCCCATCTCCTTCTCCCCTGCCGTTGTCCATGCTGGAAATCCGAGGGACAGCCAACAGCTGCTCCGTGATCACAGGGGAGGGGAGGGGGTGGTACCAGTGCTCCAGCTCTGGTTCCGGCCAGGCACGACCTCTAAACAGCCAGGCAGATAGTGGGAGGTAAGAATGCCGAGACACCCTGAAGCCAGAACTGCCAATAGATGGTTAATGGTGGCACCGGCGGCTGCCACTGCCACCAGACAGCCGTGCCAGGTGGAAGCAGGTGGCAGCAGCAGCAGTTGGCACCCCAAGTTTAGTTGGGGCTGCTGTGACACGCCAGAAGCTCGGCTGGGCCTGTGCAGCCAGCCAGCCCAGGCAGGCTGAAAGCCTTTAATGAGATCTTGAAATAAAACCAGGTCAGTGGCAGAGGACACTGGTAACTATAGGAGAACCTGAGGCCAGACTAAATGTCGTCTCCCCCCCCCCCTCTTAAGGTGGGTCCCACATAGACGAGCTGGTGTTTGCCAGGGAAGGCTGGTCGGCTCAGAACTTCGTCGTAGGTATCAGGTAGAGCAGGCAGCCGGCGGCTATAAGAAGTAGGACTGGCAGCAGGCCAAACAGAAACGCTAAAAAAACCAAGGGACAGTTCAGCTTGAACAAAATAAAAAATACCAATATTATTAATAAGTCGGCATCCCCTAAGAACACAAAATCTGTTTCTAGGCACTTGATACTTCTAGGCGCTAGAAAGGAAGCATTCAATAGCTTAGCAATAACCTGTAAGCTGGTAGCAATCACGCGAAGGTCAACGCACATGGACAGAGCACTTGCTGCGAGGAGGAGGGGGGTTAGCTACTTTTAAATATCGTCAAATCAGGGGATTTCGTGATGTTCAGTCGGGAGTGAGCTCAAGGCTTTGACAGCATAGAAACTGGAGACAGGGTCTCCAAAGAGGATTTGAGTTTGGTAAGAGGCAAGGAAAAACGACTCGGATCAGCAGAGCTGTACGTGGTATTCGTGTAAGATGCTAGTATTTCAAATAGGTAGGTCACAGCAAGATATTGAAGTGCACTAAAAGTGGGTGACAGAACCTTGAAGTCGATACGCTGCTGGATCCTCTGCAGATCGGTAAAAAGATGTGTAATAAGGCAGCTGCGACGTTCACGACAGACAACCCTGGCTGCCGTACACGGCTGAGTTTTGCACCGACCGTAAGCACATTATTGTACAGGCCGGGAGACATGCAAGTAATGCCTAGTAATGTCTAGGTAGGATATCAGAAATGCATGGACCAGCTTGGCTGCAGTATTCTGTCTAGGCAGGCCCGAATTTTGCATGGTATGCAGCAGAAAGTAGGCAGACTTGATGGTGAAGCCGATGTGATCGGCTAGTGAAAGGTCACTTTGCTACAGAACACCCAGACGTTTTACAAAAAATATTCTGGCCGAGCCCATTTTATGAGCTAAGCTTTCATATTTCAGAGTACAACACTATTTACAATAGACACACTTCGGCTATATCACAACAGGCGATAGCTATTCCAGCAGCAGCAGCAGACCAGCGGAAGCAGCAGCAGCAGTAGGGTGGCTTCAGCAGCAGCACGGCACAGCAGCAGGCACAAGTGCTAGCCTGTTAAGCTGTCCAACTTTTACATCACCAGTCCGTTAGCTGGCATCCGGTCCACTGCCCTAGCAACAGCGGTCCTCGCGGAGGCTCACAATGAATGAGTTGAGGCTGAGCAGCAGTTCTATGCTAAACGGCCGGTATGCGAAGGTATGGCGGCGCTGCGAGGCAGTGTGGCAGGGGGTGGAAATAAAGAGGCAGCCTATTGCTGCTGCTGGGCTTCTCAAATACTTGCTACCCTCACATCCTGCACCGTGCACCGAAGAAGCAGGAAGTGCGTGGAGCAGGAAGCAGCATGGCTGAGCAGTTCGGTGCACGAAGCAAAGCAACCAATTGTATACAGGCACGTACGAGACTCCTTGCTAACTCACGAAGTGTCAGGCTGCTGCATGACGGTTGAAGGACACCAGGAAGTCTGCAGCACTACGTGCCTCCGGGCTGACCCAGTAAAAAGATATATAGATAGCCCACGTGCCACCCCACGACACTAGTACAATCAAAGAGGGCATCGGACCCAACCTCCCCCCTTGCGAAAGAAACTTGGCCACATGCCCAAGATCCGATGACAGCCGTGGACCTGAGCCTTTCTCGAAGCTGCTGCTGCCAAAGTAGCAGCAGCAGGTGACCGCATAGCAAATATGGCCTTTGAGTCGAATGACTGAATCAACTGCTGCTGCGAGTCAGGCAACACGTCCTAAGCTGAGGTTGACAAGCGGTGAAATATCGGCAAAGCATCAAAAACGTCCGATCGACCTCGGATACCTACAATACACGTCCAAAAGAAAGCCTTCCATTGGCAGAGAGCTAGTATCCAATCCAGAGAAAAAATGTCTTCGAGCGAGGCGACACGATGGCGACACGATGGCGTGTGAAAACGAGTCGCAGCCATTTGAGTTTCATACAGGGCAAGGGGAAAGCGGAATCGAAGCCGAAACTGCTTTTCGTCTGCTTTTCGTCCTCTCTTCTCACCAGGTAGTCGGCCTAGGGTAGCTGGATGGCCACCTGCCTTCAGATCTTCTGCAGATTTGACCGGCGGCCGAGAGGATGGGGCTAGGCTCAGGAAGAAGGATGCGACGTCAGCACAAAGCTGAATTCAGCCGGTCACCTCCCTTACGGGAGATCTCACTCGTCACCATTCGACCGGAAAACGAAACGAGAGGCAAGCACTGTAAAAGCACTAAACAACTGAATACGATTGAAGCAAAAATAAATGGGCTGCTCCTCAGTGGAGGCTGGATGAGCCTGCACCGAGTTTGCCCCTCGCCCGCCACCCACCGAGCCGATCCTTTCCATCGAATTTTGCATGGATTCAACGTCGTCGACACATCGGGCCACTTAGACTCTCTGGCCTCCTTGGTGCTGGAGCTTGGACATGTTACTTGCGGGCCACTCGGATGCCCTCGAACACTCACTCGGTGCACACACCGATCGTATCATTTTGGTGCTCGCACGACACCACGGTTTGGCCGAGGTCGTGGGCTCGGGCCCTGTGGATATGTGAAGCTCCTGAATAGAGATTAAGTTCTCTTAGGGCGCTATACAAATGAATTATATCATTATATTATTTCTGAGTCATTCGGCTTCGTGCTGAGCATGCCGGCGGCCAGCGACTACGTTCTGGTCTAATGAGAGGCCACTAAGGACAAGCCACAGGTGTGTGCCATCTTGGGGCAGGCGACGGCACGGGCCAGTCACAGTGCTTTGCCCGCCGGAGCAGAGTGCAAGACTCGTAGCAGCGGAAGTGAGGCGCTTGTTGCTCATGGCCGAGATGAGGAGGGCAGTCTTCCTTAGTCTCGTTTATAAATCCAGCCGGTGGCAAACTTGAGTTGCAGCAAAGGGAACTAAGGCCAGCCAAAGCTATACAAGTAAAGAAGCACAAAAAATCTACCAGCTCGACTGCAGTCTGTGACCGAACGGCCAATGAAAAAGCTCGAGCATATTGATATGGAGGGAGCCGCCTCGGCCGAACGCCTAGGTCGAACCAGAGATGTCGACACCACGGCGGTAGGCCTAGCCCTCCGTGGCCGGTGCTTGTGTTTGCACCGCAAGCCGCACACATGAATGCAGCAAACGGGTATGGAGCCGTACGCTTCGGCACCTTATCGAACTGAATGCGGCATGGCAACTAATGGATTGGAAGAATATTCGCCCGGAAGAAATACGAGCAATCCACACAAGGACTGTGAAGTGCTCACTAATGGCCACGTGCTCATCGTGACTGCAAAGCTAGCTACCATCAAGCAGCAGCCCACCAGATACGAGAGAGACAGACAGACAAACAGACAGACAGAGGCAGGGGAGGAGGAGAGACAGACAGAGGCAGAGGAGGGGAGGGGAGAGAGAGAGAGAGAGAGAGAGAGAGAGAGAGAGAGAGAGAGAGAGAGAGAGAGAGAGAGAGAGTGTGTGTGTACCACAAGCAATGCTGCTCTGATAGCAGCAGCCTGGAGGCAGCTGTCAGCTGAGATTATGCTGCCCTCTGCCCCTCCCAACACAAACTAAAATGACCCCAACAGGCATAGACTTGCAGGCTAAGGCCACTTCATTAAATAAACCAAAGACCCAAATAGGCAGCTCCTTTATTGGCAGTAAACGCATTGTTGAGTGGATTAGCTCTGGGGAAATGTATGCAAGCCACACAATGGCCGGCAGTACTAACGGACAGAGCCCACTGCCGGTCGCCGTGCCGGTCCCTGTCAGAGTGACTCGGCTGCCTTGGGCATTGTGCAGCTAGTGGCCCAGTAACAGTCACGGGAGATTGCTGCACTGATGACAGGCGATCCAACGGCTCTCACTCGTCCGTTCAAAGCTGCACCAAATCACAAATCGGTTCAAAGCTGCACCAAAGCCTCTCTATATGGCTGCAGAACGAACCGACATAATCAGTTCCAAGGCACCCAAACGCCCAGGCGCCTCCGGTGGCTGCTGGGACGATCGCTGCAGGGCCGGGCCAGTGGCCAGTAGTAGATGGCCGGTCCTTGCTGCTGCCCTGAAAGCAGTCCTGGATCCCGGTGGAAGTGGGCGCTTTGCCATAATTGCTTATCGAGCGAAGCAGCACAGTCGTGACACTGGGGGGGGGGGGTAGGAATCGGCAAAGCACTTGCTCTCTTACGAGACTACTCTAATTCACTGCTATAATAGTAAGGCACCGAAGTCCGATGAGCCGAAGGTGAACGAGCTTGATGACTGACACCTTAAGGAGCTCAGATCGGGCTGGCACTGACGGCTGGCAGAGGAGATGGCCTGAGTGCAGTAGGGTGGAGTGGGCCAGTGAGAGGCATAGGCACTTCAGCCCGAGCCTGACGTCTTTCTTCGACGACTGGGTGCACCCGGCCACTTTACATGCCATCGCCCGACCCCATCGGACCAGGCTCCTTCAAGCTAAGACCGACAGGAGCCACCATTGCTGAAGCAGCACCAGTCATTAGTCTTGACAGTTTGCTTCCTCACCTACGGACGGCTGCAGGCATACCGGAGCAGAGCCGAGAGCACCAGCAGCACTCCCCTCCACCTCCCCGGCATGTGCAGTGCACCAGCACCAGCATGCTCCTCTTTCCCTTCCCCCTTACCTGGCACAATCCCCCTCCCTGGCACGAAATCGGCCACCTCCGAATTCCGTGATCCAGCTACTGAGGCCTGTGCAGTCCGGCGACACTGCTGCTGCTGCTGATGTAGGCTGACATACGAGATTTGGCTGAGTTAGCAGCCGCGGGTATGAGGGGTTCAACTCTTCCGGACGAGAAGACAAGCTGTGCTTGTCTGTTAGCTGATCAATAAATATGCTTTAGCCGGCTATGGCACTTGACTCGACCGGCTGTCCATTCAAGGTCTCAATTCACGATGATGAAAACAATAACAATAGAGCGAGAACTAAAATCTCTTTCTATGCACTTCGGGGGATGTCGTGATGGCAGTGCAGTGAAGGGGTGAGTTCGAGGCTTCGGGATCATACCAAGTAAACGCATGGTCTGCAAAGGATCTGAGGTTCGTTCAAGGCACAGCTACACGATCTGAGTGAGTCAGGAGGTGAGTGGTACGATGCCTCCTGGCCTGATTGGGAAGCAACTCTGATAGGTAGGCTGGAGCAAGAGACTGAATGGAACTCAAAAAGTGAGTGACTGAACCTTAAACTTGCATAGCGCCCCAAGAGAACTTAATCTCTATTCAGGCGCTTCACATATGCCTTGAGGCTTGAGCCCACAACCTCAGCCAGACCTTGGCCAGGGTGAGCACCTTAACCGCAGCACCAAACCAGCTCGGCATTGGAGACACTATGCTGCTTGATGGGGAGCCAGTGCAGGTGGGTGAAAAGCCGTGCAATTCTGCAGTTGCGACATTCACGAGAGAAAAGCCTGGCTGTAGAGCTTTGCACCTACTTTTAAGCGTCTTATTGCACAAGCAAGAAGACCGTATCACGGGCAGTTTGTCAACCATGCATCACTAGCAGCCTACAGTTTACCTGACAAGGGGCTACAACCAGAAACTTTTCAAGGAGGAAAGTTAAACATTTTAAGGAGGGACTGAATCTTGACTCTTCCCAAGCCTGTGAATCGTAGAGGTAGGGATGGCAACCCCTTCCTCCCCCCCCCCCAAGGAGCATGCATGCCACTAGGCTTAAGAGGTTAGAGGGGCTTCAGCTGAACCTCTATCGCTCACTAAGCACAGCCACATCGCCTGTCGACCGACTTGGCTGACAGCTGGCTAGCTAGAAACATACATGCAGCAGCCCCTAGTTCTTAGCCCATGAGTAAGGTGCTCACTCTTCGAGATTCCGGTAGTGGGTTCGAGTACTGCAGATGGCCATTATTGCCCACTGCAATCAGTGGTGATAGCCAGTAAGGCTCTTCTGCTGCTATAGAAATGAGGCTGCTGAATCAGCCAACCTTTAATCTTTACTTTAACTTTACCTTGCGGGACTCGCACACCATTCATTATCTCTTTGGAGAAAAAGCAGCAGCTGTGCCATTATCTTAATAATCTCCTCAAGGCAACAGCAACCATTGTTCGACAGTCATGCACTTTTCGATAGCATAACTGTTGAGGACTCAATCGTTCTCTACTCTCTTTCTTCCAAATAATAATAATAATAATACATTGGTATAGCACCCTCAGAGAACTTAATCTCTTTCTGGGCACTTCACGTGTGCTGTAAAGGGAGCATTATCGAATACACTTTGTCTCCCCTCTGCCTCCTGGTCTCCATCTCCCTCCCAACACGGCTCCTGTCTATCCAGTCTCTTTCCCATTCAGTTTCCTTCCCTCCATCTCCCTCACTCTGTAGCTCTTCCTCTTCCTCCTCCTCCCACTCTTCTCTCACTCTCTGCCTGTCTGTCTGTCTCCCTCTCTCCTCCCTCCCTCTCTCTCTCTCTCTCTCTCTCTCTCTCTCTCTCTCTCTCTCTCTCTCTCTCTCTCTGCCTGCCTCTTATCTCTCTCTCTCTCCTTTCTGCCTCTAAAGGGAGGATAATTCTTACTTTCCATAACTGCCTGCATAATTGAGTGGCAAAACCCTTAATCTCTGCTGGGCCGAGCTGGCAATTCATGGTCTAATGCCATTTTCCGAATGGACAGCTGGCACTGATTGACAATGCTATCAACCTCAAATGCAATGAAACTGGCATGCAGCCGGCCAAGTTCTTTGCAGGCCACCAACCTAGACTGCACATGAGTAACATAGCACGAGAGATATGGAGAGAGAGAGAGAGAGAGAGAGAGAGAGAGAGAGAGAGAGAGAGAGAGAGAGAGAGAGAGAGAAGAGTTAGGATAGAGAGAGAGGAGTTAGGAGAGATAGAGAGATAGAGAGAGGAGAGAGAGAGCCGGGAGAGAGAGAGAGAGAGACACACACACACACACACACACACACACACACACACACAGAGAGAGAGAATGAGACAGAGAAAGAGCCCGAGGCATATGTGAAGCGCCTGAATAGAGATTAAGTTCTCTTGGGGCGCTATATAAATGAAATGAATTGTATAAAGAGGAGAGAGAATGAGACAGGATGAAGGACGAGAGGTGAGCAATACAGCCAAACTAATAGAGCAGGGTTGTCTCACGAACAAGGACAGCCGAGTTTGCCAAAACCTCATCGATTGATCAAGCAAGGTAGGGTAAGTGCATTGGTTGTCCCAGTCTATCGCAAGGCGATCTCGAAGGTCGCCAGCTGGCAGAGCCCTCGTGAATCCCTGACCAGCTTATCCTGGAACAGTGGGACCGAAGGAAAGGAAGTTGAGAGCAGGTGACCGCAGGAAAATCATGCACCAACTGCTGCCTCCGGACACAATTAACCACTCCAGATGTGCCTTTCAAGGCAACAGTTGACACGGCAAACCATCGAGGCAGCTGGCAAGCAATTGACCACTGGTAGCATTTCTTTCAACAGCAGTCAACCTGTCGACATTGCAGCAGCTGATGACACTCGTGGCCTGGCAGGAGCACAGCTAGTAAGTAAGCAGCAACGCTGGCAGCCCATGCTGCTTATTTGCACGACTTACCTAACCGATTCCGAGCCAATGAGCATGCCATCATTTAGGAAGGACAACTCACAAAAACAATCATAAGCAGGTAACCCTCTAGCTTTCAGGAATGCAACGGCCGTTGTTAGTTATTAAGGCTTGCCATTGCCATCAGAAATAATACTCACAAGCCCTGGCTCATCAATCTGAGATGACAGTTGTGCAAAATCTGACCGGCGGCTGGCACCGATGGCAACGTTGCAAGCCAGCACAGGACAAAACTGGCCCACTGCAGCGACTGTAGCAAATGCTGCCATCGAAGCCAAGTGGCAGGCGCAAAGTTCCGAAGCAGTGTGCCTAGCAGACACAAGTGTGCCTAGCAGACGAGGCGAATGAATGAACCGGATGGCTGAAGAGCGCCGTTCGCCTTAGGCAGTGCTCGGCCACTTGTTGCATTGCTTCTAAAGCCACACTAGCATGGTCTTAACACCCAGGACTGAACACCCTCCTAGTTCAGGGATACATTCCGTAGCAAATGTGAAGTGCATAGAGAGAGACCGAGTTCTCTGGAAGGGTGCTACAACATATCTGTTATTATTATTCTCATTATTATTATCCCACCATTGCCCAGTGAGTAGCAATAATAATAAAAATAATAAGTAGATATTTGCAAAGCACCGTCATAGAACTAGCTCTTTCTAGGCACTTTTCATATGGTGTCAAGGAAGCTTGCCGATGGGTCAGAAACAACATGCACAGTCAGCACGTGTAAGCACACAAAGGACAACTTAAGCAGACCCAAAAATGGCTGAGACGACAGGTGCACTTTTATCTTCTATTTAAACGTGGTAAGTCAGGGGATGTCGTGACGTCAGTCGGGAGTGAGTTTACGGCTTTGGGGCATAAGAACTAAACGCAAGGTCAGCAAAGCATTTGAGATTGGTCTCAGGCACAGCCAGACAACTTGAGTCAGAAGAGCAGGTACCATCCCTGGCCTGACTGGGATGAAGTTCTGAGAAGTAGGCGGCTGCCGCACGAGAATGGAGTGACCTAAAACTGAGTGACTAAACCTTGAAGTCGACAAGCTGCTGGATCGGGAGCCAGTGCAGGTCAGCTAAAAGTGGTGGGTGTGTGATGTGGAAACTGCTACGTTCGCGACATATAAGCCTAGCTGCAGAGTTTTGCATAAACTGTAAGCTCCTTATTGCAAAGGCCAGCCGACCAGCTAGTAGTGAGCTACAGAAGTTGAGATGGGGGAGGTCACAAATACGTGGACCAACCGGAATGTGGTATCGTCCCCCCTCTAAGCAGGCCCAAATTTTGCTGTGCAACACAGCTGATAATAGGCAGAAAACTGGGCAGCTAATCAAGTCGTCTGGGGTAAAGGTCACTTAGGCTCAAGAGACCCAAGATTTCGTGCAGATGCACAGACGAAGTACCAAAACCATGGCTATGACCCTTGCCATGTCGTCTAGAGGCCTAGAGGGCACGTTCGGACCAGATGCTTCCACACAGGGATTATCCAACATCTAACCACTCATTACATGATGCCTTAACTGCAAGACAGCCAGAAGCCAAGTAGATGGAGGAGTCAGCCAGTCATGGGCAGAGCAGGCGGACAGCCAGTCACGGTGGTACAGGCGGACAGACAGACAGACAGACAGCCAGCCAGTCAAGCTCTGTCTTGTCTGTTCTTGGACAGCCCTGAGCAGACACCCCAGGGCATGCACCTTCATCTCATCGGGCCAGCCAGCTGGATGCCGGGTCAGGTATGACAATGATAAATGTGAGTCGGAACAGGACGTTGGCTGATGCCCCCATTCGCTAAGTCAACACCTCCTCCCCAACACATACCGGAGGCCATGGAGGTAAGGCATAAGGCTTGCGCATCCCCTCCCTTCCCCTCCCCCCTGTTGCTGCCAGTGATATTGCCAAGTGCCATGCCCCTAACCAGCAACCACAGCACTCAGCTAGACAAACAAACACGTTTGCCACAGATGTGCTGGCTGTGTGTGAGGGGGGCAAAGCAAGCCTAGTCAAACTGAGGACACTGAAGATTGGGGGCAGCCGAGGCACTGGCAAAAAGCAGCAGCCCAAAGACAATCTCGCCCACACAGAAGCATACACCCAAGTGCATAGGAGTGCACATGCTCATGCACACACGCACGAGTGCGCATGCACAGCCATAGACACCCATGAGCAAGATCGCAGATTGACAACATAAAGTCCCACTTACAACAAACGGTTTCAAGCAGGCCAGAACCGCTAGCACAACTGTTTTGCACCTTCGGGTGGGCCAACGATGACCTTCACGAATGCAGCTGCCATCGCTGGACTGTCTGCACGTCAAGCTGCAGACAGCTTGGTGGACCCACTTCCAGGTAACGCCTGTCTTAAACGCCTGCAGCCTGCACATGAAAAGGGGCAGGTAATAAATAAATAGGGACGAACACGAACTTTTGTAGCACCTCGAGAGCCAATGCGGCAGCCGACTTGGAATGAACGCTCCAGTTCCTCTACGGCTTCACTACACTATAAAACGGGATTACGCTCTTCGCCAGAGGCCCTCAGCTGGACTTTCAAAGTGATAAGCATCCCAATGAGCTATAGAAGAGGTAGAAAGAAAAACCAGTGCACCACGAATTGAACCTAAAAACCCCTGACGGCAAGGCCACCAAAGCCGACCAGATCAACACGCAGGCAGTGCTGGCACAGCAGAGCTCTTGCCCTGTCGACTGTATCTCTTTTCACCGAACCCCTCCTCCCTGCAGCATGCTATTCGCTGCTGCTCCGACCTCAAGAGACACAAAGCGAGTCGTTCCAGCAGCGACGACTGAGGCAGCAGCAAAATGATAGGCGCCGCTGCTGCAGTCCTTCAGCATTGTTCACACTTGACGCCAAACGCTTCTGCAGGCTCGTACCAACGAGATAGCCTGCAGCAGAGTCTGGTCTCCTTTCCCTCCGACCAAGGGAAGGGGCTCACGCCGGGCAGGCCGGAAAGATTGAGCGGGTTCAAACAAAGCAGACAGTGAGATGCAGCAGCAACGGACCGTTGGCTGTCAGGAATACCAGCTCTAAGGCACTCGGCTGTAGGAAGCCCTGCCGGTCTGGTCCCGATGGCCGCCCGAGGACCTTCGGCGAGCCGGTTAGCTCTGCCGACCGCGGCAGAATCTAGAGGGCGCCGGGGGGGGGAAGGGCCCGGGGCTAGCTCTAGCTAGCTGGCCCTAGTACATGGCCATCAGCAGCGGAGGCATCTCACGAAGACTACGCCGAATGCACTCAGCGCTAGCTATAGCTGCGCTACGGCGGCTCGCTGTAGCTCGCAGGCGAAAGATCGCCCGCGTCGCTCCCCCTAACCTCGACGGTATACGCGACTCGCCTGGCCCGAGCGCCTCCGCGCCTAAGACACCAGAGAAGCCTCGCGAGTTCGCCCGTCGACGCACGGCCGGCTCCCGACGCCGCGCAATAGCCGGCGGCAGGGCGGCGTCGGCCAGCCGCCGCCGCCACGACGCCGACGACGCCTTCGTCCGCATCCGTCGGGCGTTTGCGTGAGGCGCGCGCGCTCGCTGGCAACGGCCGCAGCGTGCGCGAGAGGGCCGACGCGAAGAAAGGGGCCGGAATGAATCCGCGAGGGGACGGGCCGAATCGCGGCGAACGAGCGTCGCACTCACCTGCGCACGCCAGCAGCACAGCCGACAGCGTAAGGATGTGAGCGGAGCTCCTCATTCTACGACATTCCGCCAACCTCCTTCACCTTCGTCTATCCGAGCATTGCGGACGGCGCGAGCGGACGTCAGCCTTTCGAGCAGCCGCGCAAGCCAAGCATTCCCGCACTGCCCAACAGTCGGCAGCAACAAACCGCAGTGGCGGCACTACTTCCACGGCGAAATCACTACGCCGGGCTCGGGTGGACTCGCTCCGGCTGCATTGTGTGCGGCGGCGCGTCCCGCCAAATGTGGTGTGGGCAGTGCGCTGTGCGACTCCGCGGCCCGGGAGCGAGCCGCGTCGCGGCCGAAGCTCGGTGGTGGCGACAGTTGAGTGCGGCAGTCCCGAAATTATCGCCGCCGTCTCAGGAGTATTGGTGCGCTGAAGGCGGTCGCCGCCGCGCGCGCCAGCTGCCCCGCGGCGGCGTCGGGCGGGGCGGGGGTGCGGCTCGCGACGCTCGGGCATAGCGAGCCGCTCCCCCTTGGCCCTCTCCACCACCGCACAGCGATTCCTTCGAAACAGTCGGGAAGCCGGAGTTTTGCGTCGGCTGCTCATTCCCGCGGCGGCAGCGAAAATGCCGCACGTATTCCGAAGTAGTTAGACGTAGTCCGCGCACGGAAAGCGCCGCAGGTTGCGTTGCGATGCGTGCGCTAGCCGCCGCGGTTGCGTTGCCAAGTATCTCCGTCTGTAACTCCGCAAAGCCACCGTGACTAATTTGGCGATACGCTGCAGAATTTTCTATAGCGCGTCCCAGCTTAAGCGGCTTTCGGTGCGCATGCGGTAGCCAGCAGACTTCATCTCACGCAACGAAGAGAGTGGGAAGCATTGCTGAATCGGAAGGGCAGCCGAGAAAGTGACGTAGCGTGGCAGTAGAAGCGCGTGGCGGCTGGAAACGACGTGCCGTCGGTCGGCAGCATGAGATTAGATGCTGTGGGAGTGAGTTCCACAGAATTGGATCAGGGATGCAAAAGCTTCTGTCTCTCCCAACTGTCTTTAAGCATACGGAATTGAGCAGATAATGTATCGTTCACAGAACGCGACGGCACAAGAAGGCTGAAACGGATGCAGCAGTTCAGTCATGTATGAAGGAGCCAAGCCATGGCGGCCTTGTTTAGAAGGGTAGGAACGTTACTCCGTATCTTTGATAAACTGGGGAGGCATCTCAGCTCCTTCAGCAAAGTAGACATGGCTGAACCTCTGGGATTCGGTCACCAACCGTACTGCCATATTCATCACCCGCTGTAGGCGCATACTGGCTTTTTTTGGCAACACAGCCAAAACGCGATCGAGGTAGTCCAGCCTAGACAGAACCAGTCAACTAGTAATGTTTTCAGCCAGCCTCCGCGGTAGATAGTCACCCTGACTTTAGACAGGGATCGAACGCTATGGTTAGCTTCGGACGCGGTCTTTTTTATAATAACAATACACTTGATGAAGCACTCTCAAAATGTAAAGCACCTAGAAAGAGATTGAGTTCTCTTAGGGCGCTTTATCAAGGGTATTATTATTATTATTATTATAAATACTCAGATAACTCAATCTCTTTCTAGGCGCTTTACATTTGCTGCAAAGGGAAACGCGATTGAATGTTGAGTAATATCATGCTTGATAAACAACATGAATAACATGGTTAAGGGTTACATGCACAGGGTCAGCATGCAAATGTGGCTAGTGGCAGCATGCACAGCGTCAGTATGCATAAGCACTTGAAGGACGAATCACAGGGACCGCATTTGTGACATTCCATCTTGACTTCTGTAACTCACTGCTTGCTGGCCTTCCGGTATAATGCAATCAGGCGATTACAGCTGGTGCAAAACTCCGAAGCTAGGCCTGTCTGTCGTGAGCGTCGCAGTTGCCACATCACACCACTTCTCGCCGACCTGCACTGGCTACCAGTCAAGCAACGGATCGACTTCAAGGTTTTTTCGCTCACTTTTAGGTCACTCCATTCTTTGGCTCCCGCTTATCTCTCAGATCTACCCCCCCCCCCCCACCAGGCCAATCATCGTACCACCCGCTTCTCGGAATAATAATAATGCAATTGATAAAGCGCCCTCAGAGAACTCAATCTCTCTCTAGGCGCTTTACATTTGCTGCAAAGGGAAATGCAGTTGAATGCTGAGTAAACTCATGCTTGATAAACGAACAAAATGAATAAAATGGTTAGGGGTGACATGCACAGTGTTAGCATGCAAATGTGGTTAGTGGCAGCATGCACAGTGTTAGCACGCATTAGCACATCAAGGACGAATCACCGGGACCAAATAAATGCTCCTAAATGTGTGTGTTTTTAAGTTCTTTTTAAATGTGGTGAGGTCAGGGGATGTTCTGACGAAGGTCGGGAGGGAGTTCCAGGCTTTGGGAGCGTACGAATTAAATGCACGGTCTCCAAAGGATTTGAGGTTTGTACGAGGTATTTTTAAAGTGTTGGATTCCGAAAAGCGGGTGGTACGATGCTTGGCCTGATGGGGGAGTATATCTGAGAGATAGGCTGGAGCCAAAGAATGGAGTGACCTAAAAGTGAGCGACAAAACCTTGAAGTCGATCCGTTGCTTGACTGGGAGCCAGTGCAGGTCGGCGAGAAGTGGTGTAAAGTGGAAACTGCGACGCTCACGACAGACAAGCCTAGCTGCAGAGTTTATCACCAGCTGCAATCGCCTGATCGCACATGCTGGTAGGCCAGCGAGCAGTGAGTTGCAGAAGTCGAGACGAGATGTCGCGAATGCATGGACCAACTTAGACGTGGTATCCTTATCTAAACAAGCCCGAATTTAGCAATGTTATGAAGCTTAGGCAGATTTGACTGTGGAGCTGATATGGTCGTCTAACGAGAGGTCGCTTTGGAATATGACACCTAGATTTCGTGTTGATCCCACAGTTTACCAATACCTCGAACGAACCTCAAATCCAATGAAGACCGTGCATTTAGTTCGTGTGCTCTATGGAACATTTAAACTTTAAGCAGTTATCAAAGAGGACACGTAAATTCAAAGCACATGAGCACACGGTCGCAATACAGCACCATCAATTAGAAGAGCCAAGTTTGCTAGTCTAGCCGAACGCAGAGGGTTTCTTATTAGCAGGACTTCAGTTTGGTCTTCGTTTAGTGCAAGCAAATTGGCCGAAATCCAGGATCGAATATCCGGAAGGGAAGCATCCAGTTTACCAGTCCCTGCAGCTGATTCCGGTGGGTTTACATGACAAGTATAGCTGAGTATCGGCAGCGTCGATGCGATAACACATCTCATAGGCCCGAATCCCTTTTCCCCGAGGCTCGGTATAACTGAAGAACAGCAAAGGACGAGAACGGAACTCCAATGGCGGCTTGCGGTAGCCCAATGGCGACTGGTCTGCTAGGTAACGCATGAACACCACATGACACGTACTAAACGCCATTGGAAAAGTACGATTCAAACCACCCCGAGTCTCATTAGCCAGACTTATCTTTTTCTCGGACGTTCAAGTAGGTTATCGTGAGCAATCGTGTCAAACTCTGGCGATAGATTGAGCAGGCCCACGGCATTGATGTAATCATCGTCGTGCAGGCCCGGGATGCCGCCGTTCACATGTAGGTGAGCAGTTTCAGTGGAGTGGTGTCCCTTGAATCAAAAGTGAACTTTTTTCTTGCAATTTATTCTTGTCAATGTGCTCCGCTAGTTGCTCACAGAGTAGTCCGATCGAGAGTCTGAGACACGTGGGATAGAACGTGAGATAGTGACGAGATAACACGTGAGATAGTGGGAGAGAGAGAGAGAAGAGAGAGAGAAGAGAGAGAGAGAAAGAGAGAGAGAGAGAGAGAGAGAGAGAGAGAGAGAGAGAGAGAGAGAGAGAGAGAGAAGAGAGAGACAGAGAGTGAGAGACTGCCGAGATGCGAGCGATTCCGCCGCCGACGGAGGGACTGGACGAGCGCGCCGCTGTCACCCGTCGCCGCGCGCTCGCTCTCTCGCCAGCCGGCAGTCGTCTGCAGCGCAGACGAGTCTTGCCAGTCTCGCGGTCCTCCGCGCAGGCGAGCTTGTCGTGCGCGCGAGAACGAGACGGACAGTTCGCCGCCTCAGCTCCATTCGAAGACGGCGGCTCACTGAATCAATCCGGATGTACCGTCGTCGTCCGTCGGGAGCGGGAACGCGATCGTTGCAGGCCAAAGTCCATTGCATGTGCACTTCTCGCGCTGATGCTATTGCGTTTGGGCTCGAGCCTAGTCGGCGGCGGTTGCTTTGTAAACAAATGGTTTCTGCATGAGAAGCGCCACTCACTTAAAGCAAGCTGCTATACAGCCCTTTTCCCCTTTCACTGTCTATTCACTATTTATTCCTTTTCAGCGGTCCTGAGCTGCTACTTCTATTCTACTCACTACGTCAACTGCTCTCCTGACTCTGCTATGCTTCCCACTTTCTTTTTGTTGTGTGAGACAAAGTCTGTTGGGTACCGAATGCGTACCGACAGCCGCTTAGGCTGTGAGTGCGCTATAAACAACTCTCCTGCGTAACACCCACATGGTCTTTATGACTTTGTGGAGTTACAGACGGAAATACATTACATTACATTATTCATTTCACTATCTCCCGCGGGCTGATGCGATAGCCACGGTCAATCTCGGCTTTCATTTCTACGACGACGATACCTGGCTCTACCAGTCTTTCGACAACTCCGAGCCTCGCTCCTAGTTCTAAGCCTCGCTTCTAGCTCTAACCATCGCTCCAAGTTCTAAGCCTCGCTTCTAGTTCTAAGCCTCGCTCATAGTTCTCCGGACTCCGGATCCTCATACGACTTACTTTATTTCCTTACTGACTCCATCGAAAATATTCGCATTTGAAGGGCCACGAAATTCCTGGCGCTTGCTGACGATAAGACCGGCCTCGTTGTTGTGGAAAACCTAGTGCCAGCCGAAAGTTGGAAGATATAAGCCTTCAAGACTGGGTCGGCAAGCATCGTTCCCGCGGCGTCTGCCCTTAAGCTAAGCGTACTATTGCAAAACGACTTGTGATTAGAAAAGCATAATTCCTCCTCGGTCAAGTAAGCCTACTTTTGACTATCGAAACGACCAAATCTAGCCCTGCTTAGAGGAGCGTAAGATGGTGACACTATTTCACGCGTTCAAAACATCGCATCTAGGTTATTGCACTTCCCTTTATTCACGAATCGCGACCCTCAATAGTCCGTGACGATTGCAAATCTCAGCAGCTCATTGGGTCTGTCATCAGTATCCTAGCTGCCGCATCGCGTCACTTCCGTCCGAGTTTCGCCTGGTACGTATCAAGCATCGAATCGATTTCAAGGTCCTCAGTCTGGTTTAAAGGTCACTTTACTCGCTTGCGCCAGTCTGACCGCTACCTCCGCGATCCGCCCGTCGCGCGGTCTTCTGATGTTATCCCCTTAGGAGTATCTCGTCATTTCTCCGTGCCCTCACACTAAACTGAAATCTTTTCGCGATCAAATTTTCAGCTCGTATTTTCCCCGATAGTGTGTAACTCACTTTCGGCTACAGTCACCGCCTTGCATCCGCGCTATGCCTCGGGCTAGACAAGTTCGTTCCAGTCAGCTTTCCCATCGCCGCGGTGAACGAGGGAACAACGCAGGAAAGGAAAATGGCGGCAGCGCTTCTGACTTCGGCCCGACTTCACGCGAAAGCGCAACTGAGAGTCACGCGTGCTCCGCTAGACGGGTAATTGCGCTCGCCCGCATAGCCAGCCGTTCAGCGTTATCCCGTACAGCCGCATAGCTTCCAAGTCGGTAGTACGAGGATTGGCTCAATCTAAACGGTCCAAGAAGAATTATTCTGGAAGAATAACTCTTAACGTAGCGAGGAGCTGGTTAAAGGGGGCCGAACGTTTAAAGTGGCTGAATTTGACACCGTGCCTTAACCAGCCATTCATAGCGGGCGGCGTATCCCTTCCGGCCGACTTAAGGGGGGGGGAGGAAGAAGGGGGAGTTGCAGCCCAATAACTCGCTTCCCTAGTGCCCGCCGCCACCGTCGCTTGGCTGCCGGCCGAAAGTCCGCGCTCGCCATGAGTCTCTGGACGCACGATTCAATGAGCTAGTGCGAGATTGTTTTTTGTTTCTTCACTATTTCTTTCCCAAGTCTTCCTACATTCGCGTCTTTTGCTTACGTAATGACTACGTTAATAAATGCACCTGTGGCTCAGCGAGCGGTCGAAGGGGTCACGTGGGTGCCTGGCGGCACCCTCGCGACCCTGCGATATTGAAATACCTTGGCGCAGGAGAATAACTGGCGTGTCCCGACGCACCGCCATAGATCGCTAACCTCTGGGACATTCGTCGCGTGCGTCCGACAGTTAATAAAAGCCGCCTTATCGGGTTAATCTCAACTCGCACGCGAAAAACAAAATCGCGGAGAAGCGATGGCTGCCTTCGCGGTTTTGGGAAATGCATTTGACGGCTTTGCCTGCTGGGCGGGTGAGCGCCTGCTGCGAGTTCGTGAGATGAAATATGCTTCGCCGGTGCACCTTCAAATTCAGTTGCCAGAAAGACCGTCATTCTGTCAAAACGTTTTTAGAGGGCTCCGCAGCTTTCGTTCTGTTTGGACTGGTCCTCTAAACGAAGGTCGACCGGTAGCCATTTTAATATGAGGGCAGCTCCGCTTTGAGCTCTGCAAGTGGTGCTATCAATTCCTTCTTATATGCGCCGGATAGCATTTCCGCCGGAAGACGGCTCCGGGATAGGTCTGCGAAATCCAGGAGTGCGAAGGCTTAGCGGCGAAGCTAATTAGCAAGCGAGCTTTGTTTATTCTCGAAGTCTCTTAGGTGCCGCGGAAAGTCGCCCTATCGATGTACCCACAGCCGGAACGGGTCGGGACGCACTAAAGGCTCTCACCGTGCGAGGAGAGAATTGCCGCGTGGAGCGGATAGGCAGTCTACCGCTCTACAAAGCTCCGAAACTGAAGCGCAGATCGCTCGGTTGCATTTATGAATGGCAGTTCCTTCGCGGTCTAATTATTAAACGTTGCCGTGTCTCCGATGCGAAGCAGCCAAGACCGCAGGAGAACGGCTGCGTACTTGAAGGGAGAGAGAGAGAGAGAGAGGGAGAGAGAGAGAGGGAGAGAGAGAGAGAGAGGAAGAGAGAAAGAGAGGGAGAAAGGAAGAGAGAGAGAGGGGGAGAGAGAGAGAGAGAGGGAGAGAGAGAGAGAGAGAGGGGGAGAGAGAGAGGGGAGAGAGAGGGGGAGAGAGAGGGGGAGGGAGAGAGAGAGAGAGAGAGAGAGAGAGAGAGAGAGAGGAGAGAGAGAGAGAGAGAGAGAGAGAGAGAGAGAGAGAGAGAGAGAGAGAGAGAGAGAGAGAGAGGGAGAGAGAGAGAGGAGAGGGAGAGAGAGAGAGAGAGAGAGAGAGAGAGAGAGAGAGAGAGAGAGAGAGAGAGAGAGAGAGAGAGAGAGAGAGAGCGTGAGGGGGAGAGAGAGAGAGAGGGAGAGAGAGAGAGAGAGAGGGAGGGAGAGCTTCAAGAAAGTCGCTCGTGCGAAAGTGTACGCGTTCTAATGCCGAAGTCTGAATGCCCCGGGGACTCGCTGCTTCCCGTAGACGGAAGATCTCCGGGTTTACTTAAGACTGCGAACGTGCTGCTGCTAACAGGCTCGCGAATGCATGAACAAAGTGTGAGCCAACCGGAGCTCAGTCTACACCGTGAGCGAAAAATTGCCAATTGGCTTTCGAACAAAGTAGCACAGAAGGCTAGTACTAGTTGCGTCACAGCTCGTGGAGGGTCACGGTCTGTGCTGCGAAATCATGAGCCTCAGGCGCTGAGACTTGCAGCCATGGCTACCATTCAGTAGTCGTCACCGATCTCTAAGATGGCCGATTCGAAGTGAGTTTTTCCAGTCTTCCTTGAATGTTCAATGCCAGCCTTCGCTCCCGTCGCCGAGCGCTCCCCAGACCGCCAAGCCGAAGGTTGAATGCCTAGAAAGAGATTAATTTCTTAGGGAGTGCAATATAAATATATTCTCGTTATCGTTATTTCTGCAGCCGTCAAGTGCCAGTGGCGGCTGAATGCACCGCTGGCAGCAGCTCATCCTATAGAAAAGTACCAACTGATTAAACAGTCTCTTTTTGTGTTGCGACAAAAAGGCTATCGCCACCGCTTGCAGCAGCAATAAAGGACCGCCGGCCGCAGGATTCGAACCCCCAACCTCGGGACTAAGGTCTTGAAAGCAGCCGCCTTAACTAGTGAGCCATCGCGGCTCAGGGATACCTCATAGACCGATCACTTTGCCATGGCTGCCTGCGGACAAACCGGAAGCCTCCGGTGCTCCAGTGGGCACGAAGATTTTTCAGCATCCCGAAGCTTGTCCAGAATGTTCAGCACGTCTCGTGCCAGACGGACGTGCTGTCGGAATGTTCTCGCCCTTCACCTTATTAAAATTGGGCGGGCGAATCGTGAGCCACCGAGCGACTGACAGACAGACAGAGCGGCTCCTTCCGGATCCCAAATTGTGAGTCGACGAGCAGCACCTGTCGCACGAACCGAGTGGCAGCTGTAGTGACATCTCTGCTTGGCGACGACGACAGGCGTCGTCGTGCGGTCTCGGTGCAGTCCTAGGCGAGACGTTCTTCTCTCTCGGCGGGCTGTGGTTGGAGGACGACCTCGGTGCACGAAGCGATTAGCTTATTGGGGAGAGCAGGTGCGTGCACACCCTCGGTCGACGAGCATAGCGGGCTGCTCAGGCATTCGAGAGCAAACGTGTCTCCATCATCTGCATTCCGGGCAAGGGGGCGGTTTACCGTGGGGGGGGGGGGGGGAGCTGCGCGGCGTCGCTGAGCAGCGCTCGTGGCTTTCTCACAAATTGCAACAAACGGGGGACCCGGTTGCTGCAAGCTCGAGCTACCTCGCTGAAAGACACGTGTCGCAGGCAGCACCGAACTCCGGCGGCGGTGGGAACCGCTCGCTTGCGACCGGCCGCCGCACTGGTGCCTGCCGCCTCCTGCTCATGGCAGGCAGCACAGTCGGTCGACACGGCGCGAACAAGAAAAGACGGCAGCGAAGTGACTGAGTCCGGCGGCCGCTGGGCCGTGCAGAGCAAACAGTGTCGGAAACAATGGCTGAATGCGGGCGGCCAGGCCGAAGTGAGTGGCCGTTGTGGCAGCTCGGCCCTAGCCGCCATTGCTCGAGCCAGTCCGGGCTCGGTGACACGCGGCCCGCGAGTCTGACATGTTTTCTGACGTGCCCCACGAGCCGAAGCAATACAAACCAGGAGTTGCACTGACGAGGTCGTTCCTGCTCCTGCCACAGGTGCTTGCGCGTTGTGCCGTGAAACGGGGCAGCGTAAGCAGAGGTCGGTGGAGCAGGAGCTGCTGCAGCAGCAGCAGCAGCAGCAGCAGCAGCAGCAGCAGCAGCAGCAGCAGCAGCAGCAGCAGCAGCAGCAGAAGCCAGCCAGTCTCGCCAGACTGGGCGCTGGCTAGGTGCTCCGGTCGTCTGCCCTCCTTGTAGGCGTGCCACAGCGAGGCTCGACGAGCTGGTCGTTAGAGCAGGCAGCTAAACGAATGCGATCGGCGTCGCATCGTTTCATCGTCCAAATACATGCACTTGATTTTGATTGGATAATATTTTGAAATTTATATTTGACGCCTTCGGCTGCGGCTGCATGCTTCAGGTATCGCAGTAACTGGCCTGCGGCTCGCCCACCTGCTTCTCAGCAAGGACGAGGCACTCAAAACGCCTGCCGCTGCTGCGCCCACGAGCTGCTCATTGGATTGGCCGTATTTTAACGTCCATTCCTCGTCGTCGCCGTTTCACGACCAAAATCAGTTCCTCGACTTGATCCTTACGCGCTGTGCCGTCCGTGTGCTCATCATGTTTGCTGCTGCCGGTCGTCACTCTGTTCGGGCGGAGCCTGTCATTTTCGCAGGACACGTTTCCTGGTGCCGGGCTCAGGGAGGAGCCAAGCTAAGTAGAGGTGCAAGCCGGCAGCTAGGAGGATCAGCCATTTCTCCACTCTGCCTGCCTCAGAAGGCGGCACGGCTGCAGCTGCCTCCGAATTGCAAGCGACAGATCACAACGTATAATGATAATGATAATAAATTTGCATTGCGCCCTCCGAGAACTGAGTCTCTTCCTAGGCACTTTACAGATTCTGCATATAAAGCATCACCAAATATTTGGTGGTAACACCCGCCAAGCAGCATGCACGAGCAAGTAAGCAGGTGCATGCACTCGCAGGGGCGCACGGCCTGCGAAATGCGTGCATGTGACCTTGCTGTCACGTGACGAATACTGGTCGCACCAGCGTCTCGAAGAGCAGTCGCAGACGTACTATAGATGTATGCAGGTATGCTGACCGTAGCACATGACAGCAAACCAAAAAAGACCAGGACAGCAGGACAGAGTCCTGCTGGTGCTTAAACAGTTGGCAGCATGTTCTCCAGTACGAGCAACAGACCTGTGTAGCTAAGGGCTTGACAGATCATAGCGTATAATAATAGTAAAAAGTTTGCATAGTGCCCTAAGAAAACTGAATCTCTCTCAAGGCACTTTACAAATGCTGCATATAAAACATTACAAAATATTTGGTGTTAAAACCCACCAGCAGCAGGCACACCAAGCAGCAGGTACAAAGGTACAAAGCAGGTACGAACTTGCACACGAAGGACGAATCACAAAGACCCACCAATGGCTGTAATAAGGTGCATTTTAAGCTTCTTTTTAAATGTCGTTATGTCAGGGGACATTGTGATGTGCGTTGATAGTGAGTTCCAGGCTATGGGAATGTATAGCAAAT
This sequence comes from Cristatella mucedo, assembly GCA_009760855.2. Lineage (NCBI taxonomy): Eukaryota > Metazoa > Bryozoa > Phylactolaemata > Cristatellidae > Cristatella > Cristatella mucedo. The sequence goes on along the minus strand of WPIO01000008.1, from coordinate 4,591,660 downwards.
GTCGATGCTTTTAGCTGCTCCACATTTTGGTCCAGTTAGGGACATAGCAGACCAATGACTTAGTAGCTAAGTATAGAAAATCTCAGTGCTTTTAGCTGCTCCACATTTTGATAAGCTGGTCCGTAGCCATCCTAATTCAGTAATCGCTAGTCTGGGCATTCGCTGCTGAGATCAGATTAACACCGGCTAGTGGTTCAGCATCACCATGCTAGGCAGTGGCAGTGTTACAAGCCGGTGGTCAGCTGACCTGCAGTGTGTGTGTGTGTGTGTGTGTGTGCGCGCGTGCGTGTGTGTGTGTCCAGCTCATGCCAGCCCATTGCCGGTTCCTTACGCCGTTACGACATGGCTCTCTGCTGCCCGGGTCTTTGCCCAAACGTCTTGCTCCTTCCTTTGCTTTGAAGTGATAGCAATAATTTCGCGTCACGTTTTTATTGAGTGCAGCCTGTAATCTACAGGCTACCACGTCTGCTGTTCCTCCATGTGCATTGCCGGGCTAGTTTTGCTCCTCTGTGCCTGCTGTCTGCCAAAATGCACGATTTGAACAGATTCAAGACGCTGGAGTCGGCAGGCTCGGTTCTTGCAGAGGAGAGGCCACAATTCCTCATTGGCGCTGCTGCACCTTGAACATGTCATGGTACTACGTGCCTCTGGCCAGAGCCCACAAAAATTGCACACACAATGTTCTTTTTTATCCACAATTGTTTTTTATCTCCGCCAGGTAAATAAGCAAAACCTCATTCCTTCTGCTTTCTCCCCTGCATGGCCAATCGCCACAGTGTACAAATCCTTTGAACACAGAACTCTAACTCTAGTGTGAGCAGAACCTTACATCCCCTTTAAGTTCATAATTCACCAAGTTCTAACCAGAGAACTGCAGTAGAACCTATTTGCAAGCATACCCTCAGTCGGGGGATTTTCTGTGCAGACTGAGACGTTATGGGTACTAGGAGCTAATCGTGTGATCTTACCACGATCTGGGTTAGTCATCATGTGATTTGGGGCACAAAAAGCTCAGCTTTATGGCTTTCATCATGGCTTCCGCCAAAAGAAACGTGCTCACCTATGGCCAGAGTGTGCGTAAGCCAGAAATTATATCCTACCGAGGTCTCTGATGAGCTAAACATACCTTGGTGCCGTGTGACTGCTCGAATCGAAGCCCCTCGATCTCCTCGGCTGATCTAGATCTCGACCTCAAGAGTTCCGGTTTACACGTGGATTCGACTCGGGCTGCACAGGCAGCTTCTCTGCAGCTACCGTTGAGTCATCGACTCAGCTCTTGATACTGCATTAGCCAACTGGTTCTGCAATGCCAAGGCCGACGAGTTCTTCTGCTTGTCTACGAAATAGGCACGAAAGAGGTAAGCGGTTGGCCACACTTCTGAGCATAGTGGCATTCGACGCACCATTTGCCATGCCACTCAATTTTTCTCCTCGGGCAAGCTTATAAATGTATCTCCGTGCCAGGTTAAACGCGTCGGGCTTTAAAGGAGTTCAACAGAGGCTCGGGAGCGGAGGCAGCGAGGCGAGAGGATGTAATTAGCACTGCACACTCCCACATCTTTGCCGACGAATATCGCAGTATCGCCTTAGGATACCGTATGCAACTGGCTGTGGAGCAGAGATGCATAGGTGTTTAGTGCATACCGATTCATTCCTCCAAAGGTAATCAGCATTTGCTTTCAACATTCGTACATTTGCATCGGTAAGATACCGTCTTGCTCTGACAACGATGAAATATATGCAAAATCATATTTAAGCATATGTTCAAAAGAAAGTTATGCTTGCATGTGCCAGAAGAGGTTTTGCCTTAAGTCCAGCCAAATTGGTCGATGTTTATGCACATAGAGAGTTATTGCATGCCAAGAATGTGTAAAATCAGAGGTAAATAAAGGTCGACTGTAATCGTTCTGTAATATGCCTTATTTCACTGATGACTTTAAGCACAAACTTATTTTGGTTACATGCTTCCTTTACTGCACATGTAAATGCCTAGAAATAAATTAAGTTCTCTGAGAATACTATACAGATGTGTTATTATTATTATTATTATTATTATTGGTGCTTTAAAGTTCATTTGAGTTTAACACCACACACGAAGACTCTCTTTCACTCTCTTCTCTCACTCTTTGTTCTCCTCTCTTTACCTCAGTCTGTCTCTCTCTCTGTTTCTGTCGTTGTCTATCTGTCTGTCTGTCCGTCTGTCTGTCTTTCTGCCTGTCTCTGTCTGTCTCTAACTCTCTCTCCCGCTCTCTGTCTGTCCGTCTCTGTCTGTCTGTCTGTCTCTCTGTGTCTATCTCACTATGTCTTTTTCTATCTGTCTGTGCCTCTCTCAATCTCTTCCTGTCTCTCACTCTCTCTACACACACACACACACACACACACACACACACACACACACACACACACACACACACACACACACACACACACACACACACACACACACACATATATATATATCTGTCTCTCTCTCTCTCTGGCTCTCTCTGTCTGTCTCTATCTATCTCTGTCTACCTGTCTGTCTGTCTGTTCTCTGTCTGTTCTCTGTGGTCTGTCTGTTCTCTGCTCTCTGTTCCTTTCTCTCTCTCTGTTCCCCCCCCCCTCTCTCTCTCTCTCTCTCTCTCTCTCTCTCTCTCTCTCTCTCTCCCCATTCTCATCTCTCTTTTTTCTGCCTCTCTTACTCTCTCTCCAGCTTCATCTATCTACCTAATCTCGGCGTCCTTCAGCACTCCCTTCACTATCCCTCTGTCTCTTTGCTTCTCTCTGACTGCCTATGCCGGGCTGGTTTGGCCAAGCAGTTATGGTGCTTGCCTGGAACCAAGGCTAGGGTGAATGTATTTTGTGACTGTGGTAGGTATGTGGGCTCGAGCCCCATAGCATATGCGAAGTGCCTGAATAGAGATTAAATTCTCTCAGAGCGCTATACAAATGAATTATATTATTTTTATATTATATTACGTCAAGCGAGACTATCACCGGCAGATCTCATCTTTTGTTGCTTGTCTATTAACTGACTCAGCAGATCATGCTCAACGTGATGCTTACTGATTAATGGTATGGTCCACTGGGTAAGGCAAGTGTATGGCTAATAGCAGCTGGCAACAGCAGTGTTCGTGGCAGCAGGAGCCAAATGGCCACCGTGAGGGCGACCGAAAATTTCCGGTCGCTGTCTTCTTTTGCTGCCCTGCAGCTGTGATTGGGGCAGCTGGATGAGGCAGGAGGCTTGCAGTGGGCGGGCCATCCTTTGTTGCCCGCTGCAAGCGGCGGCGATAGCCGTCAAAAGCTCTTATGCCGCTATACAAATGGGGCTGCAGAATCAACCTTGACCTTTACTATTAGTCTGTTTCTTTCCTTTCTGCCTTTCCCTTCGTTCTATCGAAATGTAGCCCCCCCTTCTCCGTTTCCTTCTTGTTCCGTCCTTCTACTCACGCGCAGCGAAGCGCAAGGCCAAGGTCTCGCGCGCGTCACGTGCCACGCGGTCCGCTCACGGAACGACACCGCGGAGTTTCTCCGTGGTAACGTAGGCCCCGAGATCTCACCGTGCTCAGGGCATGGAGTCACTTTGGGCGAGACGACAAGAGAAATTACAATGAGCGTCGTTCCCGAAAAGTAAGGGGGAGAGAGAGAGAGAGAGAGGTTCGTTTTTGCATTTAGAAATGCAGTTAAAGCTTATTTTCCCTAAATTATGGGAGATAGCAGGCGACACTTGACGTGGTTTTCTCAGCTCTAGCTTCTTTGTCGGGGTCGTATCTTATAAGCTATAAATTAATTAATAATAGGATCATCATTTCGGGCCAAGATGCACAGGCGCTAAGGCGGCTCGAGCAGCCGCCTTAGCGCCCGTGCAGATGATGCACCAGATGCTGCACTAGTGCCGCCTCTTCAGCGGCCGCCGTCCGAGCAGACGCTCTAGTGCTGCACGAGCCGCCGCTATTGACACCCATTTGTAGGCGTCGCTCTAGTCGCATGAGCTCCTTTTATTCTTCTCAGCAACACAGCTTCGGACCGGCTACCCCCCCCCCCCAGGTAGGGCTGCCCTAGGCAGTTGCCAGCCTTCACTGCTGTCCTTTGTGGTCTCAGCTGGCGTGACATGTGATCCTCAGTTGCTGACTGCCAGCCATAAACCTAGTCGGCTGGATTCACACAGTCGACAGTTCTAGATCGGTAAAAGAGTGGCAGTTTTACAGCCGACCGAGGCTCATTCACAGTCTGCCAGTCAGCTGCTGCTGCTGCTGGTCAGCTTTGGCTGGGCTGTAGCCAGCGACAGCAGAGCCATAGCTGCTGCTCGACAGACAGCAGCCATCTTTACAGCACCAGCAGTAGCAGCAGCGGCACCGGCATCAGAAGCAGCGGCAGCGGCATCAGAAGCAGCAGCGGCAGCAGCAGCAGCAGCAGCGTAGAGATTGACCTCTCAATCCAAGCGCAGGAGCAGGCGCCACGTGGGTCCTTGGAGCCGCAGTGGTCGACATCGGTGGTACACCAGTGACGTCGGCACGTTTCCACCGACGTCGAGGAGCCGGAGATCGACGCTGCAGTGGTCGCAGCTACTTCTGTCGGTCGTAGTCACGTGCAGGCATGAGAGCTCCATATGGGCAGTAGCCCTCGGCGGCCATCTTTGCACAAGCAAAGCGAGTGCAAGGAGAGCGTGCAGTGCTGCCGAACATTCTCCCGCCAGGGATGCTTGCAGCAAGTTAGCCGGAAGTGTACATTTAATTCTGCTCCCGCTGCTTCCCGAAATGAGCTCCGATGACCACGGAGGACATTGGTGCTGGCAGCGATGCAGCGCATGCATGCTATCTAGTTAGAAGCAGGCACTCTGACAAAGCACTCTTGGCGCCCGACGGCTACAGTCAGAGTGCGCTAAAGTATGAGAGGCGCCCCCTCCCCGCCCGTCAAACGCAGCCAAGTTGATAGAGGTGCAAACGTTTTAGAGTAATATGTGTTTAGTAACACCGATGTCAACGCTCAGTGGCATGTAACATGGATATGATGATAAGTAAGATGATAAGATCAGTAGGCAACCGACTCGTTTCTGGCAACTGCCTGTTGCAGCAGTGGCATGCTGCAGAAGCGAGTCATGGTGGCAGCGCATCTGGCAGCGTTTGGCTGAGCTGACGATGCATCCATGTCCACCATCAGCTGCTATGCTGCTTTGCATTCCAATGCCTTCAGCAGCTATGGTACCTCACGAGTGTTGCTCTGACCATTCCTAAACCTGTCGATTCGTGCTGGCTGTACACACCACACCCACGGGATCCTGGCTTGAAGAGGCACCACCAGGACGAGATCAGGCGAGCGATGGCACGTGCTTCAGCACGTGCTGCAGCCTGGTCAGACCAGTGAAGCTACACGTGCCATCACGAAGCAGCTGATTGGCAGCAGCTCAGCATCTAGCAGAGGAAGAGCAAAGAAAGGCCGCAGCAGGCGCAGCACATCGTGACATGTTTAAAATAAGCACTCCCAGGTCCAGCTGCCCCCCCCCCGAGTCACTTGTCACTGGGTCAGCTAGGCCCCAAAGAACTGCCTGACAGACTCATCTGAAGGTCGCATCTGAAGGTAGGTCAAGTGCACAAGCACAGCCTAATCACCAGAAGCAAGTGCTGAAATTGAAGGCTGTCTATCTGCCACAGGCAATCGCTGCCTAGACCTGCAGAGGAGAGAAAATGGAGGAATCAGCTGTGAGACCAATTATTACGAGATACCTGCACGTATTCCGTCGACTGAAACATGCTACACCAACACTCTCGCACGCACATGCAACAAGATACAGCGGCACACGCCAACACTCACGACCTCTTTCACATGCCACACACACACACACACACACACACACACACACACACACACACACACACACACACACACACACACACACACACACACACACACACACACACACACACACACACACACACACACACACACACACACGCAGACACACACACGAATACATGCATAAACACGTAACAAATGCAGGTTTACATACTTTATGTCAACCTGCTTACTATAGATACATACGAGGTTATCTATTGCTATTAATACATAATATACGCACATCTATGTACATGTATGTGTGAATATAAATTTATTAATACAAAACACCCGTTGATATATATGTGCATTGAGGGAGCACGAGATATAAACGTAGAGGGGTGGCAAACAAATATGACGAATAATAATAATAATAATAATGTACTTGATAAAGTGCCCTCAGAGAACTTAATCTCTTTCTAGGCGCTTTACATTTGCTGCAAAAGGAAATGCAATTAAATGGTGAGTAATATCATGCTTGAAAAACAAACAAAACGAATAACATGGTTAGGGGTGACATGCACAGGGTCAGCATGCAAATGGGGTTAGTGGCAGCATGCACAGTGTCAGCACGCATTAGCACGTGAAGGACAAATCACAGGGACCCACTGAATGCTGTCCTAAATAGGTGTGTTTTTAAGTTCCTTTTAAATGTGGTCAGGTCAGGGGATGTTCTAACGCAGGTCGGGAGGGAGTTCCACGCTTTGGGAGCATACGAACTAAATGCACGGTCTCCAAAGGATTAAAGGTTTGTACGAGGTATTCTAGACTGTTGGATTCCGAAAAGCGGGTGGAACGATGCTTGGCCTGATGCGGGAGTATGTCGGAGAGATAGGCTGGAGCAATAGAATGAAGGGACCTAAAAGTGAGCGACAAAACCTTGAAGTCAATCCGTTGCTTGACTGGTAGCCAGTGCAGGTCGGCGAGGAGTGGAGTAATGTGGCAACTGCGATGCTCACGACAGACAAGCCTAGCTGTAGAGTTTTGCAGCAGCTGCAATCGCCCGATCGCACGTGCTAGTAGGCCAGTAAGCAGTGAGTTGCAGAAGTCGAGGTGAGATGTCACGAATGCATGGGCCATGGACCAACTTAGACCTGGTATCCTTATCTAAACAAGCCAGAATTTAGCAATGTTATGAAGCTGAAAATAGGCAGATTTGACTGTGGAGCTGATATGGTCGTCTAACGAGAGGTCGCTTTGGAATGTGACACCTAGATTTCGAGCTGATTCGACAGGAGATATGCTGGCAGAACCAATTTTGAGAGACAGCCTTTCCAATCTCTGAATCACACTGGGTTTGCCAATAACTAGTAAGTTAGTTTTGTCATCGTTTAGCTTTAGAAAATTTGCTGCCATCCATGTGCGGATGTCATCAATGCATGCAGCAAGTGAGTTGAGAGAATTTGAGGTGCTTGAAGGCTGGGAGGGATCAAAGCAAAGGTACAACTGAGTGTCATCTGCATAGAAGTGAAAGCCTAGATTGTGCTTGGCAATCACATCAGCAAGAGGGAGAGTATAAACCGCGAAAAGAACCGGACCTAGCACGGAGCCCTGAGGTACTCCATATTTCAGAGGTACTTCAAATGATCTTTGTCCATTCACGTCAATACTCTGGAGACTCCCGCTGAGATAGGACCTGAACCACTGCAGAGCAGTGCCAGTGATGCCCAGGCGAGATGAGAGGTGGTCTAGAAGAACTTTGTGATCGATGGTGTCAAAAGCTGCCGAAAGATCGATCAAAACAAGCAGAGGCACTCTACCCATGTCTGCATTCCTAAGTGGGTCGTTGTATACCCTAAGCAATGCTGACTCTATGGAGTGATTAGCTCTAAAGCCAAACTGGAACTTACTAGCAGGGTGTGAGGTTTCGATGTATGAGTTCAGCTGGTCTGCCACGACCCGTTCCAGTGTCTTTGATAGGAATGGTAGAAGGATGACTGGGCGGTAGTTGCTTGTTCTCTTGGTCTAGTGTTGCTTTCTTGAGAAGAGGCCTGACTACAGCTTTTTTGAAAGGTGCTGGGACATGACCTGAGGCTAATGACATATTAATGATGTTAGTTGTGCATGGCAGCAGCAGATCAATGCAATGTAGGAGCAGGACAGTGGGAATAGGGTCCAGAGGACTTGCTGTCTTCTTTGATTGCGATACGAACTTTAGGACTAGATCACTAGTGACTTGCTTAAATGCAGACATTGAGGTGCAGCCAGGAACCGAGGAACAGCATTCTAGTGGGGAGGTTGTCATCGCAGGGATGGATTCCCTGATCTTGTCTATCTTCTGCACAAAGAATCGAGAGAAGCGATCGGCTAGATCATCACAAGGATCATCTGGTAAGGAGCTAATCTGGGAACGGTTGAGGAGATTGTTTATTGTCGACATCAGCATTTTTGGATTGTGCATCTGTGATTCAACAATGTTTCTATAGAAGCTAGACTTGGCCTTTGCTAGGATCGATTGGTACGACTTACAGTAGTCTTCATATGCCTGTCGATGGACAGTTAGTCCGGATCTTTTGTATGCTTTTTCAAGCTTTCGTTTAGTAGACCTGGCTAGTTTAATGTCTGTGGTAAACCATAGGCCGTCTGGGCTGGGGCGCACAGTGCGCTTTGTCAGAGGTGCAAACTCGTCGAGCGTCTCAGCTAGTGTCGTGTTGTAGCTATCTACCAATGACGACAAATCGGAGGGAGGACTGAGCAGCAGAGGCGAAGCAGATATTCTCGCACGGACAGTATCGATGTCAAGGGTGTTGAGGTTTCGCGATTCAAAGGTTATTTTAGAGGAGGATGTGGGCACACACTGTAGATTGAATGAGATCTGCATGTGGTCAGATAAGTAGGATTTGGTAATAATTGGTGATGACAAAGTGCAGTTGTATGAGAAAATCTGGTCGAGTGTGTGACCCTTGATGTGGGTAGGGCCATGCCATGCCAGACGAACGCAGTGAGATAACTAGATAAACAAGTGGATCGATCGATAGCTAGTTAGTTTGCTACAAAGACAGATTGTGAAATGGCTGGTAACTAACAGGTCACTGCTAGTACCAATATGGTAACAAAATTCACAGTGGAGACAGTATAAGTAGTAGTAGATTACTCAGTGTGCCCACTCCCTTAGATACAATGTAATGTAATGTATCTCTGTCTGTAACTCCACAAAGTCACAAGGACCATGTGGGTGTTACGCAGGAGAGTTTTGTATAGCACACTCATAGCCTAAGCGGCTTTCGGTACGCATTCGGTAGCCAACAGACTTCTTCTCATGCAGCAAAGAGAAAGTGGAAAGCATAGCAGGGTCAGGAGAGAAGTTGAGGTAGTGAGTAGCTTGGAAGTAGCAGCCCAAGACCGCTGAAAAGGATGAGCCATAGTCGGCAGCAGGAGAGTAGTTATCGTTGCATACGAAAGATGACACTTTTTTGTCTTACAATTTGACGTCTTAAAATTTGTCCGCTTCCAGCTGGCCTTTAGGCCTGTAAATCAGGAGTATGGTGTCTGAGGCATGTTTTATTGTGATTAGGAAGCTTTAGCTTATATATATATATATATATATATATATATATATGTGTGTGTGTGTGTGTGTGTGTGTGTATAATAGGTGTGTTCTGATTATTAAGAGAATGAAAAAATAATAATAATAGGAATATAGTAATAAAGACAATGCATTTGCATAGCACCGTCATAGAACTCAATCTCTTTCTAGGAATTTTACATATGCTGTTAAGGAAGCATGATCGAATGGAATGGTTAGTTGTAGCATGCACAATGTCAGCAAGCATAACAAGGTGAGAGGTGACATTCACTGGGTCAACATGCAAGTATGGTTAGTGGCAGCATGCACAGTGTCAGCACGAGTAAGCACACAAAGACCGAATCACAAGGACCCACTAATGCTGTGATAAACAGGTGCATTTTTAGCTTCTTTTTAAATGTCAAGCCAGGGGACGTCGTGACGTCAGTTGGGAGAGAGTTATAGGCTTTGGGAGCATGCTAACTAAAGGCAAGGTCTTCAAAGGATTTGACATTCGTACGAGGTGTAGCAAAACGATCGGATTCAGTAAAGCGGTAGGTACATTTAGGACAGCATTTAGTGGGTCCCTGTGATTCGTTCTTCATGTGCTTACGCGTGCTGACACTGTGCATGCTGCCACTAACCACATTTGCATGCTGACCCTGTGCTTGTCACCCCTAATAATGTTATCCATGTTATTTGTTTATCAAGCATGATATAACTCACCATTCGATCGTGTTTCTCTTTGCAGCAAATGTAAAGCGCCTAGAAAAAGATTGAGTTCTCTGAGGGCGCTTTATCAAGTGCATTATTATTATTATTATTATTATTATTAGGTACGATGCCTAGCCTGGTGGGGGATAGGTCTGAGAGGTAGGATAGGTCAGAAAGTGAAGGGATCTAAAGTTCGAGACAGAAGCTTTAAGTCAATGAGCTGCTTGACTGGGAGCCAGCGCAGGCCGGCAAGAAGTGGTGTGATGGATGTGGCAACTGCGCCGCCCACTACAGACGAGCCTAGCTGCAGAGTTTACTTAGCACCACGAACTGCATAATCAGTGTCCCCTCATAAATCAAGTAAAGCACGAACGGGCAGTTGCTCAAGTGTTCGTAGGCCACAGAAACATCTAGCGCTCTTCAAATATTCGGCTGTCGCTGCTTGCAGCCAAGATTGTGAGCCATCAACTCCAATGATACTGGAGTGCACTAGCAGCTGGCAACAGCAGGACTCTGTGCACTACATTCTAATTGGAGTCTGGCACTCAGCACGAGCAAATTTCCGGAATCTGTCGGGTATTCTCAAGAGTTCGCTAAGATGTCAGAAGATCCTAGCTATGCATAGGTCTGAGGATAGAGGTATGGGTGTATTGTTGCCATCCCAGAAGTTTGACCATGTGTCTCCTTTGCTGAAAGAGCTTGGATGGCTGCCGGTTGATCAACGGATACAGAGCAAACTTCACTCGCTGACCCACAAGACCTGCCACGTCTTGGCTGCTTCATACCTAGCTTAACTGCTATACCAGTTTCAGTCTCCTCAAGCCCGCAAGTCAGGTATGGACAATAAATTAACTGTTCCATTCCTCCCCTTAAAGGTAGTTAGTTGTGACAGAAGACTTTGGCTCTGCAGGTCCTAGACTGGGGTACTTACTTCCACAATTCCTACGCAAAACGACACATACTCTCCTGCTGCTGACAATGGCACATTCTTTCCAGCGGTCCTGAGCTGCTACTTCTATGCTACTCATTTCCTCAACTGCTGTCCTGACTCTGCTATGCATCTCACTTTCTCTTTGTTGCGTGAGATGAAGTGCGTTGGCTACCGAATGCATGCCAAAAGCCGTTTAGGTTGTGAGTGTGTTATACAAAACTCTCGTGTGTAACACCCACCTAGTCTTTGTGGCTTTGTGGAGTTACAGACGAAGGCCCATTACATTACATTGCTAATCATCATTCGATCGCGTTTCTCTTGGCAGCAAATGTAAAGCACCTAGAAAGAGATTGAGTTCTCTGAGGGTGCTTTATCAAGTGTATTATTATTATTGCTATTGTTATTGCACTGGGTCTTAGCCCAAAGGTAAGGCTCTTGCACTTCACTGCCCAGGCCGAAGGTTCGAGTCATGCTTGATTGCTCACAGCAAGAACGAAGGGTGGTTTCCATTAAGGCTCTTCCTCTGCCATTTAAATGAAGATGTTAGCTAAGCTAACCTTTACTTCTTTATAGCTTTCCCTTAGAGTGATATTTATCTAAAAGCACTGCTACTGACGGTCCTGCTCGAAGGGGGCGGTCACCATCTGGGGCAAAATGATAGCCGGTCAAAATGCCTTCATTGCCACAACCGTGTCATCGGTCATCCATACCCAAGAGGTTTCATCTGAGGAAAATCGATTACGTGTACTTACGGTAACCCCCTAATGTCAGACACTGAATTCTCTGGTGTGCACATGCATTACATCTCTCGCATCTGTATCTCAGCCACAACCTGGCAGCAGCTGCAGCTCAGGGGTACAGTCCAGGCTCGATGAACGGCCTCAGAAGGAGTACAATACAGTTCGGACTTATTCACACCAACATTTATTTAGAGCAGGAAGTAGCTTTTGTCCCACCCGTGACCTGTGACCTGACGGCAGCTATATTTCATGAATATCGAGCTAGTACTTGTCCATTGTCAGCACACGGCCAGTGCCGCTAGATTCAGAGATATCGAAATTAACCAAGGAGAGACCGTACAGATGACGGGCTTTGGGTAATCACGGTAGGTAGGAACTGAACGGAATTTCGGTCAGGCAGAGAGCTTGGTACCTGACTATATAGGCTGTGGTAAAGCCTATATTGCCTTACTAGGCTGCCATGTTTTCCAGATGCTACAAAGGGCAAGAGCAGCAGTTCAGCAGAAAGGATGAGCAGGAATAGCGTACGAAAAAGAATGGCCGCGAACTTGTGCGTGGCCCATTGCCTAAGAGCTTGTTTTGATGTTTATGGCTCCGTTAGCCACCGCCTTGGATCTAATAAGAGAGCAGATTCAGCAAGCTGCCCTGATGACCTAAGTGGTCAAACCTCGAGTGCTCACGTCTGACAAGATGCCCTGTATACTGCCCTATATGTATATGTATATGTATATGCCCTATGTATATGCCCTGTATATGTATGCTGCCCTCGCCGAGCTCACGTGTTGGACTGCGTCTCTCACAACAAGCAACAGTCAGCAGCAGAAAAATCACCAAGTCTCGTTTTGGATAGTAGTGCATCGAACTCCCAAAAGTTTGCTTGCCAGGACACAGCTTGCTTGTCTTTAAAAGCCGAGTCCTGGCTAATTGTCCTCACACTGGCCACAGCAGGTCCCATACGACGACTGGCACGATTCGTAATGCGAGTACAACGACACGTCGAAATCCTGACTTGTCGGCCAGGGCAAGGGCGACGTGACGCACGTGCACGGCGCTTAGGGTGCCAGAGCAACGGACGCAACACTTGCTCGAGCCTTTTTAATGCCAGCATATGCCGGTACGATTCAGTTCCCGGGTGCAGTGTACAAAGTCAAGCAAGCAAGTAATGAGTGGCCAATGTGGCAGGTTCTCATCCGACCGGTATCTGGTGGCCATTGTTCGGCAGCAGAAGCCAAGGGGCTTCCTAACAATGAGCAGGGAAGATCCGGTCATGCCACAGTAGGATTCTCACTTCGACAGTGTCGCATTAAGCACGTATTGTTATTGGGCCACTGATCACGAACAGAAAGCTGCTAAGGCAGCTGAGCGAGAAGCAGGAGGAACCATGTCTCTAGCCTGATGCCGATTTGTGCATGTGCTTTTGTGATCTGACACACTGACACACCAAATGCCACAGTACAGGGCAAGTGGTGTCAAGCTGTGGCTGACTGAGCTACGAGCACTAACTCAGGCCAAGCTGCAGACGTCCGGCGCTCTCATTTCGCACGGCCGTCCTCTATCAAGCACACTGCTGCCATCTCCCGCTGTCATCTCCCTCGGAAGGTCTGGCTCACATGTGGCCAGCCTCGCTCACGGGCAACAATGGCCGGCGGCCATCTTGTTTCGAGATCTGGTCGCTCTTGTATCCACGACGGCATTAATAATAATAATAATAATAATGTACTTGATAAAGCGCCCACAGAGAACTTAATCTCTTTCTAGGTGCTTTACATTTGATGCAAAGGGAAATGCAATTAAATGGTAAGTAAAATCATGCTTGAAAAACAAACAAAAGGAATAACATGGTTAGGGGTGACATGCACAGGGTCAGCATGCAAATGTGGTTAGTGGCAGCATGCACAGTGTCAGCACGCATGAGCAGGTGAAGGACGAATCACAGGGACCCACTAAATGCTGTCCTAAATAGGCATTGCACCTATTTCACATTCGTGGGATGATAATTTCAAGTCCACTAACAATGCGTTGGGTTCTCACCGTTCTATTTACTGTAGATGTGCTGAGTGCAACCTCACTCTCACTCGACGGTACGGCAAGGGCTGCAGTTAAGGATGGGGTGATCACGTGATCGAAATAGCCAAAGTAGGCCGACTGCTGCCGTTGATCGTGAGCCGTTAATCGTGAACGAGCAGCATACTGGGGATGGCGATGCAGTGAGTACGCTCGAAACATCCGCAGTCCTGGAAAAGAGCTATGGCAGCTGCTGCGGCTAAACGGGAGAGCTATGGCAGCTACTCGTTAACATCGTGCCATTACTGCATAGTAGTCGTACGACGGCTCCGTGGAGCACGGATCGTTATTACAGGCCGCGCCACTTACCGGCGCCGTGAGATCCCCTCTCGTTATGGTCACCTTAGGTAATGAGAAAACATTCTAGCCGACTTGACAACCTCTTTTGCGTAGCGACAGGAGAGCCTTTACGGCTATCGCCGCCGCCGCTTGCAGTGGCGATGAACATTCCGGCTACGAGCACCCGCGGTGGCTAAAAAATGTCTCAGATTCCGCCCTCGGTTCCGGGATACGAACCGACCCGAAGTTCACATGCGCACGAAAAATCAAATATGGATGCACGCAATTGGCTGCCTCGTGTTATTTAGCTTACAAAAATGTTGAAAAAGGGAATCGGTTGGATTCTTCTGCTTTTTTGTGTGTTGATTATATATTTTTTTTATCCGTGTAGGTGTTTTTGCCCTGCGTGGGCTGTGCAGTTATGTTTTTAGTGTGCATTATATTCATCTTCCCTCATTCCTTAGCTATTCATTTAATTTGTTTCTGGAAATTTGACAAGTGTGCACAATTTCACTATTGTTTCCTTTTGTTAACGAAGGAAATATCCAGGCTCAGGAACGGATTAAAAATGTTCTTACAATACGCTAAGGGAAATCATGGTACTTTTACGAGTGACTCGGGTTACGTACCCAGCGCGTGAATGGATTAGGTATGTAACCTGGGACTCCATTGTATATCCATGAAGTTGAACCGCAGTAGACCGACTTATTGACAGACAATTTGATAGAACTGCACTTAGTCGAGGTATAATCTTAGCAGCTAATTATCCTTGAGATTGCCATTGCCTTCGCCGTATACACATCTGCCTATTGCAATGATATGGTCAGAGTTTTCTTCGATTTGTCAATGCTAAGTTCGCAATCTCTAATTGATAGCTAAAAAAACGACAACTAAAATCCCGTGCAGAAGTACGTTTTTCATCTCTGTGGAATGCTTTAATGAGCAGCAAATAGTAACAGCACTTGCAGGGACCACAAAGCCGCACAGAAACCGTGCCATCGACAATATCCTTGACCTACACCTGAAAATAAAGATGGGCTGCGATTACATTTCAACGATAAAAAGAGGCATCGTCGACGCATTTCTGTTTGTTTTCTCTAGTACTTTTTAGTTAAGGTAAGCGCTCTCGATAGCAGTGAGAACTATTAACCGTCCGGCGAGAGTCATCACTTGCTGAATAACATCCACACTAGGTAAGGGCAAGTGTTGACGCAATTTTTTATCGCTCCGTTGTAATTTTTTTTAACTAAAATAGTCAGAACTGAACTCTAGGTTTCGTAAGTAGCCTTGAAAAGGTCGATCTTCTGGAGCGACTCGCATTTAAATTCAGGAGCGAGCGCGAGAGGCGAGACCTCTAGCGGACACTTTAAGGGTGAAAAGAAAAAGAGAGAGAGAGTGCTAGAGCCTAAAACTGCATCGACTGTGCTCGAGTGGGAGCCACGGCCAGGACCATCCGCCGCCGCCGCCGGAATTAACAGCTTTCGGCAGGCTAGATCCTGCCCCGCAGGCAAGCTTTGCTTAGCTTAATAGCGTCCTAGCGGCGTCGGCGGCGGCGGCGGCGGCGGCGGCGGCGGCGGCTGGGAATTGAGGGCTTCGCGAGCCCAGCGACTGGGTAAAGCTAGAGAAAGCGATCGATCGTTAAAGTGTCCGATGCTGCGGCGGCGATTGAACTTTATCTGCACCGTCGTCGTCGTACGTTTCAGACAGCCTCCGACAGCTGCAACGCTTCGCGAAGAGTAGCAGGTGCAGCTGACATGGCGACGTTTCGCTGCAAAGCCTTGGAAGCCTCGCGCGCCGAATAGGAAACTAAAAGCCCCGGAGATCAAATGTCGAATTCGAAGTCGCCGTCGCGTGGAGTGTCGTCGCCGGTGCCCGCTCGAAAGCTGCGCACTTCGGCAGCAAGTTTTGGTGCTTGCTAGCAGGAAAGCAATCGTCCCCGAGCTATTTTGAAGGCATTTTGTGATGGCGAATTACGCGTCTCAGAGCCAGTCCATGAGAAGTTCTGGTCCACCTTCGCTGGCGCGTAACCCACCGTCCGCAGTTTCGATAGAAAGTTGAGAAGCCGAAGAATAATCTCAGTTGAAGGTCGTCCGCTCGCGCCATTGCTTCCCAGAGAGGCCCTGCAAATACTCGATGACGTAGAGGCCAGTGGAAAATGCCGACGGACTCGAAAAGCGTTGCCTGGCAGCAGCTGCACCGGTTAAGTGCTCGCCATCGTGAGACTCAGTTGCCGTCGGTTCTCCTGGCGTTGCTGCGTGACGTTGAGCTGATCGACCAAGGTGACCTGCGCAGACAGATGGCCAAAGTTGGACACAGGAACAACATCCGACGAACGAGCGCGTCGCGCCCAGCTGAAAGATGAATAATATCCGGCGCTAGCGCCATCCTCTAGAGGTCGTTTAGCGCTAGAATCTTTTTATTGAGGGCGGCGGCGGCGAGCGCACTCGCCTTTAGCCCTTGGCTAGCGTCTCGGTTAAGTACTAGCTGATTTAGCAGCCTTTTTTGTATAGCGGCAGAAGAGCCTTAAAGGCTATCCCCACCGCTTTAAGCGGCTATTGAGGATCGCTCATCTCAGGGTTCGAACCCACGACCTCGGTAATAAGGTCGTAAAGAGCAACAGCTTTACCTAGTGTGCCATCGCGGCGCGTGGAAGTCGTGGAATGGCGAGTGCAAAGCCTGACCCCCAAGCGAGCACTTGCTTATGTAACTTCGTAATTTATGTTATTTCGTAATATATATATATATATATATATATATATATATATATATATATATATATATTACACGCATCATATTATGAAAAGATATATTAAAATATTAAACTTGCATATATACACTAGCCGGCGGTGCTCTACCATGCCGGGGTCGCGGGTGCTACCCTGGCCTTCCGGTTCAGGAACAAGGACCGCACGGTTTCCGAGTCGGTAATGGCGTCGGGGACTCAGTGCCGCCTCAATGCCCTTCTCTCCTCGTATGGGATGCCGAGGTCGGCCAGGTAAATTTCATCGTTTGGCCACCAGCTGCCGGGTGCCCTGACCGCATCCGGGCGTATATATATATATATATATATAAATAAACTTGGGTTGCCATGGCAACCCGGGTGCGCGTGGACTGCGATGGCTACCTGAATATTGGTCCAAATTATATGCAAATAGGCTAAAATGTCGGGCTCGTCGAGTTCTATTCGTCAGCAGAAAGACAGCGATTTTGAAAACGATGAATTTTATTTCGCAAGTTCGCAGCGGCTGACCAGATCCAGGGCTCGATCACGAAAATTGAGCCTATTTTTTCGAGAAATAGCTCAAGATTGATGGCTGATTTGGGACAACCGCTGGAGCCTTCTTCGGGCGCCCCACAGAGCGTATCTGCACGCCCGGGGCAGCCTTCTGCGCTGATGCGCTTCTTTTCTGCCACGAGTCTGCGCCATATCAGATGCCACCGCCAACGGCCCGCCAATATCGTCAGGATGTTCGTCCTCAAGATCAGCGATACTACTCTGGCGAGCACACGCGCCGCGATTCCGGACCTCATGCATAATCTTTTCAGACCAGTGGGTGGCAATGAAGTTCCCGGGAAATGTTTCCAAGAACTTCCACACCAGTTCCTTTGCATTGTTAAGAACATCGTTGCTAACATATTTTATATCGTCATTATAATCAACCGTAGCGTGTGTCCTTTCATTGAGCTCTTAAGCACATAGTTTTTCAGATGGCTTCGGCATGATTCTGGTGGTGCTGCTCCTGAATTAGGTCAATGGCGTTTTCGACTTCGAAACGCTATATTTTTTTAGAACAGCTATCCGCGAAATAAATAATTAATTGCGATTCTACTTGCGGAAATTCGGTAACCAGGGTTACCGCCATAGGGCTCACATAGAGTATAAGTATATATATATATATATATATATATATATATATATATATATATATATATATATATATATATATATATATATATATATATATATATATATATATATATATATATATATATATATATATATATATATATATATATATATATATATATAAGTCTAGGTATTTTGTATTCTATTATGTTGTTTAGTGTCAATTGGCAGATGCGTGGACATTTCTTTGAGAATTCTTTACACAAAAGGGCATAGGCGGCAGCAAGATAGCAAGCAAGGAGGCACCTTAGCATTGAGGCTGTTAGAAAATAGCTACCCTAACTATTCATATAAGTTTTTATATAAAAATATATAATGTGATGTATAATAAAATTAAATATACAGCTACACAATATATTATGCATATGTATATATACATATATACTATCATATTTATATAAATAGCTACCATAAAATAGCTACTCGATCGCCTCGGGGACATTTGTCTTGCTGCGACAATCGGCGGCCTATTTCTATTGTAATGGTTTCAGCATGGCGAGCATTTCTTCCTAAAGTCACTGCTAATATATACGGTCCATTACTATTGCATTGCTTCCTCCGTCTCTTCCTCCATATTTCGGCGCTCTCGCCATCGGTTGCACGACGGAGTGATGATAATCCTGGTCACGCGACCAGTGGCTGATTTCTAGACGGTACTGTTGGACGTGTCGGAGGCGTGGCTTTGTCAAAGAGGTACCGGTAGCAGCTCGCCCGATGCATCGTATGGCGTATAGCCGCCCAATTGTTTACAGCCTGCTGTGCATGGGGTGTAACAGCGAAGAAGCAAATAGCCAAGTTGGCTAGCTCCTCGAGGAGAACCCGTTGCATGACGCGGTGCGACGTCGGTTCCTTGCAGGTGCGCCCTAGCTCGAGCGAATCGCCGGCTGACGCCATTTCGCGCTCCCTACCCATTTCCAGTAATACTGTGTTGCTGATCTAAATTTTATTGAATTAATTCAACTCCTGCGATTCTATGCTAAAGAAAGTTAGACAGCGTCGCTGTTACTATAATTTCGCTGAAGCGCTTTATCGTCTTGCCTTTAATTAAATATTTTGCGACGCCTTCGAGAAAGATTCACTGACACACCAGCGAAGGGAATTTTGGCGATGGCGCCTGGATGAACAGATTCGTACGGCGTTTCTTCGAACACCGCGTGGCAGATATCCGCTGCCCGAGCCACACCCTTTCGCCACGCCCTTTCATATCCATCGTACGCGGAGCAGACCCTTCCTACATGGTGTGTGTGCGAAATGGAGCCTGACCTTTAATTCCCAAACCATTCTATTTTGCCCGAGAAACACCGCGTGTGTGCCACGTACGCGGTGCTCCTTTTAGCACTAAAATTTGACGATACGAACAAAGCAGCGAGCTTTGCGATGGTATTGTGTTATGCGAGATCACCTGACCTCGATCAATGTTCATCAGCTGAAAGTTGGCTGAACTTGATAGGGGAGGCAATGCGCTCAAAAAATATGACGAGTCTTTGTGAAATAGCGTGCTCTGATGACGGGCAGACATCACTAGAATGATGCATGCAAGATGAACCTTGACCTTGAGGTTACGATTTTCTAGCCGAAGGGTGACGCTGGGCTTGCAAATAACTTGATTTCATTAATGAGATCAGTCTTATGGTAGTTGAGAAATAAAGTGCCAAGAAAGAGACTTGGTTCGCTCGGAGTGCTTCACAAATGCTTTATATTGTATGTACCGACGGATTTAATTCGCACTCGTGGATAGAGTTCTGCGCATCTAATCTTCTGCCACGCATTCACTCCAAAACGCCGTCATATGCTGCTATTTTTCCGAGGCTTTTTTCATTTTCTAAGACACGGAACGATCGAAAAGCTGTCCATCATGGAGTTTAGTGCCGGGAAATTGGACCTGTCGAGCGGGAAGTGATAGAGAGAAGCAGTCTCTGACTGGCGGTCGGTCCACCAGTACTCTTTCCAAATGAGCTGTTGCTGCGAACGCTCTGTAGCGGCTCCTGAGCCGAAGATCCTATCCACAAACGCAGCGCATTTATAGGGCACCGGTTCGTCCAGACGCAACGAATGCTGGTAGAACAGGTGCGTTGAACAGCGGCTAACTGGCTGTAGTTGCCACACCGATAGGCGCACGTACGCCAAAAATAGCAGGGCTCGGCAGCAACCGTTAGTTAATGTTGTAGGTCCACGCTATTAACCAGTCTATTCCACAGCCTCAGAGTGGTGCACGTACGTACGTACTGCACCAGCTTCAGCATCCAGCACACTTCGAAGCTAAAATTACGGATGACACATTTGTCAATTGAATGGAACTTGTCTGTACCGTCCGAGCTACAGGTTATGAATAAAAGGTTTCCTGCAGTTTTGCAATTCAGGACCAGCTAACAATCTCAAGACTGTCATTATCTAACCACTTTGGTATGCAAACCTTTCAATACTGAGGTTGCGGTTTCATGTAGCTTCGGCTTTACATTTTTTCCTCGCTATCGGTGCTCCAGCCAAATCCCATTGTACTGCCTTAATGCGTGAGTAGTCTTTTAATTGCAACCGAGAGCCGAGCGTCGGGCGCTTGTTGCGACTTCAGGAAGCATCCTTCGCCTATGGGCCACTCATTTTGGCCGACGGCGCTGCTGCCGGCTTCAGAAGAAACCGTACATTATATCGCGTAAATACGGCGGTTTCGCGCCAAAAACACAGTTTAACTGTTCTAGAGTAAGCAATATAGCACCGCTGCCGTCCGGCGATGGCGGTGGTCAGGGCCGCGCGGCTGCAGACGGCCGTTGACAGGAGCGTCGAGGATCGCGCCAGCCCGCTGCGGCCGGACCTCGCCGTCGGTGATGGGAGCGCGGCCGTCATTTCTCACTCGGGCGCATCGTTTGCTATTAATGAGATGCCCTCGAGAAAGCCGCCAAGACCGTAAGATGGCCGCCCAAGTAAGATGGCTGCCCCAAGCTCGCTGCGCGTTGCATGAAAGCTTTTGAAACAGGGCCGTGGGCAGCTACCGCTCTGCCATTCGTTGCGGGCGCGCTCGGGTCCTGGTGTCCGGAAGCCAGCGCTGCCCGGATGCTCTCGGCTCGACATGGAGCAGCCGGATGTTCTTCCGCACGCTCAGCACGTCAGAGATTAGACTACGGGTAGCATTGCGGTACAAAATTTCGGCAGGTGAAAGCGTCAGGAAGTGGTTCGCCCAGCCAGCGCCCAGCGGGCATAACTGCGTGGTGTTACGCGTTTTCTGTTTAGCACGTCTGCCCGCACTTACTTAAAAATTACATCTGCTGCGGTAGGCGATCTGAGCGGTAGCAGCTGCTAGACTTACACAAAAATCTAGGTGTCATATTCCAAAGCGACCTCTCGTTAGACGACCACATCAGCTCCACAGTCAAATCTGCCTATTTTCAGCTTCATAACATTGCTAAAATTAGGGCTTGTTTAGATAAGGATACCACGTCCAAGTTGGTCCATGCATTCGTGACATCTCGTCTCGACTTCTGCAACTCACTGCTTACTGGCCTACCAGCATGTGCGATCAGGCGATTGCAGCTGGTGCAAAACTCTGCAGCTAGGCTTGTCTGTCGTGAGCGTCGCAGTTGCCACATTACTCCACTTCTCGCCGACCTGCACTGGTTACCAGTCAAGCAACGGATTGACTTCAAGGTTTTGTCGCTCACTTTTAGGTCTCTTCATTCTATGGCTCCAGCCTATCTTTCAGAGATACTACCCCATCAGGCAAAGCATCGTACCACTCGCTTTTCGGAATCCAACAGTCTAGAAATACCTCGTACAAACCTTAAATCCTTTGGAGACCGTGCATTTAGCTCGTATGCTCCCACAGCCTGGAACTCCCTCCCGACCTGCATCAGAACATCCCCTGACCTGACCACATTTAAAAGAAACTTAAAAACATACCTATTTAGGACAGCATTTAGTGGGTCCTTGTGATTCGTCCTCGATGTGCTTATGCGTGCTGACACTGTTCATGCTGCCACTAACCACATTTGCATGCTGACCCAGTGCATGTAACCCCTAACCATGTTATTCATTTTGTTTGTTTTTCAAGCATGATTTTACTTACTATTCTATTGCGTATCACTTTGCAGCAAATGTAAAGCGCCTAGAAAGAGATTAAGTTCTCTGAGGGCGCTTTATCAAGTGCAATATTATTATATTATTATTATAAGCCTAGACGGGGTGGGGATAACTCCCGCAAGCGTTCCGCCGCCGACGGCAGTCGAGCTCGGCTACCCTGAATGGCCAAATGCTTGCGACGTTTTAAAGCGGCGGCCGCGAGAAAAGCAGTATTTTCAAAACATTTCAAAATCTTGCCGCCGCAGAAGGCCGTCCGTCGTAGGCCTAAGTGTCGAAAATATTTCATCTCGAGTGGGGACCGAGCCCGCGATCTGTTGGATGTTCTAGCTCCAGGCGTGCCAAGTCGCCGCTGGCGATCTGGGCGTCATCTGCGTGTGCGAGAGCTCGAGTCCTATCAAGGTCTATCTTTTCCGAGGGTCCGCCACCCCGCAGCTGGTTTTGGAGTTGCTTTGGGTATATCCAGAACTCCTTTGCTCGAAGCATTACAATTAAGTGCTAGTCGAGCGATTTTCGCCAGTTAGGCGCATTTTTGCGACACAATCGCCGACATGTCGCGATTTTGTTGGTGCAATGACAATGCTCGCGGCGGCCCACAGATGCCGAGAGGCGACAGATTCGCCGCTCGAGATTTACGGGTGGATGTTTTTTCTTCGGTGCCGAGTTAGCGCTCGGGTAGCGGCGTCTGAAATAACTATTTCCTGGTTTTCCATAGGTATCCTAAGCAGTACTCTAGACGTCTTCAGCAGCGAGTCCTTGCCGAGTTCAAAGCTCTTCCTAATAGCAGTCCAAGGACAAGCTGCAGCGAAGAGATCAGATACTACTAATAAGGAGCCTCGCACAGAACGGCGAAACACCGGAGGGGGGACTGTGAAGCAGCATTAGCAGAACAGAGGAGGAGAGGTGGGAGGGGGAAGGAGAGGGGAGGGGTAGGAGAGGGGGAGGGTAGGAGAGGGGAGGGGTAGGAGAGGGGGAGGCGGAGAGGTGAGCGGCACTGCAGCAGTTCTCCCGCTGCAATGCCGAAGGAGAATACCTGGATCGGTATATGAGGCTAAGCTTGCAGACTCGCTCAACAATTGCTGACATAGTTTTCGCAAGGTATGAACCGCTAAGCTTTAAACCATCAGTCATATTAGTTTTCAACAGACAGAATGGCATCTAAGCGATGATTTGCCGAACTGATGTGACGCTGGCAGGAGGCTGATATTACCAGCAGCAGCAGCAGCGACGGCGGCTGCGGCAACGGTGGCAGCAGCGATGGCGGAGGGGGGCTGGGTCCAATATGATAGGTTTATATATTACTGTAGGCTAATAATGGATATTCTCTGGGAGGTACTGCACTTCTTAAGAAAACAATTTTCCGGCTATATATCCGAGTTTTTGTACGTATTATGATGCATCAATCAGTGTTCAATTGGCTCCTAGCGGTTATTATGGTAGAAATGCCAGGGAAAATCTGCAATGAACCGGACCAATTAGTACAAGAAAGCTAGTAAGATGTAAAACTTATGGTCCGGTAACTAACTATACGTGGAAGGACAAGAGTAAATTCCAATGTTTAGTGACGTACTCAAGCGGCCTTCCGTAAAGCTTCATGGATAGTAGATTGGTCGTCAAATAATGAATTGTCGAAAAGGGTGAGTTGGTAACTTTTTCTCCAATGTCGGGAAGGAGGTCTTGGGCTGAACCCAGGTACGCTCCGAAGGAGACGGTATTCTTTCTCTATAGCAAGAAATTCTTTTCGTTGTGTAGCACCGTAGAAATCTATTCAGATCAGATGTCGATTCAGCCTCGCTTATTTTAATAATTGACATCCATGACGTCATGCACTGCAAGGAGCGAGTAAAATTGGGTTAGCAATGATAATGATAATGCAAAGCAGTAATAATAATGAAAATGAATAATAATGAAAAATGAACATTAATGATGATGATTAAAGCATGCTTATTAATTAGTGATGACATGCACATTGTCTGCATACAGAGGCATGCAAGGGATAACTCACTAGCACCCTGCAAATGCTACGAGGAGCAGGTGCGTTTTTAGCAACTTTTTAAATGTCATCATGCCAGGAAAAACCATGACGTCAGTTGCGATTGAGTTCCAGGCTTTGTGAGCATATGGACAGAAGGCACTGCCTCGAAAGGATTTGAGGCTTGACGAGGCACATTTTGAGGCACAGACAGACGATTTGAGTCAGCCGATCGAGACTATACGAAGCCAGAATAGAAAGTACTTCAGAAAAAGAATACAAAGCACAGCAGAAGATTTGAAAATGCTGGCAAGAATAAGTGGCCTATTGATGATCAAGTCCAGGGGATGTCGAGACGTCTCAGTCGGTAGTGAACCTTTCGCATGCTAATTCGCTTCGATTATTACAATACTTGAGATTATTCGTGGCTCCAACGTCTTAGCATCGAGAGCCAGATATGTTATAGTCTACGGTTGAGACTGTGCGAACTGGCTGTCTTTCGCTGTGTTAATCGCAGTGTTGGGCTTTGGGCATCAAAGTGAGTTGTGAGCTCTGGCTGGTGGTGTGCACATTCAATCACCATAGATGTCGGATGAGACAGCTCTGTCTGAGGACGTAGAAAAGCAGCATCTTTCCTCGAGGTGGAAGGAGCGCTATTTCACGGTCTCGTGCTCTGCTGCTACGTCATCGGGATTCCTGCACGGCAGTGATACCGCGACGTGCGAGTCCTTGGCCTTGGCTTCGGGGCGCCAGCTCTGCCAGGACTCGTCGTGAGTCTGGAAGGACACCCGCCCGCCCGATGTGCAACACGTGACGATGCTCGGTAAACGACTTTAGTGAATGGCTCATTCGTAGCAGCAGCGGGTTCCAGACCTCCTTTATGTAATGTATCTCCGTCTGTAACTCCACAAAGTCATAAAGACTATGTGGGTGTTACGCAGGAGAGTTTTGTATAGCGCACTCACAGCCAAAGCGCCTTTCGGTACGCATTCGGTAGCCAACAGACTTCGTCTCACGCGAAACAAAGAGAAAGTGGGAAGCATAGCTGAATCAGGAGAGCAGTTGAGGCAGCAGCATAGAAGTAGCAGCTCAGGACCGCTAAAAATGATGAGCCATAGTCGGCAGCAGGAGAGTAGTTGTCGTTGTCGCCTCATAGGATCTGAAAGGCGAGGCTACTGAGGATTTCTGTTTGGTTTGAGCCTATCAGCAGCGAGTCAGAGAGTCAGCGAGTCGGAAAGCACGACCGGAAGCCTGACCAGGATGACTAGCTCGCGAAGTCGCAGCCAGAGCACGAGAACGACGGGCCCTGAAAGTGAGTCAGCACGCTTTGCGCTGAGCACATCTCAGTTCGCCGCTCCGCGAGAAGGAGCCAGTACAAGTTGCGAAGAGGCGGTTGAATGTGGCAAATGCCACGTTCACTCCAGGCAAGCACAGAGATAGAGTTCGGCACCGGCTTCACGCGTCTCGTGGCAAAGGCACAGGCTGGCATGCAGGCAACATGAGCTGCAGATGTCTGGCCGGGATGTCACAGATGCAAGGTCCAGCATGGCTGCGGCATTCTCATCTAACCAAGTCCGAGTGGGCAGACTTGACAAGGAGCTGACGGTAGTCGTATAGTGAGGAATCATTTTGTGTAAACATGGCGCACAGATTCCGAGCCAAGGCTAGGGAGCCATGTTCTATGTCACGACCTTGGAAGCTCGGACTTTCGATGCGCACATCGAAGTGACAGCTCTATTTCTATCACCGCAGTGCTAACGGCATGAGCACAGTAAACAGTTCGGCCACGGTCACGACCAAGACCAAGGTCAGCCACGTCAACGAAGGTTAGCTACTATGAGAGTGCTAGCCGCAGTAGATCAAATACTCTATACGCAAGCAGCTTTAGCGATCCAACACCAAAGCGAGGCTACCAGTTTTAACAAATTTTAGGGCATCTTGCCGTGTTCGCATAGGCCAAGCGCTGCAGCGATAACATCCGGCCGGCAGCTGCAGACCCATTTGAATGCCGATCCGTCCATCAGTCGTGACGTCAGCTGGTGATAGACGAACTTGGCACTGCTGCTGAGACGACATGCAGCAGCTCATATATTGCACCCTGGTTGACGCTGAGGCAAAGTGATCGACTTGAACCACGTATTTTTAGGCTCGAGACCTTGCCTGGATAGAGGTTAAGTACTGTTAAAGCACTATAAAAAGTGGCAAATACCTTTTTCATTCTCATCCTTCAATGCTCTCGCTGCCAGTAACGGTGATTGATATACTAAGCCTCAGTCATGCAGACACTACTTCCTGGCGACAGCCAGTGTCCGTACTGAATGACGATAAAACCGAACTTCTTCTCATCGGAAATTTTGAAAGCGAAGCTGTAGAAGGTGCAAATTTTTGCTCTTAGTTTGAGATGCCATGACGAGGCCACGATTGAGTGCAAGCCACTGCGTCTCAGCCCAGGGGTAAGGTGCTCGATCTTTGCGACCCGCGTTGTGGATTCGAGTCCTGCAGTGGGCAACCCTTTACTGACCACTGGAAGCGGTGGTAATAGCCGTGAAGGCTCTTCTGCGGCTATGAAAATGAGGCTGTTAAATCAGCATTGACCCATTTTTTACTGGTGCTCTATTTTCTAGCTGTCCTCTTTGACGATCGTTGACCGGTTTGAGAGTTTCCCTCAGAAGATCACCACCACAGTTTGTCATCGGGTTTGATCCCATATCCGAAACATCTCTCCACCTTCTCACTTCTCTTTTGTACCCCTTCCTCAGGCCTATGCCGCTTCGCTCTTATTCAGCTCACGACCTCATTTCTCTCTCACCTCAAGTCTCCTCTCAGTTCTCTCTCTCTCTCTCTCTCTCTCTCCTCTGTTCTCACCATCTTCTCTCACCATCTTCTCTCATCATCTCATCACCAGAAGCAGCAGCCAGCAATCGTAAGCAAACTCGTGGCCACTGCTTGCAGCTGTCTCCAGAAGCAAGAGTGAATAAACCCAGCAGAGAAGTTACACACGCAGATACACTACAGCAGAAACACGATATCTTTTGCTATGGCCTCTGTCTGTCTGTCTCTCTCTCTCTCTCTCTCTCTCCTCTGTTCTCATCATCTTCTCTCCTCTGTTCTCATCATCTTCTCTCCTCTTTTTTTCTCGCTCTTATTCTCACTCTTTCCCTTAGTCTATGTGTCTCACGTGCCTGTGTTACTCTGTGCTGTCGCTCTCTCCACGCGCTACTCTGTCTCACCGTAGTGTCCCCAAGGACGGCGAGTTCCGTAGCAATAGCCCCCCGGTATGAAGCCGGATGTGGAGCCGGATATGAAGCCTGCCAGGCTGATCGGACGGTAAACTGCAACTAAGGACAGTTTACTCTGCACCGAGTCTCCATGCGAAAGCTGGTTTGGCCCAGTGGTTAAGGCGCTCTCCCCGACCAAGGTCTGGCCGAGGTCGTGGGCTTGAGCCCCGTGGCATATGTGCAGTGCCTATGTAGAGACCAAGTTCTCGCAGGGCATTGTACGAATGAATCGTATTTTTTCAGTCTTCACGACTATGTCCCGCCGCGTCGGTTGCCGTGCATCTCCGACGCAGTCGTCCGTGACTCTGAAACCAGCGGACCCTCTTCCCTACGACGTCAGGCCAGCGTTTCCTCGGAGACTCCCGCAGCCGAGGAAAGCTGTTGGATAAGAAGCTAAGCTACGGTGCTTCGTCTGGTGAGCGAATTCATAGCTCAGGCTTAGCATATGCTGCCACTGGGCCGCAGTCGCCAGCTAGTGAAAGGCATTGCGAGCCTGCTGGGTGGGTGGGTGGGTGTTGGTGGTGGTGCGTGATCGTGCTGCCGGTACAGCAGATGGAGAGAGAGAGCGAGCTCCTCCCTCAAATGCCAGCTCTCAGTGCACCGCCCAGTGCTCATGCTTGGAGAAGCATCAATGGAACGCGCATGCGCGCTCGCCGCTTCTGTATCGACATCGTACGGAAAGCATGCGGTGATCTTAGCCGCAGCCGCGCTGCTCGTTCCTTCGTTCACGCGAAACAGCTATTTGGGGCGGCTGCTCAAATGACCTTTACCTTTAGCCGCCGGTCGTCAATCTTTGCCGGGGGGCCTATGTGCAGCGGCGACACCCGGCTGTCCTCACTGAGCACTTGCTGCGAAGCCGAGAATGGCCCGGCACCAGCTGACTGACGGGGTGCCGCAAGCGGGCAGCAGCATATTAAAACCCAATGAGATTCATTATTTCGGACGATTACTGCGGGTAATGGTGCATTGCAGGTCTATTTGCAGCCTCGATGCCGTGGCTATTACGCACGGACCCATTTCCGATGTGTCCTGTGAGAGTGCAATAACTACTTCGAGTCAAATCTAGCTAGGTGGGTCTCGACGGCAACTGTGACAGGAGCGAAAAAAATGGCGGGCATGTGAAATGTTAGAAGCACGATGCGATGCTGCGCTACAGCGATGCGATGCCAGCGGATAGATTGAGGTTGAGGCACTACGCCTGAGGATAGCGAACGAAAGCTGTGAAAGGAGTGAAAGCTCGTGCTACATTCTGTCTTGCTGAAAGCAGGCAATGCTGCATAAGATGCTGCTCGCAAAGCTTGTGGCAGCGATGTCTCAGCTTTGGTTAGGGTAAGCGAATTCGACGTGAATACATTAAAGTTTGAGAAAAGAAAGACATATCCATACTGTTCTTAGCCTGCATTTGAGACGAAACCACATGCAAGCACAAAGAAAACACTTACACAAGCAAGCGCACATGCGAAGAGTGCACGCATGAAAAAGCGTTCAGTCAGTTGTACACGAAAACACGTAATAATGATAATAATAATAATACATTTATATAGCACCCTCAGAGAATGAATCTCTTTCTAGGCACTTTACAGATGCTGTACAGAAAGCAATACCAAATGATTGTTGGTAGCTTCTGTAAGCAGCAGGCACAGTGTAAGCAGGCATACGCATACGAAGGACGAATCGCGAAGACCCACTAAATGATGTACTAAACAGGTGTTTTTTGAGTTTCTTTTAAAGTGTAGTCATTTGAGGGGACGTTGTGACGTGCGTTGTTAGTGAGTTCCAGGCTTTGGGAGCATACAAACTAAAGGCGCGGTCTCCAGCGGTTTTGAGGTTCGTGCCAGGTGTGGCTAAACTCTTCGAGGCAGAACAGCGGTTTGTACGATTCTTGGCCTCGCGGGCGAGTGGTTTTGATAGGTCGGCTAGAGCCAGATAGTGAAGGGACCTAAACGCAAGTGACAGAGCCTTGAAGTTGATGCGCTGCTTGATTGGTAGCCAGTGCAGGTTGACGAGAAGCGCTCTGATGTGGCGACTTCGCCGCGACTGACACGCTTCTGCACGACTGACGAGCCGAAGCTACACAGTTTTGCACCAGCTGTAAGCGCCTGATTGAAAGATACAAAACTAAGCCTGCACATTACCTCGTCACATTACATAGGTGCTGACATACCCGCAGAACGTCACGACCCGACGGTGATGAGTTCGAGTCATGCAGCAGGCTAACCTTAATCGTACGTTTCGAGCGAATTTTTTTGCCGCGATGAGTCTTCAACCATCATAGAAACGAGGCTTTCAAATGTTGCCCCTCATAACACTGTTCTCAATAATCTTTCTCGACGCAGATAATTCTGATTGTTAAGCCTGCCCTTCGTTGATGATAAACTCGCGATGCCGTGGTCCTAACTAGGTTTGCAGCTCATCGGAGGCACGTCGGACTGAATATTAGATGGGAGAATTGTGTGCGAGGATTCTTAGGCCTTAGTTCAATGCGTGCAACCTTGTTTGGATACTGCGAAAGGTGCCAGTGCTGAACTGCGAACTTTAGCTGAACTTCTCGACGCTCAGCGTCGAGAAGCAGACGCTGGACTGGCACAAGCGGCCATGGCGCCGCAATGAGTCAGGCTAATGAGAGAAATAGCAGCTGCCTGCTCTCACAAAGCTCTTGCTAGAGCGGTTGCTACATTTCGAGGGGCTGCAGAAAACCTTGCCCAACACCGCTATACCGCTATGCCGCAATGCGGCACGGCCTCATTCGGCAGATGGCCGAGCTGAACCATTTGCTTGACCTTAAAGCTACCACCAGACCCAGGGACTACCGCTGAAGCTAAGCAGAGAAAGACAGGCTGTTTGCTAATCACACTCCAGTCAACCGCAGTAATCAGGATGGTGTGAAACCGCAATGCTTTTTTTTTACGGTAACAATGATTTTTGCAACGGCCTCATTACTTATTAGCGTAGCTAGCTACCGCTCCAAATTGAGCAGCAGCAGCAGCAGCTAATCTTAATTCGTGTGTGCTACGAGCCGCTGGAAACTTGCATGTTCTCGCAACAGTAATAAACATTCATATATACCACTTCTTTTCCCGCATTCAGCGAGGGATGATGGAGAGAGAGAGTTGAGCATCACGTGAGCAGACCACGTGGCCGTGATCGCCAAACTAGATGCAGCTGCATATCTTTCAAACTAAGGTCTCGTACTAGCCGTGCAAGCCTAACAATGCTGACTCGTGAGCCTGTCTTTACACGGTTAACCTGGACTCGATGTTTGGTTTAGTCTAAGGACACTGCCTGTCTGTTCTCACCTGGAGTGAAGGGCCACCTGGGCCTGAGTCCAGGAGGTAAGGTGCTCGTTCTTCACGACCAAGGTTGTGGGCTCGAGTCCTATAGTGAGCGATCGATCCTTAACTGCTCACTGCAAGCGGTAATAATAGCCATTAGGGCTCTTCTGACGAGCTATACAAATGAGGCTGTTAAATCAGTTAACCTTTTTCGCGACAGTTTGCTGACATGTCAAACAGCCAAAATCGTCTGCCGAATATATACACAGAGAGAGAGAGAGAGAGAGAGAGAGAGAGAGAGAGAGAGAGAGAGAGAGAGAGAGAGAGAGAGAGAGAGAGAGAGAGAGAGAGAGAGAGAGAGCACTAAAATCACTCGAGATGATGTGTAGTAACTCTCAATAGAAAGAAGATAATATCGTGTGCCGTCTGCGGGAGTTGAACCGACGACCGCCGAGACAAGCGGCGAGAGTTACATAAATTTGATCACTTCGACCGACTTTATTTGTATAGTATCAACCAAGCACTGCGACCGGTTGAAGATCTTTGGAGCTGCTAGTTCAGCCTCACTTTAACGGCCAATATATACACATGCATGTCTTAGTATGCATAGTCTTAGTCTTAGTCGAGTAAATGTATAGCGCCTAGGAAGAGATTGAGTTCTCTGAGGATGCTTTATCAAGTGCATTATTATTATTTTTATTATTAGCACGTCTTAGTCTGGTCAGACCAGGCCAGCTAGCTTCAGTCGCATAGATATCGACATCTGCTTTGACCCGCTGGTTAAGGTGCTCGCCTCGACCGAGGTTCAGGTGAAAGTATTTGAAGGCCAAGGTCATGGGCTTGAGCCTACGTGGCTTATGTGAAGCGCCTGGGTAGAGATTAAGTTCTATTAAGGCACTATACAAATAAATTATAATATCCTAGACAAACTGATGTACGAGTATGCCCCAGCACTAAAACACTTAAAAATATTTGCTGCACGGCAGCGGTTAGGAGTGCTGGGCAATTGCCAGCCAGCCAATGAGCGTTTCTTCTCAACATTTCCAGCTCTTTGAGGCACCACAACTCTACGTTTGTGAGCATTCGCAGAGTGAAGAGGACTGCACGAGACTCGTAGTGTCTCAGCACGACTCGTGCCTCGGACGTGCTAGCCGATCGATGATTGCCTTCGTTTGTTCACTTCTCAGCCGAGTGGTGTGGGTCTCGGAGGCGTCAAAATAGCTTATTAAACGAGCGGGCCGGCTGGTTGGAGGCAGGGTTTCATCCGCAGCTGCCTCCTTTCCTCGCTGCCCCCCAGCCGAAACGGCTCTTCTCCTACGGCCGCAAATGGGCTACTGCGGCGGCGGCTGCTGCGAGTCTTGCTTATCACCGAGCAGTAATTGCTTTTCCTGCTGCCGCATTGCCGGTATTGTTTCAGCTGGCCGTCGTGCTGAGCGCTCGCCCAAGCCAAGCGAAGACGAGCAGGCTTATTTGCAAGCGGCGCGAACAACCCTCGGGCGGCCCTCGGACGCCGAAGGGCTACCTACCCACGCTTCTTCGAGAGTGCTCCGGTCGCGCTCAGCAGCACATCTCGGCGATGCCCCACTCGCGAACGAGCGCTGAACGTGGCCGCTGTAGAGAGTCAGTGACGCTCCTCCCCCTCCTCCGCAGAGAGCTCGACCAATGAGCTGAGCAGCGCAGTGGTTCGGGATGCTCTCGCGAGGATGTGAAGGGTGCAACGGGCGGGATCGTCCGCAACGCTTGCCCTCGATGGCCTCGATGGTGTCGCTGCTCTACTGCGAGATTGCAGAATTGGGTCGGAGTTGGCTTCTGGGAAACATAGGTAGAGCGATCGGGTAATAACAATAATAATAATAATATTGCACTTGATAAAGCGCCCTCAGAGAACTTAATCTCTTTCTAGGCGCTTTACATTTGCTGCAAAGTGATATGTAATTGAACAGTAAGTAAAATCATGCTTGAAAAACAAACAAAATGAATAATATGGTTAGGGGTGACATGCACAGGGTCAGCATGCAAATGTGGTTAGTGGCAGCATGCACAGTGTCAGCACGCATAAGCACACCAAGGACGAATCACAGGGACCCACTAAATGCTGTCCTAAAAAGGTGTGTTTTTAAGTTTCTTTTAAATGTGGTCAGGTCATGGGATGTTCTGACGCAGGTCGGGAGGGAGTTCCAGGCTTTTGGAGCATACGAGCTGAATGCACGGTCTCCAAAGGATTTAAGGTTTTAAGGTGAAGCGTTCAGGCAAACATCTTTCTCATGCCTGAGCGCTTAATTGCCATCTTAGTTGCCCCTTTCTCTCATCGATCTGATGCGACGACTGACGCTGCAGACAGGTGAGAATGCAGCGCATTTGCGTCATCAGAGTCCTTCGTCTGTATAAGAGGGAACCCAAACAGTAGCGAACTCATGAAACTGCAATGGTAAGGCGACAGTGAGGCGAAAGATCTGAACAAAGGCTCAGTTTGGCATGTAACTGTCGCGGGGCAGTTCAGCGGGCGAGAGGCGTAGGCCCAGGTGCACTCAGCTCAGGCTGAGCTACTCTCAGGCTGCCCAGACTATTTAGGCCATGAACTACTTGCCCGTCGCACATTTTTGGAAACACATTTGGCACAGATACCTCTTAAGCGCACCGGATGCAGAAATGCGAAACGGCGGCTTCTTGCTGGTCAACGGAGGCGAATAGCTTACGATCATGGTTGCTATGGCCGTCTTCGAGATGCAGAGCGTCTTCGATACGCAGAGCCGTGAACGTAGCTCTTCTGTGGCTGCCAGCTGTGCTGCATCTGGTAAAAACTGGCCGCCTTGGCTGCTCTGGCGTTTTCGTTCGAGACGTGATATTTCGCTCAGCTTGTGAAACATTCAGAGCCACCGGGTGCTAAGTGGCGCAAGAAAACTAGGCCACTCGATGAATTGAGTAGAGGCAATCCCCGCTACAAGAGTCAGGTCCATAAAAGCTAAGCGAAATACAATGGCTTCCTTAGCTTGCAGAGGTGGTCGAAAGCCAAAAGCGAGCGGGCAGGCCAGGCTCTAAGAAGTTTTGAGTAATGAAGCACCACCGAACACACGCGAGCACACACACACACACACACACACACACACACACACACACACACACACACACACACACACACACACACACAGTCTACTTCAGGTATAAGAATATTAGATATAGAATATTAAATATACTGCGTGTATGTGTGTGTGTGTGTGTTTGTGTGTGTGTGTGTGTGTGTGTGTGTGTGTGTGTATGTAGTTGGGTACTGTGAATGACTGGTAGTTAATAGCCGCTAGCTCGAGATCGGGTGTGGATGCAGAATGGGTGTTTCTTCTGCTGCTGCTTAAAATAACCAACAGCTAGTTCACACTGTCATTTGCAGTCTGCCGCTCCTTCCAATGTCAGAGTGACAGAGCTCTCGCGGGATATCAAAGTAAACTTATAAATTAATTGAGATTTGTGGTTAAGCAGAGCTCAAATTCGATGAGTTCAGCTACGTGAGTTCAAGTGGGATGTGCAACCAAGGCACATGGCTCTTAAGATGTTGCATTTTTTAACTATTCATGGTGGTCCATGATTAAAAGCTAGGGCTTAGCTTTTAATGACTAAAGCTTGGATGGCTAGCATTTAAGTAAAGGGTGACCTCAGGAGCTGGACGCCTTGTTCCAATGTCAGTTTTGTGCAAAACCCGACAAAAGGTAACACATTCATGTATGAACGTAATAAACCATAGGTAAAACAGTCAATCAATGTGGTGGCAGCTGTGGGACCTAGTGCTAGGAACTACAGCAAAACTAAATTCCCGCCAACCTATACCATCTATGCCCCTGTTGCTGTCCAAAAGAGCTAAAGGAGGAAAAGAGGTAAAGACATAGACATTCGGTATCGCTGGTTAAACGACAGACAGCAGACGTCGGCAAGCTTCTTAACTACTCTATCTGCGTTCACAGATGCTGGACATCTTACCACCTGACAAAAGAAAGCAAAAGCTTGCTGATTTCATGCAATCTCCATTCCATACTCGTGTCAGCAAGTGGCTTCACGGTGAGCAGCCAAAGTTATATTATTAGACGTTTCGCGCTTTAGAATTGCACGAGTCCCTATCTCTCGGTCTCTGTCTCTCTCTCGCAGAGTTGCGGATGCATGCAATGGAGAATGGCAGTCACTTCGCACACAGATTCGTCTAAAGAGGCGAGAAGATCGCAGCATGGAAAGCCGGAAGTCCTGAAGCTGCAGCTGCTCTGAGCAAGCTATAAAGAGTGACGATGCGCTTCAGAGCGACGATGCGCACATCGGCCGAGAGGTGCCGCAGTTTCCGGAGTTTCACAACTCGTTGAAAAGCCTTGACAGGAATCTGCAGATGATCAAACTCATTAATAATTTTTAGATGATATTATCAACTGTAGGCTTGCCCTCGAGCTTATTTCGCTACGAGAACAGGCAACAGTGCATTCATGACTTTGGCTTAAATAGATAAAATCGCCTCAGGCCATTCGCAACGCTAGAGAAGAAGGCTTAAATGCAGCGGTTGAGTTGAGACTGCTTAGCGCCCGCAATCGCAGACAATTGGTAACGGGTCAATGACCGACGGAAATTTAGACCCGGACATCTCTGTGCAGATTGTCTGTGGGCCACTTAAGCTCTATCTACAAAATAAAGCTCACCCGCTGATCGCTGAGAGCTGCTAGACGGTTGGATGCTCGATCTAGATTGCTGCTAGGGTCATCTGAGCGCAGTTCCATCCATTAGTTAACCTATGGTTGCTAACAGAGGTAAGAGAAGGGAGTTGTAGTCCATTCTGCCCATCAGCGTTGCAACAAAGGATCGCTCTCGAGCCCGGGTGGCGTTTTGAAAGGGCGGCGTGCTAAATCAGTAAGAATTAGTACCAATGCTCATTATTTAGGGCTCCTGAATCGTAGCCGCTAGCTAGGAACCGCGTAATCCACGGCCGAAACCGCATAAAGAGTCAACGCCACCAGATAGGTAGCGAGTTCGCTTCCAGAGTGTGCATTGGCATGTAGGCTCCAGGGCCACGGAGCTGTCTGTGTACGGCATGGCCGCTGTTGAGCGACTATAACCCCGCCCCGCCCCCCCCCCCTGCGAAGTCGCTGACAAATACTTCTCTTGGCCCAGTTCTGTCCGGACGTGGATGCCGCGCATGCATCGCGTCTGTAACAGTACGCATGGGCGATGGTGCAGAGCCCCGCCCCAGGGCAATGGACGCGGGTGGCTGCTTTCTCCTGCTGCACGCTAATATAGCTAATCCGGCTGAGAACGCGACTTCTGCCGGCGTGTACGCGTCTGCTCGCTCGACGGACCGCCTCCCGGGCGCCTCGGGTGAAGCCTAGCTGGCCTCAAATCAGCTAATCTATCTTGCTCAAATGTCTAGCAAGCCTCAGACCATTTGGAGAACGAGCCCTCAGTGCAATTGAGGGCTCCAAAAGCACGGAACTCACTGCCGAGTGTGGCGTCACAATATCTGCTAGCTTAAGACATTTAAAAATAAACTGAAAATCCAGCTCTTCTCCACAGCATTTGTGGGTCCGCCTGGAGCATCCTGATTTTCTGATTACATGCTATCGCTAGTAAATTGACACGCTTTCTTGCGAGTGTACGTGCAATGCCCAGGGAAGAGGGCCATGTGTTCGCTTAATCATTATTAGCACTTCGACTGATGCTGGCACTGACTAATAGCCAATCATTCTATTGTACTCTGCAACAGGTCAGAAACGTATTGCAACTATCGACTGGGAAAATCCGGTTGGCAGTCTATTTCCGGCGCATCAACTTGGAATGCACTAGCAGCAGCCGTTCAATTTGATATAAAGTGCCCCAATCTAGTGAAGCCGCGGGAGGCCGGACGAAGTCGGCTGCAGCCGTCGTCCCAATCCGGCAGTTCACCGAGCGCTGTTGGCCAGCTTTCTGACCAGTGCAGAATTTTCCGAAAAATGAAGTTCTCACGAGCGTCGAATAAGGAGACTTACAAATCCATGAACTATTGAAAGCAAATCTGATTTTGCATGGGCTTACTGATATCTACATGTTTTCCGCTCGTACCTGCGACTCAGATGGCATGCAACTGTCAATCGTTTTCGGGCCTCCCGAAGCAGCCTTTCGCATATGTTGTTCTCAGCTCCTCGAAAAATAAGTTGTCAGCGGTGGCATCCTTTTCCCCCATGTACAAAATCTTCTTTATTTCAGATTTTTCCGACCTCACTTCGATTTTCTAGAAATTGCCCCTCCCAGTAGTAGATGATTTTAACATTAATTTGGATTCTCTAGCTGACCCCTTAATCCAGTCCAATCTTGCAAACTAGCTGGCTAGCAAAAGAATTTAGCTAGCTCCTTAGTTCTGTCTCGGCTAGATTGTCGCAACTCCCTTTTCGGCTGGGCAACCGAAAAAAGCTACTAGGCCATCGAAGCTGGCGAAGAATATGACTGCAAGGCTATTTTACAAATCCCAGAGGTTTGATCTAGTGTCTCCTTTGCTGAAACAGTTTGGATGGCTGCCGGTTGATAAATGAATACAGAGCAAAGATCTTACACTGACCCACAAGGCCCACTACGGCTTGGCTCCTCCATACCTAGCTGAACTGCTGCACCAGTTTCAGCCTCCTCGTGCCCTAAGGTCCTGTATGGACAATAAATTAGCTGTTCCATTCCTCCGCTCAAAGACCGTTGGCGCCAGAAGCTTTTGCACTTCAGGTCCTAGACTAT
Organism: Cristatella mucedo; assembly: GCA_009760855.2. Lineage (NCBI taxonomy): Eukaryota > Metazoa > Bryozoa > Phylactolaemata > Cristatellidae > Cristatella > Cristatella mucedo. Next base: position 4,554,399 of record WPIO01000008.1, on the reverse strand, counting down.
GTAACTCATTTCCACAACGCTTACGCAACGACAACTGCTCTCCTGCTGCCAACTATGGCAATCCTTTCCAGTGGTCCTAAACCGCTACTTCCATGCTACTCACTGTCTCAACTGCTCTCCTGATTCACCTATACTTCCCACTTCCTCTTTGGTGCGTGAGATAAAGTGTGTTGGCTTCCGAATGCGTTCCGAAACCAGCATAGGCTGTGATTTCGCTATATAGAACCTCTTCAGCGTAACACCTACATAGTCTTTGTGGCTTTGTGGAGTAACAGATGGAGATAAATGACATTACATAGGTGTTTACTGCCTATAGTAGCCTCTTTTGCCTCGATCTGGCGCATGGCTTTATCCTTTATAGGCCTTCTATAACAGCCGGTTACAACTGTTGGGCGTACTCACAGAGAAATCGAACTAAACTCACGGGCGAGATTAAAAATCTAGTGCCCTGGCGAGATGGCCTACGACATTTCATTACTGGTGCCTCCGGTAGCGTTCTATACACATCGGACCATATTTAAGAGTCATTGCAGCAGCCGTTGCTAAGTGAGTGCCAATGAGTATTATCCTTCGGCGGTCTGTACAAAGCAGAATGGTTTCGATGCCGAAGAGAAGTCGCCGGTCATCGCCTCTATCGTAAAGGGCGACGTTGATTGGTCAGTTCCCACTGTAGCCGCACTGCTTACTGCAACACTCTAGCATCTGCTCAAGGCCGTTGACTTGCTGTGCGAACAACATGTTAAGACGAGAAGCAATGTAAAGAATACACGATGACAGTTCAACTTGTCGCAGATAAATATAGCCAAACTGACAGTGATAGTGTACTTCTCACACCTAAAATGGCTCAGGTCAAATAAAGGCATTGCAAAACAATGCCTAGTTCTAGCGGCAACTACTTATGAAACCTCTTTCTACGCATACAAGCAATCTTTGGCATAAAATGAGCAAGGAAAGTGAAATTTTTGCTGCCAGAGAGACCTATTAAAAGTTGGGAATGAATGAGCAACTAAATTCAATCCGTTTGTAGAATAACCCAAGGGAACCTATCTCTTCCCAGGTGCTTCACTTTTGCCGCAGGCCTAGAACCTGATCGTGCTCCCTTTGCAGCAAATGCAAAGTGCCTAGAAAGAGATTTAGTTCTCTGAGGACGCTATATGAAATGTATTATCTTTATTGTTATAACCCGCGATGCGAAAGGGAGCAGGCTATATTCGAGAGAATGTTCGTACGACTAATACTACTGCTAACAATAATAATAAGACATCTTCTGAGACCTAAGAGAACTATATCTCTTTCAACGCACTTTGTGCATGCTCCAAAGAAAGGGAATCGATTGATTAGTGATAGTAAGCATAGTGAGTCTCATAAGCCAAGATGGGATGAACCAAAGCACGGACTAACTGATTGTGGCATCCCCCGATTAAGAAGGAGGCCTGAATTTTCTGCAATGATACGTTGCTGAAAGTAGGCAGACGACTGTGGAGCCAAAGTGGTCATTCAGAGTAAGGTCGCTGTGGGGCATGACACCCAGATTTCACGCAGACGCTACAGGAGTGAGATATAATGGCGAAGCACCTTTTAAGGGATTGGTTTTCCAATGTCTGAGCCCATATCTAGCGAATTCCCGAGTAAGACTAGGTTTGAAAATCTCTAGTAAATTGATGTTATGGTCATTTTATTTGAATAAGTTTGGTACGATCAAACTGCGAACGTTGGCAATAGATGCACTAAGGGATTTGAGAGAGTTCGACGAGTTGGAGGAGGGCAGGGAGGAATCGAGCCATCAAGGTGCATCTGTGTGTCGTCTTCATAAAAAATAAAAGTCTAGATTGTTCTTGGCAAATACATCGGCAAGAGGGAAAGTATACGCGCATTGTTAAATGAAGTGGACCAAGCACAGATCCGGGTGGAGTACCCCATCCTTTGAAGGCTTCTCCTAGGACCGGTGCCCACTGACACGAACCACTCTTTAAAGTCTCCTACTTTGATAGGACCTAAACCAGTGAAGTACACTGCAGTGCTAGTGGTGCCCACGAGAGATGAATTATATAGTCTTCGTGATCAAAAGCTGCTGAGATATCCAGCAAAACAAGCAGAGAGACTCTACGAAGGAAGTCAGAATTCCTGAATAGGTCTTTACACATTCGTAACAGCACTCACTTTTTTTTCTGTCGTGAGCGTCGAGGTTCATACATCAAACCACTCCTCGCCGACATGCACTGGCTCCCAGTCAAGCAACGTATCGACTTCAAGGTTTTGACACTCAATTTCAGGTCCCTTTATTCTTTGGCTCCAGGCTACCTATCAGATCTACTCTCTCACCAGGTTCAGCATAGTACACCCCCCCCCCCCGCTTTTCGGATCTCAAATCCTTAGGAGACCGTGCCTTTAGCTCACACGTACGCTCACAGAGCCTCACAGAGCTCCTGCTCCTGCGCTGCATCGAACCCTCTCCTGACTTGTCCCCATTTAACAAAATAATACAAATGCATCTATTTATGACAGCATTTAGTGGGTCCCTGTGACTTGTCCTTTATGTGCACATGCGTGCTGACACTGTGCATGCTGCCACTGACCACACTTGCGTGCTGATTCTGGGCATGTCACCCTTAACCAAGTTATTCTTGTTGTTTATTGAGCATGCTACCACTAACCATTCGATCGTGCTTCCTTTAAAGTAAATATAAATTGCCTACAAAGAGATTAGGTTCTCCTAGGGCGCTATGTCAAATGCATTATTATTTTTATTATTATTAGCACTAAATTTATGGAGTGACTAGCTCTAAAACTTACTTATTTGAAACCAGCTTTCCGGGTATGAAGATCTGCTATAAGAGCTTTACTGGTCAACCACAGCTCGTTCCAATACATTTTATTGGACCGGGTAGTGGAGGGAGACTGGGCGGAAGTTGCTTAAGTTCTCCTCGTCTAGTGCTGCCTTTTTAATGAGTGGCCCAACAACAGCTTTTTTGAAGAATGCAAGGGAAATACTTAAGATTAATTACATATTTATTATGTTAGTTCTGCAGGGCAGCATTAAGTCTATGCATCTAAGAAGAAGAATAGTGAGTATTGGAGCATTATAGTGAGTATATAGTGCACTGGTATGGCCCAGTGGTTAAGGTGCTCGCCTTTGATGACGAAGGTAAAGGTGAATGCATTTGATGACCGAGGTCGAGGTGAATAATAATAATAATAATAATAATAATTCACTTGATAAAGCGCCCTCAGAGAACTTAATCTCTCTCTAGGCGCTTTACATTTGCTGTAAAGTGAATGCTTTTGATGCAGGTCAGGCCTTTGAGCCTTGCGGCGGCATATGCAAAGCGCCTGAACAGAGATTAGCTCTCTAAGGGGGCTATACAAATGAATTATATTTATATTTATATGTATATATAGGGTCTAGAGGGCTAGAAAACTTCTGCGACTGGGAGATGAAGCCATTAGTGGCAAGCTGTAGGGTGGAGATTGAGGTCAGTAAGGTCTGTAGTAAACCTCTATCGGGTGCTCGTTATAGGTTTCCACTCAGTTATTCACGAGCTGACGGAAGAACCAATTGCTTGTCTACTTGCGGTCATTGGGCGAACAAAGTGCCTGCAAGTCAGAATATCCAAAGTAATTATAATATTGGAATCGCTACAATTAATTTCACGAATGTACGAGTATACTGAGCGTGTACTTTATTGTCTAGTTTATTGTAACTTTGCGTTTCATTCGTGCCTTACATGCGGGATCGTTTCCATTCTGAGGCGAAATCTTATTTCGGCTTTCGGTGACATGGCAGGCGGCCCCGTGGCTGCTTAGTATTATGAATTATAGATAAACATTATTTTCTCTCTGTTGGAAACCTGATCTGGTTATTGGAGAGTTGTGTCCTTTTTCTAGTTGGACGCACTTTCCGCTCTGCCCATTTTCAGCAGCCCTGAGCAGCCAACCAGTGCCAGGGCGGTGGTACAGAGCGATCGTACAGAGCGGTCATACAGAGCGATCATACAGAGCGATCGTACAGAGTGGTCATACAGAGCGATCGTATATAGCGATCGTACAGAGTGGTCATACAGAGCGATCATACAGAGCGGTCATACAGAGCGGTCATACAGAGCGGTCATACAGAGCGATCGTACAGAGCGGTCGTACAGAGCGGTCGTACAGAGCGATCATACAGAGCGATCATACAGAGCGGTCGTACAGAGCGATCATACAGAGCGGTCGTACAGAGCGATCGTACAGATCGTATCGAGCATGAGAACGGAGTGGACCAGCACGAAGGCTGCGTGCACTAGCTGCTAGCGGTCAAACTGGAGTCTAGTTGCCTTGTCTCGGACTGCGAGGCATCTGCAGCCTTGTTTAGAGCTTAGCTAAATCGTGGCTGCGCTTCTACCGCTGCGGTGGCGGCGGCAGCGGCGGCAGCAGCAGAACAAGACGGGCAAGAACTCTACTATGCGACTTGTTTGTTCTTGGAGCATCTCGCTGCACTCCGAATGAACAGCCTTGAGAGTGCATCGGTGCATCGAGAGCGTTCGGCAGCGTTCGATACTATTGAAGACCAATTAAGTCCTTCTCGAGCGCCTCACTTCACCCATGGGCATCGCTGGCACAGCACTGCAACGATTCAGGTCCTATCTCAGTGGGAGACTCCAGAGTATTGATGCGAACGGACAAAGATTATCCGATGAGCCAGTTAAGTACGGCCTCGTACCTCCGGGCTCTGAGCTCTCTCCGCTTCTTTTCCCACTTCATACTCTGCCTATTGCCGATATGATCTACAAGCGCAATCTAGAATTTCACTTCTATGCGGATGACAGTTTGTTATACATTTGCCTTGATCCCTCCCAGCCCTCGAGCACGTCTATTTCTTTGCACACCCCTGCTGTATGTATTAATGGCATCCACACATGGATGGCAGCAAATATTCTTAAATGGGATGATGATACAACTAAATAGTTATGGGCAAACCAAGTGTGATTCGGAAATTGGGAAACCTAACGCTCAAAATTGGCTCCGCCAGCACATCTGTTGAATATGCACATAATCTATGCGGCCTGTTACAAAGTGACCTTTCGTTAGACGACCACATCAGCTCCATAGTCAAGTCTGCCCTCTTTCAGCTGCATTGCATTGCTGACATTCGGGCTTGCTTAGACAGGGATACTACATCCAAATTGGTCCACGCATTGTGAAATCTCATCTTGACTTTTGCAACTCAGTGCTTGCTGGTCTAACGGCCTGTGCAATCAGGCACTTGCAGTTGGTGCAAAACTCTGCAGCAAGGCTCGTCCGTGAGCGTCGAAGTTGCCACACCAGACCACTTCTCACCGACCTGCACTAGCTCCCAGTCAAGCAGTGCATCAACTTCAAGGTTCTGTTACTAACTTTTAAGTCTCTTCCTTCTGTGGCTCCAGCCTACCTATCATAGCTACTTCACACCAGGCCAAGAAGCGAACAACCCTACGTTCTTACTCGAATCTTTTAGCTATACCACGAACCTCAAAACCATTGGGACCGTACCATTGGTCTGAATGCTCCCAAAGCCTGGAACTCACTACCGACGTACGTCACAATGTCCGCTGGAGTGAAGACATATAAAAAGAAGCTTTAAACACACTTCTTTATTACAGCAATTAGTGGGTCTTTGTAATTCTTCCTTTTTGAGCATATGCGTGCTTACAACACTAGCCTGCTAGTTTCGCATGTTGCCAGCAATCATTTGGTAATGATTCTACACAGCATCTGTGAAGTGCCCAGAAAGAGATTCATTTCTCTTAGGGCGCCTTACAAATGTATTATTGTTATTATAATTATTTGATAGCGAAGCATAGGCTGGCATGGCAGGAGTATGTACTGCCAATACTTCTCTCTGCCTCCGCTGTTTTACCTCGCCGCAGCGGCAGTTCTATTTTTACGGCAGAAAGGTGGTTCACGTCGGGCTCCTGTTTTGCTAACTTGAATGCCAGTTTACGAGTAGGAAATTTCCTGGTCGCCAAAATTGCACGCTCTGACGAGGTTACCTGCACAGAGATAGCAAGAGAGAGAGAGAGAGAGAGAGAGAGAGAGAGAGAGAGAGAGACAGACAGAGACAGAGCGACAGACAGACAGACAGAGAGAGAGAGACAGAGAGAGAGAGAGAGAGAGAGAGAGAGAGAGAGAGAGAGAGAGAGAGAGAGAGAGAGAGAGAGAGAGAGAGAGACAGAGACAGAGACAGAGACAGAGACAGAGACAGAGAAAGCAAAGAGAGAGAGAGAGAGAGAGAGAGAGAGAGAGAGAGAGAGAGAGAGAGAGAGAGAGAGAGAGAGAGAGAGAGAGAGAGAGACAGAGACAGAGACAGAGACAGAGACAGAGACAGAGACAGAGACAGAGACAGAGACAGAGACAGAGACAGAGACAGAGACAGAGACAGAGACAGAGACAGAGACAGAGACAGAGAAAGCAAAGAGAGAGAGCAAATAGAGAGAGAGAGAGAAAGAAGGAGAGAGAGAAAGAGAGAAAGAGAGAGAGACAGAGATAGAGAGAGATAGATAGAGATAGAGAGAGAGAGAGAGAGAGAGAGAGAGAGAGAGAGAGAGAGAGAGAGAGAGAGAGAGAGAGAGAGAGAGAGAGAGAGAGAGAGAGAGAGAGAGAGAGAGAGAGAGAGCGAGAGAGAGAGAGAGACTCTCGAGGACATTGGCGGACGATGATTGGCCGATGATCTGGACGAGAAGCTGTGGACTAACGTGCCCTCCCAGTGTTAACGCAGGCGCATTGTGATTGCTCGACATTCACGAGCGTTTGTAACTCTAGACTATTTGCATCACTATTTTCTGGCTCAATGCGCCGCGAGTTGTATTCGGTAGAATAGCATTAACTGCGTAACTGCGATTTCCCTTCAATATATTTAAGGCGTCTACTTAAAATAGCATCTATTTAAGCATTCAGCTTCGGCGGCGGGGGGGGGTGGGGTGGGGGCTTTAGAGAGAGGCTTTCGTGCGCTGGTATCTATCGCGGATGTTGACGGAATGAGGGAAAATATTATTCAGACTCTGCGCTGTTTGGAGGAATAAAGGTTCGCACGTCGTCGAATGCACGAAACAGCAGTAATGTTTTTCTATAGGGTACAGCCTGCCAAGAGATGTTTTTCGCTCCGCACTCTTCTCACCACAGCGATTCCTGTACTTCGTATGATGTGGTCAGAGGAAATGAAATGGAGGCAAGGTCTTCAGCCTGGTATTCCGATCGCCAGTCGACGCGCGAAAACTATTATCGCCAATGTCTTCGTTCCGACTTTGTTCCGTTTCGTTCGACTGGGCGCAGCTCGTTTCTCGCTCAACTTCCAAAGAAAACCTTCTGGCCTCTGACCCGGTTGAGGAGCCGTGCATTGGCGAGCTCGCGCCGAGGTATCTCCTGACCTGCCGAATAAAAGCAGAGCTGGATTGCGCTCTCTGAAAGGCGGGTTATCACTAATGCCCCCACACTGCCTATCTGGCATTAGTCGTAAGCGCGCCTATAACTGAAAACATATGTAGTCGAACTACTTATTTCAGAAGCAAGGTTGACGTTAACCTTCAAACAGAATAACTCAAATTTACCGACTCTGCGCTTTGTGGTTAGCGGGCGTGGAGCTAGCGGCTGTGGTCTCTGCTGGCGTTATTCGGCTGCTGGAGCCACATTTGAAAGCCGCTCTTTGGGGCGGAGATGCGAAAAGGGTCTTAGCGGGCGCCAACGAGAGGAAGCGCCATTGCCGTGCGGGACGCGAACCTGCGAGGTCGCGGTTTGGACTCCGTTCGTGTTCTACAAGAATACAGTCACGTTATTTACTTCCATTGAAATACCGCAGACTCTTGCCTCGCAGTAGATTTGCGAACCTTGTTCCTTGTGCTGTCGCAACTATAACTTTGACATTCTCTCTCTAACGCATACTTTAAGTGTGCATGTGTGCATACATGTACTTGAGTACATATTTACTTGCACAAGAAAAAGTACTGTCTTCGTACCGGGTTACTTTCTGCACAGTGGCAAATTTGTAAGCCAGCGACGTGAGATTTGGAATAAATGCTGGCCTTGAAGAGTTCTACAGGATCCCAGGTTGTCTAAACTATAAGTTTCGTAAGTACAGCTGCACGTGTCTCCAATGTCCTTGAACTTGGATTTTATACACAGGCATGCACAGTTGACATGTCAACAATTTTTATTTTTATTTTAGATATGGCTCCTTTAGAACTCGGTGTATTGCATCTTTTGAGGGCATTAGCATATTTTTACACTGCGTGGTGGAATGTCTGTTGGTTTTTACCCAAAAAGCCATTAAAAAAAAACAAAACGGAAAAACATGACCTTGACCTCCACAGGTTATTGGAAGGTCATCACAACAGCTATATGGTTACATAGAAAGATAGACAATGTTGCCCTTGTCGCTTGTGCCAATTTGCATGCCAATCGTTCCATTAGTATTTGAGAAATAGCAATACATGTTCTGTGAGGAAGATACATTCTGTAGGGGTGGGGCATAAGTCTTGTGTAAAGAGTGCTTACAAAATAATGCTATTTACCATATTCCTGTCATATGTCAACCACCAAAATTTAGGATTGGTTTTACGACTAGTTTGGCTTTTAATAAGCAAATTTCCAAGACTACAAAGTTGTTGACAAAAAGCTACTATCCCCCTTAAAATCTACACGCCACACACTCAGGCGGTCCCTGGGTCTTAGCCTAAGGGTGAGGAGCTCTCACTGCACTACCATTGAACTGCACAAAGCTATTTTGAAGACACCTGTTTTATACAGTATACAACAGTATTTTTGTACAATTCATCTGTATTTACCGTAAAACTTGAGAAAAACTATTGAGTAATCATTTAAATTAGTTGCATTCAATCATTGGGCATCACTTCGCCTTCATCCTGCACTTCTTCCTCAAAGAGATCGCTTACGTAATCGAAATCAGCTACGCACGCGTCGGCGATCTCTGACTCTTCCTCGCCCAGCTCTTCTGTGTCAATGACATCGTCCGGTTTGCCAACGCTGGCCAACCATTATAGGATGGGCTCGTCTCGGGTAACTTGTCGTTCGATCAATCTGTACTCCGTTGCATAAAATGGCTGTGCCTTGTTCAACTTTGCTTCGACCCTGGCGATTCCTGACGCGGCTATGAACTCGGTAGCCGTCGGAAGCGTTGGAACTGTGCGTTTGGCAGGACGGTGTCGCAAAAGGGCTCGCGAGTCACGTGACTCGACAGACCATAAAGGATGCGATACAGGAAAGGGCCACAAAGCCACTAAGCAGTCCACGACTACTCAGCAGTTATTGCTAAAGGCATCGAAGTGCACGGTATAATTTGTACAGTATAATTGATAAAAGTAGACCTGTACAGTATAATTGATTCTGCGGACTGTACTAAGCAGCTGTTTTAAACATTTGTGTTAACAGCACTATTGAAACATACAGATCAATACACTGCACGATCCAGGACGCGTGTTCGAGCCCTGCAGTAGGCTTTCTTTATGCCCACGGCAAGCGGGAGTGATTGCCGCTAAGACTCTTCAGCCACAATATAAACGAGGCTGTTGAATCAGCTGACTTATAACTTACTTGTTTTACGTATGCGTATGTATATAAATAAATAAATAAATAAATAAATAAATAAATAAATAAATAAATAAATAAATAAATAAATAAATAAATAAATAAATAAATAAATAAAAATAAATAAATAAATAAATAAATAAATAAATAAATAAATAAATAAATAAATAAATAAATAAATAAATAAATAAATAAATAAATATATATGTATATATGTATATATATATATATATATACATATATATATATATACATATACGCAGTGTATATTGAGAGGCTTTGACAGCAGCCTTTTACTGCCAAAGAGTAACAGCAGACCTTCAGCACATCACGCGAGCCGCTCTCCGCAAGGTCACGGTCACAGCAGAGGGGCCAACGAGAGAAGTGAGCAGCGGCAATGCTTCTTAGTTGGTGTCCCTTTGAGGAATAAGCCTCCACCTCCACCTTCGCTTCAGCCACTGTACGGAGCGCAAGCACACGCACAGCCGTGGCGCTCTCGCTGGCACACGAGTCCGTGAGCTTCGTGCCTGCGCTGCTCGCAGCCAGCGTGAGCCGCCCTTCGCATGCGAGGTGCAGCGACGTCTGCAGCCGCCCGCTCGGCATGCGAGGATGCGATCGAAGCAGCGAATGTCAGCATTCCAAGGCTTACTGCTTGCCTAATACAATCAAACCGTTCGCAGCGATGCAATCGCTTGACCTGCAATGCTGCGACAGCTTGATGTGCGTCGTTAGCAGACTTCAGAGGAGGACATTTTCGGACAAATACTGAACGTACTTAACTCGGCCGCAAGGCTGGCTTATGCATCGCTTGCAGCTTTGTAGGCACTCAAATAAATTAAATGCTCGCATTCGCGGTCGACATCAAATCGTCTCGAACATTGGCGAAGCGAATCGCCCACTCTTAGGCACACTTTGGTGATCATCGGCTGGCACGGGGAAGTTGCATGCTTGCCAACTTTTCGCGCAGCAGGGAAATCGTGACCTTGTGACCTCGAGATCGTGACCTCGTGGACCCGGATTCGAATGATTTCAGCGGCACTGTTTTGAGGGGCTAATTCGGCAGCGTGTCGAAACCGTTCGCGCCGTGAGTGCCTTTTGGCGCAGTGGCGAAGTGGCGCTATGGTGGCTACATGAAAACCAACTACTTGATCTAGCGATAAAACGACTACTTGATCTAGCAATCCAACGACTAATCGATCTAGCGATTTAACGACCAATCGATACAGCGATTTAACGACTAATCGATCCAGCGATCCAAAGACTACTCGATCTAGCGTCGAAATCACTCGTCTCGTCAGACGATAGGACGGCGCCTCGGCGGTGTTCGGCGATGCCATCGTAGAGCTGACCCGCTGCCGGGCTAATAGGAGTCGCCCTGGCGTCGTTTCGTAGCGCTCGAGAAGGAAGGGAGGAGAAAAGAAAGAGGTCCTCTCGAGTGGAACCGACACGAGCCCAGCGCCGCAACCGGAAGCCTGCCTCCAGTAGCCACTCTCTTAGACACCGATAGAGCGATAGCTGGACGATAGGCGTTAGTTCCATTCGAATGAGCCGTTCAGTTCCTATAGCTAGCGGTAGTTCCCACCCACATCCTCGCTCGTGCAGCGCGGCGGCCGCAGCCGCCGCAAGCAAAAGCTCGTCAGCGTGCCGACGGGCGGTCGCCAGTCGTCGAGGCTACTGCCGGTGCGATGGCTTAGTGACGTTCTCGCGGTGGGTCTAAAAGCGCGGAGGTTGGACTCGACCTTGGCCCGCTTTTGTGCGTCGATTTCTTTGTGTACCCTGCCTTTCGTCGGCTGCGAACGAGAGCGAATTCCCGCATCGCGAAGGCGGACGCACTGACCGCCGCCGGCGGGAAGGCAAGCTCGCCGCAGAAGACCGCCCGCCACGGAGCTGATCGCGAGCTCGAGGCAGCGGCCTGTGCCGTGCGGCTCAGCGGTTTAGCTGACGAATTTGCTGCCGCCTCGACAAAGTCACGGCTCCAGCGGTGCCCAAGCGCGCCGGCAGTGGCGAAAACAGTGACCGCCGCGCAGACGCAGAGCGGACAGCCTCGCTCTGCCGAGGCACGGTCGCCGTGAAGCGAAGCCGTCGCAGAGTGCGGCTCCACGGGGCGAACGCTGCGGCCGCCGCCCAGCTGGATCGCTGCTAAAGGTTAACGGGCTCGCTGCGGCTGGGGGCAGAACCGTCGAGAACGTCTGCCTCTTGTAAGTAAGCAAGCAAGCCGAGGAGGCGATCGCGCTCCGGCGTCCTGCAGCGCCACTGCAGACGAGACCCGCAGCCGACTCTACGACTCGAAACTAGGTGGCGCTAGCGAGCCCAAGCTCTCCAGCGGAAGCAGACTCCTCATCGGCCCCTCTCTTGCTCTCTCTCTCCGTGTCTTTTTGTCTGTCCGTCTGTCTGTCTCTCTCTGGATGCCTCTCTTGATCTCTCTTGCTCTCTCTCACGCTCTCTCTTGATCTCTCTCTCTCTTTCTTTCTTCTCCCCCTCTCTGTCTGTCTGTCTGTCTGTCTGTCTGTATCTCTCTCTCTAGTTCTCTCTCTCTCTCTCTCTCTCTCTCTCTCTCTCTCTCTCTCTCTCTCTCTAGTTCTCTCTCTCTCTCTCTCTCTCTCTCTCTCTAGTTCTCTCTCTCTCTCTCTCTCTCTCTCTCTCTCTCTCACTCTCTCTCTCTCTCTCTAGTTCTCTCTCTCTCCTCTCTCTCCCTCTCTCTCTGCAGGCTGCTTGGTAACGAACGAACCGACTGCTCCGGAACTCTCAGCCGCTCTAGTTGTATTCGAAACCAACCAGAACGACCGGAGATCGTGCGGAGATGCCCAGCCGCCTAGAGGTGCAACGCTATTGTGCAAGCAATGCGGCAGCTCGATCGCCAACGACGGCTGCGACTGCGGCTGGTTCTCCGAAGCGTGCAGCGCGCGGCAGCGCCGCACGACCGCTCCGACGAAAGAAACGGAGTCGTCGAAAGAAAATCTACCGGACGTGCAGAGCCGAGCGTGCACGGCAACGTGCAGCGAAACGCCGCCGCCGAAAGATGGGCCGCGGGCGGGGCGCAAACCGTAGGCCAGCCGGGGACCGGCGGCGGCCGTCTCCCCGCGCCGCGTACGACCAGTCGAGCGTCGCCCGCGCGCGCCCGCGCGTCGGTCGTAGCGCGAGCGCGCGTAGCACGAACGACGGCGTGGAGCGAGCGACCCAGTCTGGGACAGCTGGTCCAGCGCGCAGTCGGCGCGCTCGGCGCGCTAGGTGGACCGCGTCGCCGCCGCGTCGTATCGTATTTTCGAGGATTCCTCCGCAATTCAATTACTCGCCGACCGAGAATTTTTTGAGATGCTGAAGCGCCGGGATTAGCACTCATTAAAGCCCGGCCTCTGCAGGCAATTAGACGACGCGAGCCGCGGGGCGAAATTGGCTTCCGTGCGCCTCCCCCCCCCCGTCGTCGCGGCCGCGAGTCGCAACCTCGGCTGTTGGGCAGCGGACGTCCCGGCGGGCGCGAAGCTCTCGCGCCCTGACGCCTTTGCTCGCAGCCGCGCCCGCCCGCCCCGCGTCGGGTCCCCGGAGGCATAGCGCGCGGCGTCAGGGCGCTCTCAAACCTAGCCCTGCGGCGTGAAAGAGCAACGGAGCGGCGGAGGGCGCGACCGCCGCCGCTCGCCGCCGCTCGTCCCGAGTCGCGAGAGGCGGCGGCGAAGACGCCTTTTCAACTGGCGATCGCCTGACGCGAATCGCCACTCATTATAATGCTAATTCTTCTATTTGCATTGACGCCCCTCTTTCATTAGGACGGCGATTGCGACGACGCCGCAGTTGGCAGCGCGGCTCCCGCCGTACGTAGCGGTCTACTCCGGCGATCAGCACAGGCTCTCTCTCTCTTTTCGAGCCATTTTCCCCGGCGGCAGCGACGGTGGTGGCGGCGACGGTAGTGGCTCGCTCTGGCTGTGGTGGCGGCGACGGTAGTGGCTCGCTCTGGCTCTGACGCCCGCTACGCGCCGCGACGGGCCGGCGCCGAGCGCCGAGTTGAGTTTTCGACGTCTCCAGCAAAGGCAGGGGAGCGGCAGAAGAGCGCCGCAGGGCGGTGCCGTCGTATCGTGAGACGCACGGATATCGGTCGCGGGCGAGCTGCGCCCGCGCCGAAACACAAGGCAGGGCGCTCGCGAGCGGCCAAGTAGGCGGTAGGCTGCAGGCGGCGGCGCACGGAGCTAGAGAGCTACACCCGGCCCGCGGCTGCACGAGGGCGCTGCACGCGATTGGCGAACGAGGCCGGCGATGTTCCGCCCCACCTGACGTCAGTATATAACCTTGGGCCGCCCGCTGCGGCGACCGGGCTCCCGACAGCGGCGCCAGTTCTCCCTTTGCCCACGGAGCGGCGTGCGATCGGATTGACGGAGCGTGGGAGAGAGGCGGCGGCAGCGGCGGCATTGGCGGCAGACGACGCGACGCCAATCCGTCGCCGCCGCGTTAAGATATCGCGCTCGCCGCGACGTCCGCGGACGACGCGGCGCCACGCCGACCCGAGGTAGCCTGTTTCGCGCGAGCCCGACTCGCCAGCGGCGGCCGCGGCTCTCGAGACGCGAGGCCGACGCGCGACCCGAGCGCAGCGGCGGTGGCGGCCAGCCGTCGGCTACCGTTGAAGCGCCCGAGGCGAGCCTCGCCTGCAGAGGAGGACAGACGGCGGCGAGAGCGGCTCGCTTGAAGGATGCGGCTCGCGTCGGCAATGCTGCTGCTGGCGGCCCTGTCGAGCCTGAGTGACGCGAGAGGAGGCCACCAGCAGCCGCCGCGAAACAACCAGCAGCAGCAGCAGCAGCAGCAGCAGCAGCAGCAGCAGCAGCAGCAGCAGCAGCAGCAGCAGCAGCAGCAGCACAGGAACCAGCAGTCTCGCTCGCTCGTGTCCGGGGGCGGCGGCGGAGCGTCGGATGCGGCGGCCGATACGAAGGGCGGCGGCGAGAGGCCCGCGGGCGCGGGCGCGCCGGAGGTGGCCGAACCGTGCTACGAGGCGAGCGACGGGCGCGCCAAGCGCTGCACGCCGGAGTTCCGCAACGTGGCGCTCGGCCGCAAGAGCTGGGCGTCGAGCACGTGCGGCAGCCCGCCCAACCGCTACTGCAGCGTGCTGGGATCGGCCAGGCAGTGTCAGCTGTGCGACAACCGGAACGTCAAGCGTGCGCATCCGGCCTCGTACCTCGTCGACGTCCACAACGGCGACATGACGTGCTGGATATCGCAGACGTTCGACGAGCCGAGGCCGCCGCCGGCGGCGGCCTCGGCTCGAGGCGGCGCGGTGCCGGCGGCGAAGATCAGCGGCGGCGGCGGCGGCGCCAACATCTCTGTCGTCATATCTCTGGAGAAGAAGTTCGAGGTGAGCTACATCGTGATGCCGTTCTGCAACAAAATCCCTGACTCGATGGCGCTGTACAAGAGCGCCGACTACGGCAAGAGCTGGCTGCCGCTGCAGTACTACTCCAGCCAGTGCCGCGACGTGTTCGGACTCGAGCCGAACGCGGTCGTCACCAAGGCCAACGAGCAGGAGGCCGTCTGCTCGAGCGCCACGCCGCAGACGACGCCGCTGCGCGTCGCGTTCAGCTTCGTCGACGGCCGCCCTTCGGCCAACCAGCAGGACAGCAGCCCGGTACTTCGCGACTGGATGACGCTGACCGACGTAAAGATAGTCTTCCATCGGCTGAACGCGCCCGGCGAGCCGCTGCCTGGGCATCAGCAGCAGGCGAGCCGCGAGTACAACTACGTCTCGCTGTCCGACGTCTCGATCGGCGGCAGGTGCAAGTGCAACGGTCACGCGTCGCGCTGCGTCAGCAGCGGCGACGAGGCGCCGGTGTGCGAGTGCAAGCACAACACAGACGGCGACGACTGCGAGCGCTGCAAGCCGTTCTACTTCGACCGCCCGTGGGACCGCGCCACGCCCGACAGGGCCAACGAGTGCGTCGGTACGTCCATGGCCGCTGTCGCCGCGGGCGCGACGCAGCCCCGCCGCCGCCGCCGCAGCGGCCGGTGCGGCGACGTCGACGTGCGGCAGCTTGTTAGCGGCAGCCACGCGCCTCCGCACCCGCGCCGCCCCGCGCGTATCGCGAGATTCGCTAGCTGTCCCGCGCTTCGCGAGCTGCGCACGTGGGCGAGCGGCTGGCGCCAGATGCCAGGCAGCGGCAGCGTCGACGGCAGCGGATGGCTTCCCGGCGTGCTTTGAACGTCTTCCTGCGCAACAGCGCTTCCATCCTCTCTCTTTCTCACGCTCGCTCGCCCCCTTCTTTGCTCAGTATTAGTGACCACCCGTGTCGAGCCAGCTCGCGCCGCTTGAGCCGCGGCCATCTTTCGAGAGCGCTATCCCTCAGGCTCAGGCTAGGCAGCCTAGACACCAGGACCTCGTCATTTTGGCAGTGTGAGATAGATAGATAGACACATACATACATGCATATATATATATATATATATATATATATATATATATATATATATAGAGAGAGAGAGAGAGAGAGAGAGAGAGAGAGAGAGAGAGAGAGAGAGAGAGAGAGAGAGAGAGAGAGAGAGAGAGAGAGAGAGAGAGAGAGAGCAGTTTCTGCGCTAGAATGCTGCGTACTACAAACTCTCACATTTTTAGAGACGGGTGAGTTTGCATAGACACTCTCGGAAAATTCTACTCATATTCCCGTCAGGCTTCAATCGCTGCGTATCTCCTCTGCATTTTCGGCTCAATCACCTGTTCGCGCGAAAGCCAAGCGCAGCGGAACAATAAAGCGGACTATTCGGCAATTTCCTATGCGCTAGCGTAGGAGTTTTTAAAACGAATTCAATTGACTCCGAACAGCTTTCTGAATAGCGCAACTTTTCAGCTTGACTGCCTCGAGTTCTCTTATCTTGGAGGTTAGTGATACTAATGGTGGGTCGTTTCGATAGCGCTCTAGGAGAGCTTAATCTCTATCCAGACGCTTTAAAACTCGTTGCAGGAGAATCAAAACCAGCATGGTTAGTGACACGCACGGTATCGAGCATGCAAAGTCAAGCGAGTGTTGAGCTGAGGCTAGCAAGCTAAAGCAAGCATAAAGACACTCATGGCCGCCGATCACTCACACCTCTGGCTAGTAGCGTACACTGAGTCCGGCAAGACGTAAGCACGTAAAACCCTCCGGAACCGCACAAGACTAGTTCACTGGGGCGAAGAAATGGCTGAGCGGAACTGGCGCGTCTTTAGAAGAGACGCAAGATGTGAGGTCAGGATTGCAGGTGACTGCAGCCTTGGCAAGAAGCAAGTTCCTGACTTTTGGTACCATATGAGCTAACGGCTCGCCAAAAGATTTCAGTTTGTTTTGGAGCCGATTTTCGCTTTCCATATCATTTGGGTAGTCAGGCAGACCCACCTATCGCTGCGTCGTCAATGCGCTCAAGTCAAATGCAGCACTTTGATACAGCGCTTCGCTCACCTCGGCCTGTCCCTTCCGCTCACGTGACTGGCAGACGAGCTCAGCTGCGCGCTCGACCCGCGTACCGAGAAAATGGCGCCGCCCTGTGTGCGGCGATTCCTAGCTGGCGAGACGTCCGCCGCCGCTCGCCGTCCCTTTCCTTCTCTCACGCGAATCGTACCTACGCGTCCCAACGGAGAAACCCGACCGCCGACCCTTCCGCCTTCCCAAGCGCCCCAGTTTCCGGCGCAGCTCGAGTCTCGTACCCGAGCGGCCTACCGTCGCCCTCGAGGACCTAAATGTAACGTCTTAAATAGCTAACGATGAAATAAGCAGCGGGCTGATATCTCGACGACCTTCCTAGATCTCATTTAGACCCAGCGCTGCTCCGACCGCAGGCGCTCGCTCAGAGGCACGCGTCACCGCATGGGCCGACGCCGGAAACGGACGCGTCGCCGGTCGGCTGGGAGCGGGCGCGTCTTCGGCACGCCTGCGTCCGCGCACCGCCTGGCGCGGCCGGCTGCGCCCCTCGTCTGCTGCAGCGGACGCAGGTTGTCCGTGGTTGTCCGTGGTTGCGGCCAAAACGGCGGTGACTGGTGTCGACGGTTTCGCGAGCGCATTCGGAGTCTGGCCCTCTGGCGCTGGACGGTCGAGTCTTAGCTCGCGAGCTTGCGAACCGCCGAGTGAGTGCATCTCCTTCTTCTTCTCCTGTCTGTTTCTTTTGCTGGAAATCCTCGGTCGGTCGACGTTTTCGGGCTTCCTCCAGAGCCGCCTCCAGCGATTCTGCTGCCGGGTCTTTCGGGCCAAGGTTTCGCTCTATGCTTGCATCAATGTATTTAAACTTATTCCACACTTTAACGCATGCATTTTCAGCCTGCGAATGCAATCTGCACTCGCGGAACTGCAACTTCAACAAGGACCTATTTCTCCTGTCCGGCCGCATATCGGGCGGAGTGTGCGTCGGCTGCCGCCACAACACGGCCGGGCGTCACTGTCACTATTGCGCGGAGGGATTCTATCGCGACTTCACGAAGCCCATGAACCATCGCCGAGTTTGTAAAGGTGAGCTCCTGGCTGCCCGGCAAAGCGCACCTTGCGCACGCGCGGCGCTCGCCGCTCCAGCGGAGCGCCGTCGGCGTCGGCGCGTCCGTCTGCTCGTCGTCGCCGTCTTCCGCGTGGCTGCTGTCGCGGTCGCGCGCAGAGATCGAACGCCGACGCTGAGCCTCGCCGCGGCTCTCACCGGTAGCCCCACCTGAGCGACCGAGCTGCGTTACGTAACGTGACGTTGCGTTACGCATCTGTCATCGTAAGCCCTTTGAACTCGGACGCTCGAGCGGCCGAACCGCCGGGGCGGGCAACTAATCGCTGCTCGAGGAATTGCATCCGCCGCGAGCGGGTTGGTCAACCGGCGGCGGCGACTAAATTGGGAGGCAGATATTGCGTTGCGAGTCGGCGTGCGTCTAAGCTCTTTGGACTGACATTTTCACATTCGTCCGCCATTACGGAAGAATGTAGGAGAGCGACCAGTGAGTGATTTCGCTCGCTCGCAGCAGAACTCGCTGACCTGGTCTTCGCGCCGACTTTGCGCCGACTTGTTGGCGCCGACGTTGTTTCTCGTGGGCCAAGGTCTGACGCCCGACAATGGCGCCACGATCGCCTCTGTGTGGGGGGGGGGTTGGGGCAGCGGCGGTGGCCAGCTGTGCTGAGGAGAAGTGACCCGAGCGCGACGCGAAAGCTCGGATGCGCTCGCTCGACGCGCATGAACATTTGATATCCGAGCGCGTGCGCGAGGCGGCAGCGAAATCGCAAAGTAGCCAGCTGAAGCGGTGGTGGTGGTGGGGGGGGGGTGGGGTGATTGCGTGTCGGGGCTGTGCCTGCTCGCTGTCAGCCAAGGTCAACTGTGCCAAGGTCATCTGCGGCTTGCCCGAGCTCTTAGCTAAGCGAATCGAATAATCAATTAGTGCAGAGCTCTCGCGCACGAGCGACGCGTTCATCGACTTCCACTCGCCTTGACGTCTGTAATGTAGAATCCAGAACGAGAATCCCATCGGGAGCTGCTTCGGAGCCGCGTCCACTTTCTGGGCCCTCGCGAGGCGGCCGTGGGGTTGATGGATGTTATAAATCTGTACTTGCTAGTGTAATGTGGAAAGTGCAAGGAGCATATTGTGAAAGAGAAAGAGAGATGACATCTCCCTGACTCTCTCTTGACATATGTTCGTTGCACTCTCCATATTACGGCAGCAAGTACAAATTTATAACATTCATCAAATTTATCCAACTCTGTCTCATTTTCTTTCTCTCTCCCCTCTGTCTGTCTCGGTCTGTCTCCCTGTCTCTACTTGTCTCTCTCCGTCTCTCTCTGTATCTCTCTGTCTCCCTCTCTCTGTCTCTGTCTCTCTCTCTATCTCTCTGTCTCTCTCTGTGTCTCTCTCTGTCCTCTGTCTCCCTCCATCTCCCTCTCTCTCCCAATCTCTCTCTCTCTCTCTCTCTCTCTCTCTCTCTCTCTCTCTCTCTCTCTCTCTCTCTGTATCTCCCTGTATCTCTCTGTATCTCTCTGTATCTCTCTGTATCTCTCCGTATCTCTCTGTATCTCTCTGTCTCCCTCTCTGTCTCTCTCTCTCTCCTGATTTTACTATAGTCTCATTTTCCATTTCTCTCTCTCTCTCTCTCTCTCTCTCTCTCTCTCTCTCTCTCTCTCTCTCTCTCTCTCTCTCTCTCTCTCTGTGTCCCTCTCTCCTAATTTTACTATAGTCGCAGGCAATTGTCTGGCTATCTTGGGCATCATTCGGGGTCGTACGGGAAAACGCCGGGACGGGAGCGGTGGGCCGTGGGCCGGTCGGTAACTGGTAAGTGCACATGCGGCTTGCGATTGCAAACTGCTAACGCATCGCTGCTTTGGGCTCCCGAGGCCGCGCCCATGCATTCAAACAAGAACTGGACTATATAGAATGACTGGCAGTAGCGCCGTGGGGAGCTGCTCTCGTACTCGAGCCAAAGTAATTGCATCCGGAATGGCCGCCCGAGCGACGCCTCTACCTTCGCTCCGTCCGCCAGTCGTGGGCGTGCGCTGGCCTTGGAGGGTGGGGGAAGCGAGTGAGCGTCTCAACATAAATGTCCTGACCGTTGTAGGCGGCGTCGGCCGCGTTTTGCCGCCGCCGCCTTTCTTTTGAAGTAGCGCCATCGGTTGGCAGCGGGCGGCCGAAGATCCAGGAAACGCTGACATGATTGATGGCGGTTCGGCTCCGTGCCGCGGAGGCCCTAATGCAGCAGCAGCAGCAGCCCCGGCCGGCGCCGAGAGCGGGCGTCGGCGAGCGCGTCAGAATGCGCCCGACGGCTGCAGACGCAAGCCAGAAAAAGATCTCCTTTAGCGGCGAAGGAGCGGGGGTCCGCAATTGCGCAGAGCCGCTCTCCTGCTAGTCTATTGCGAGTGACCCGACGACGGTGTCGGGCGCGTTGTCACGTGCTCGAAACCGCCTCGGCGGCGCTAGCGGTTCGCCAGCCGCCGTCGCTGCTACGCGGAGAAGGGCTCACTCGAAATGCTCTCGAGGTCAGCTTCTTTTAAGCGCGCACCGGCCAATCTGGACGGCGATCATAGCGGGCCGTAATTATGCCGAAACGCGTCGGCTAATCAAGAGCCCTCGAGGAACCACCGAGAGGCCGACTGGCTTCGGGCGACAAACGCCGCTTTGTCCCGCCACGCCGTCAGACTGTTTCTGCATCGCCGTAGGCTGGAACCGCGTCTATCCGCAACGTCGGCTCCGACGAGGCTCTGCGTTGCCATTATTTGCTCTCTCTCTCTCTCTTTCTCTCTCTCTCACTCTCTCTTTCTCTCTCTGTCTCTGTCTCTCTCTGTCTCTCTCTGTCTCTCTGTCTCTCTCTGTCTCTGTCTCTGTCTCTCTCTGTCTCTGTCTCTCTCTGTCTCTGTCTCTCTGTCTCTCTCTGTCTCTGTCTATGTCTCTCTCGCTGTCTCTCTCTCTCTGTCTCTCTCTGTCTCTGTCTCTCTCCCTCTCTCTATCTCTCCCTCTTGGATTAATTAGTCAGCGTTCGACCCGGTCGCAGCGGAAGTGGTTCCAGCATGCATTTCCGCTATTGGGCGGCGGCGGCGGTTGCGGTGGCTACGGCGGCAGAGACTGCGGTAGCAGAGACTGCATTTTCAGCTGAAGGGCGAAGAGGAAGAAGTCTGCAGCCTCAGACTGAGGCTGCAGACCCGCCGCTCTGCTAGGAAAAAACAGGCCAGACCAGGAGAATCTAGGCCGCTCGGTCACTTCTTGGCTACCGTCGCTTTTTTTGCAGCGAGCAGCAAATCGCCTGGATACAGACAGGCTTTCTTTGGGCGCCGTATAAAAAAGGCTCATTATTATTATTTTTATCCTTAGCAATGGACCGCGAACGGCAGCAGTGCAATTCGGCGGTGCAGTGCTTCGCGGGCTTCGTGGCTGCGTGGCGGCGACAGCGCGAGAGAATAGGAAGCGGAGGCGAGAGAGGCGACGGGAATGTTACCGATTTCGAGTCGGCGCGAGCAGAGAAGAATATTCGAGCTGACGATTTTCGAGCTGACGCCGAATCGAAGCCGCTTGTGTCGCGGGCGTCAGCGTGAGCGGCTGGCTGCGCTAGTCGCCACCGTTTCGCCACGCCAAGTAATCGCATCTCGCAAACGCACCCACTAAAGAGACCCACCTACGACACACGTCGTGTCAAGCGGAGCGGGCAGTTCTGCAAATGCTGCCCCCGAGCGGCGGCGGCCGTCGCCGGATGCATGCACCCGCGCCGCCTCCGAGGTCTCTATATATACTGATCCATTCACGGCTTCGCGTGCGGTCCTGAGGCTCTGTTAATTCGATAAACGTCGCCGCGTCGCTCGCCTTACAACAGCGACAGCAAGCAGCGCTACTAAACGGCTCCCCTAGCAGGGTGGCAAACTTGAAGCCTCGCCCCCCCCTACCCTCGGGGGGGGGGGCGTACCACCCCCCCCCCGATACCCTCGCCCTGACACCCTCACAAAATAGCGCTTTTTTCAGATCCCGGGGGGGCTTATGGAGGAGGAGGAGAAGGAGAATGGTCTCAACAAGTTTGCCAGTTTGCGAGCTAACCGTAGTGGCAAGCTGTCCAATTCCACGACGCTCAAGTTAGACGGGTGCCAGAGGCGGGTACGGGGGGGGGGCCGGGAGCCGTATCAGGCTGCTCGCATTCTTGCGATAATCCCAGCGCGCCGTGCTGCTAACTCGGCAGAAGGCTAAAACTAATTAGCCGATAGGACTTCGCAACGACCGAAAGCCGATCCGCGTGCCGACACGTGGCTATCGCAATCTTTCAAGACTCGCGCATGTCCAGGCGCGAGCCCGCAGCTGACTTATCGGCTGCGGCTCGCTCGGTCTGCTCCTGCTCCGATTGTGCCTCGCCGCCGCCGCCGCCGCGAAGAACTGAGCGCTCAGCATAGTGGGCGGCTTTGCGGTGGCGGACGGACACGTCTGCTCTCTGCGCCGCTTGAGAGCAGAGAGCTGACGTCGTAGAGAGCTCGTCGGGGAAACTCGCGTGTTTACGAGCGGCGGCGGCGGCTGCGAGCTTATCGTGGGTGGGCTTCGGTGGACTGAGCAGACGCGAGACGCCTACTGCTCGCGAGGCGCCCACTGCTCGCTGCACGCTTGGCTCGTCGGCCACTTCCGCTCACTTTCAGGGCGAACTCGCTCAGCGGCAAAAGAAATTCGCTCGGCGCGCACGCTTAGCAGTGCTTGACGGCTTGACTTCTGACGAGAAAGACTCCTCGGGAAGCAGCGGTCGAACGACGCAGCAACAATGGCTGGGTCTAACGGGGGGGGGGGGGTTGAGTTGAGTTGCCGTGTACAGAGAGTCTACAGTAGTTTGGGTCGTTAGCTGCAGCCATTAGAGCATGAGACAGCTAGACAGCTATAACATTAGACAGCCACTAGAAAGCTCGACCCCGGTGCTAGAAGCTCTGAGAAGTGGCTCTGCGTGGCTCCTGGTTCAGGCAGGGGGCGTATTCGGCTTGAGCCTGCAGCCACCTTGAGCCTGCCACCGCAGCCGTCAGCGCTTTTCGTCAGTCGCTGCCGTTCGAGACGCGCCTGAGCGCTGACCTGACCCCTACGCCGTTCGCTCGTGATGCCGCCGTTGCAGAGTGCAAATGTCACCCGCACGGATCGGTGGGTCGGTCATGCAACCAGAGCAGCGGTCAGTGTCTGTGCAAGGACGGCGTGATGGGGCTCAAGTGCGACCGCTGTCGTGCGGGCTACGTCATGAGCAGGAATCCCGTCGTTCCTTGCGAAAGTAAGGCAGGCGAGCAGCAGGTGCATCGCCAGCATCGCCTCGAATTTGCTGACTTGCTCGCCGCGCCTCTCGGTCGAGAGCTGCTGCCTCGGTCTAGGAATCTCGATCGGGATCGGCTTGCACGGGGTCGGTCAGGGTTGGGCGTTTCCTGCGACGCTTGCTGCGCTATTATTCCGTCGACTGTTTACAAGACTTGTTCCAATGCTGCCGGCTTTAGTGCTTCCGTGGCCAGGAGCTCACATTAGCAGCACCTGGGCCGGCCCTTCATGCTGGCCCTTCATGCTGGCCGCTGGTACTGGTGGTCCGAGTGGCTCTCGCTCACTTGATGTGGTCTCGGAATGAATCGGAAATGATGGGCAGAGCGCCATCACCATTAGCTGATAGACTTTTCTAACCTATGGCCGTGAAACCAACAATACCGAAGTGAGTAAGAGGCGTATGGTGGTCAGAGGGGGAGAGCGTGAGTGAGGAAGGGAGAGCCAGGGGCGAAGAAAGGGAGAAAGTAGGAAAAGTGGACTTGCTAGAATAAGGAAACGAGAGAGAGGGAGAGAGAGAGAGAGAGAGAGAGAGAGAGAGAGAGAGAGAGAGAGAGAGAGAGAGAGAGAGATGGATAGAAACAGGAGAGGGAGAGAGACACACAGACAGATAGACAGAAACGGAGAGAGACTGAGACAGTGGGAAAGACGGTGAGAGAGAGAGAGAGAGAGAGAGAGAGAGAAGAGAAAAAGAGAGAGAGAGAGAGAGAGAGAGAGAAGAGAGAGACAGAGAGAGAGAGAGAGAGAGAGAGAGAGAGAGAGAGAGAGAGAGAGAGAGAGAGAGAGAGAGAGAGAGAGAGAGAGAGAGAGAGAGAGAGAGAAGAGAAATAGAGAGAGAGAGAGAGAGAGAGAGAGAGAGAGAGAGAGAGAGAGAGAGAGAGAGAGAGAGAGAGAGAGAGAGAGAGAGAGAGAGAGAGAGAAGATAAATAGAGAGAGAGAGAGACAGACAGACAGAGCGAGAGAGAGAGAAACAGAGCAAGAGATAGAAATAGAGAAACAGAGAGAGAAATAGAGAGACAGAGAACAAACAGTGAGACAGACAGAAATGGAATTACAAGACAGAAAGAGAAACAGAGACAGAAACAGAGTTACAGAGACAGAAAGAGCACAGTGATTGTAGATAGCCAGAGGGAAAGACAAAGAGAGAGAGAGAGAGAGAGAGAGAGAGAGAGAGAGAGAGAGAGAGAGAGAGAGAGAGAGAGAGAGAGAGAGAGAGAAGGAGAACACAGTGCCCATGCAGAATGGGCGAGATAGGGACCAGAAAGCAAATGAAGAGGTGGCTGGCAAGAAAGCAGATGGAGAAAGCACGATACGAGCCGAAAACTTGAAGTGCCTAGAGAGAGATTAAGGTCTCTGAGGGTGCTAAGATGTATTATTATTATTGTTATTAACAAGGTGTCTTACGATGGAGGGGTTGGGGAGACTACAAGTATGCCTCGTCATTAGTTAAGGTTTGTTAGCTCCTTCTCGGCCAACCGATCGTCAATGATATATATGCACGCACGTGCAAACACACACACGCACGCACACACTCATTCACTGACACACACACATAAACGCACTCACTTACTGACACACGCACATAAACACACTTTTAATAATTATAATAATGTACTTGATAAAGCGCCCTCAGAGAACTCAAATCTCTTTCTAGGCGCATTACATTTGCTGCAAAGGGAAACGCAATTGAATCGTGAGTAATATCATGCTTGATAAACACCATGAATAACATGGTTATGGGTGACATGCACAGGGTCAGCATGCAAGTGTGGTTAGTGGCAGCATGCACAGTGTCAGCACGCTTGTGCACATAAAGGACGAATCACATGGACCCACTAAATGCTGTCCTAAATAGGTGTGTTTTTAAGTTCTTTTTAAATGTGGTCAAGTCAGGGGATGTTGTGACGCAAGTCGGGAGGGAGTTCCAGGCTTTGGGAGCATACGAACTAAATGCGGATCTCCACAAGATTTGAGGTTTTTACGAGGTAGTGGTAAACTGTTGGATTCCGAAAAGCAGGTGATAGGATGCTTGGCCTGGTGGGGGAGTTTATATTATGCTAGCGTATATATACAAGTATATATTACATTAAGCTATATATACGCATATATATACATACACACACACACACACACACACACACACACACACACACACACACACACACACATATATATATATATTATGGTGTAGCCAAGTAAATTACACTAGCATAATATTTATGATTAGTTTGTGTAAAAAAAATCCTAGCTGCTTAAACAGCCTCTTTTTGTATAGCGACAGAAGAGCCTTTACGGCTATCACCACCACTTGCAGTGGCGATAAAGGATCGCCCACCACAGGAATCGAACAGGAATCAGGAATCGAACCCACGACCTCGGGACTGAGGTCATGAAAACAACCGCCTTACCTAGTGTGCCATCACGGCGAGAACTTAATTTGTCTAGGCACTATGCATATGCCGCAGGACTCGAACCCATGACGTTGGTCGTTTTAGGGGTGAGCCCCTTACCCCTGAGCCAAACTGAAGCATTAGGCACGAAGCAGCGAGAAGGCGAGCGCCGGCCGATGGCTTCGCGAGCACTCCTAGCTGCTTCTCTGCGGCAGCACTGGGCGAAGCCCAAGTATATCTGGCTCAGCGAGCTTTGTATTTACATATTTGCCCTTCGCTTTGTATTCCGACTCTTCTACTACGGCTCGCAGATCGCCGAGGCACAAACTGCTGTCTTTATGGTTTCGTCCTCATCCAACGATGATCAGTGCGGATTGGATACTGCCTGACCTGACTCGGCTCCGCAGGTGGCGGCACCAAATCCGGTGCAATCATTTTTAGGGCCACGCCGGCCCTACGTCGACGGGTCGGTGTAGCCGGCGTGATCCTGAGGCCGCCGCCCCGCCCGCCCTACCGTCGTTGTCCCCACCTGTTAGCGCTTAGCAGGCAGCAGGCGATCGCTCGGCGGCACCTCAATTGACAGCAGTGGCCCCGGCGTTTGTGCCGAGGCCCTCGTCGCCGACAGCCATCTGAGATGGCTAATCGCCTCGCCGCCTCGTGTCCAATCAGCAGGACGAGGCGCCACGGGCGGTCGCAGAGAGGAGCAGGCGGGCTCCTCCCGCGGGCACCGCAAGCGGGCGGAAATGTCATCAGCCAGCGGAGAGCCTCGTCTCGAGTTGAAGCTCCTAGCGGCGCAGCGCTCGGCGGCTCCTTTGGCGCGCGAGCGGCTCCTTTGGCGGCGACCGTTCAAAGAGGCCGCTCGCAACGTCGTCAGGTGTTTCAATGAAGAATAGCTGACCCGACTGACCGCAGCTTCGGCGCTGCTAGCGTACCTTTCCAGGAAGCCTCCCACCCAACTGGCGGCTATTCTAACGCAACACCTGCCCGGTCACTCTATTAAAGTTACTGCGGGATTTCGGCGTAGTAGGATGGGCAGCGACTTGGAACCTTGTCAGGGGCCTTACGGAAATTAAATACTCAGACCGTCGTTAGCATTACTCGGTGACTCGGCCAAAACCAGCCCACTTGTATCTTTGGCTATTCACATGCGAATAATAATAATAATAATAATAATAATAATGCACTTGATAAAGCGCCCTCAGAGAACTCAATCTCTTCCTAGGCGCTTTACATTTGCTGCAAAGGGAAACGCGATTGAATCGTGAGTAATATCATGCTTGATAAACAACATGAACAACGTGGTTAGGGGTGACATGCACAGGGTCAGCATTCAAATGTGGGTAGTGGCAGCATGCACAGTGTCAGCACGCATAAGCACATCAAGGACGAATCACAGGGACCAAATAAATGCTCCTAAATAGGTGTTTTTAAGTTCTTTTTAAATGTGGTCAAGTCAGGGGATGTTGTGACGCAAGTCGGGAGGGAGTTCCAGGCTTTGGGATCATACGAACTAAATGCACGGTCTCCAAAGAATTTGAGGTTTGTACGAGGTAGTGGTAAACTGCTGGATTCCGAAAAGCGGGTGGTATGATGCTGGGCCTGGTGGGGGAGTAGATCTGAGAGGTAGGCTGGAGCCAAAGAATGAAGTGACCTAAAAGTGAGCGACAAAACTTTGAAGTCGATCCGTTGCTTGACTGGTAGCCAGTGCAGGTCGGCGAGAAGTGGCTAGAATAGCAGCCTCATGTGAGCAGTGCTACCTCTGTCCGTCGGTCGCAGTCGCCTACGTTTTGCCTGCACCTCCTTCCCTCCGTAGATAAAAGTTTAAAGGTCAAGGCCTCGTGATGCCCGGCAAATGCATGCGAGCGCTGAGCTGGCTACAGCTCGTACTTTGGCAAACTACTTTTGCATCTCTACTCAGGTCCAGTTTCGTTATCAAAAGCCAAGCGTGCCGGGCGCTCCTCCTCATGTCACAATCTCGTTCTGCACCCATCCAGCCAGCTAGCCGATTAAGTCTTCGTTGTTGCTAAAGTCACGTCGGTGGGCGTCGTCGCAGGCTTCGTGCAAAGTCATGTGCGAAAGCCTGTCGTTAGACACTGGCGAGCGGAATTCCCGCACGGCCGAGTTTTCGCACGGCGCATGTCGACAGGGAGGAAGTGTCGCTGGGAAAGCTTCTCCGTTTCCAGCCAGTTTGGGCGAGCAGGGCGGCGAAGCTGAATGAGTGCTTCGAGTGAGCTTCCACTTTCGGCGTCTTACCGTATTATCGAGTGCAGGCTAGATGCTGTCGCAGCTGCAGCTGCTCTCACCAGTCGCTAAATGACATCGATGTGACGCGATTGCCTTGCGAAGCAAGCGAGCGATCACGGTAGCCACAGCTGCGACGTCGCCCGCCCGCTGCCACTAACCAGCGTCTTCCTTCACGAGGTGCCGAACCCGTCAAGGTGAACTGCGACGTTCGCTCGACGGGGTGATTGGGGTTTGCCACTTCGCTTACGACTTAAATTCCGAGCTCTGGCCATACATCACGCCCGTTCAAGTCAGTGCCTTGCTAGCATTCCATCGCATCAGTGCTGCGGCCGTCAGCAAGCGCGGTTGGTCATAGGTCGGAGGTCGGACAGGCACTCTGGTATGGACACGTTGATGCGAGGACTGTCAGACCAACAGGTACAGGAAGTGAGTCGAATAGGAGGAGGCGAGAATGCCGTGGGAGCAGTGGGCTCATTGAGCTCATCGAGAGAGGCGGCCAACGAGCATTTGAGCTTTCAACGAGCGCGCGGCTCCTTCCTTTTCAGGTACGGCGATGGCTCCGGCTAGCAGGTTCGAAGAAGGCTCTGTAATTCCGGTGGCTTTCTCCGGTAGGTGTTTCGGTCGATCGAGGGGCCTTTTCGGTCTTCTTTTTGGAAGGAGACAGTCAAATCAAACGTTTGTCCCTGTTTCTGAAGATTGCTCCGCGAACCTCAGCGGGCCCTTCTTTTGCGATACTGCAAGGTCTCCAGCTATAAATTAAGGAAACTCGCGCCTCCCTAACTTGTCATCTTCGCTGCGCAGGTGGAGACAACTCAGGAGTGCCTGGCAGTGCAGTCATGATGAACGACAACGCCGCAAGTGGTAAGTGCTGCGCTGTACTGCTCCAAGCTCTTCCCAGGCCTCTAAAGATTAAGCTTAATTTCAGGCGCTGTCAATTCTTCCAGCATTATAGTTATACAAATGCCATTCAACAAAAAAAAACTGTCTAGGTGATCGCACGAGCTGCCTGATATTGCTCGACAAAGTAGTCTACGGCTATGTAAATTGCCTTCGCTTGCGGCACCTCTCACTTGCGTAGCGCCAGGCAGCGACAGGCGCTCTGTCATTTGCACCATCGACTGTCACGTGATTTCGGCCTAAGCGACGCTTGCACGGAGTGGGTATTGAGAGTTCAGTAATGTGAACACCCCATTCTACTAGTGAAAGAGAGTTTATCCTTGGCCACTGTAGACGCTCGCAATTTTCGACCGCGAATTACATCAATTAGTTAAGCAGCCCGTTTGCTACAGGGCTAATCAAGCTGCCCATGAAAAGGACATTGCTCTAAACTGCGGTCACCTGCTAGGAGCCCAGTGACAAAGCAACGCCTCAGACTCCGGGAAGCCCCTCAGATCGCTTCGTTTGAGTGGAACTTTCAAACCTCAGGTCTGGAAGGGCTCAGTCGTATGTAGGACAACGGCATCGGAGGGCACGCTTTTCCAGACCGAGCTGCTCGCAAACTGATCGAGCGAGAGTTTTTCTCCTTCAACTCTTCTCGTGAATAGTAGCTCAGAAAAAGAAGCTGAAGCCATTACTGATGCAACTCGTCTCAATCGTGTCCACCGGGTCGTTTAACTGAAAATGACGTTAACTCGTGTGAACTAAACATGAATCACGGGTGTAATGTACATGACAGCCTAAATAAGTTTATGCACCTTAGGAGCAGCCGGCTTCTATGAAGCATTGATGCATGTGCCTACCTCTGTAAGGCCACGAAACCACGAAGACGGGGCTCGACTGAGACCGCGACCTCTATATTTGGACCATTGTTTGGCTTCAGACGTCGTTGTACGGATAGCGAGAGCGATTAGCAATACAGCATTTCTTAGTTCAGGGGCCAATGGCTTACGGTGGCATCATAAAGGCGCCGCGGAACCTTAGCATTCTATAATGACGATTCTGGCGGCTTTAAATGAGCAGTAAGTTCACAGTGTTTCCCTCGAACACGAGAAGTTGCGTTCGCGAGACTCATATTGTAGGGCATCCTTTAGAAGAGCTCAAGAAGCAGGAGTTGTCCACCATTCTGTCCACTCTCCTTGGTCGCTAGGGAAATAACAGACAGTTGCACCAAAAGATCGAAGTGTCGTTGGGTCGCGAATGGCTGCACGGTAGGCAGGGAATGGCAGGCGTCCGGTTCATCTAAGCCATTGTCAGCCGCCATCATTGTTTAAGCCACTGCCGGCCGCCACTTCCGCCGGTCGCTGCTGGGTAGGACCAAGGGAGGCACGGGCGGCGAAGTTTTCATCACCGACCTTCCTAGTCATGTGTTATCCATTAGGGGCTTTGTGTAGTCTAGGAACCTTCGCATGCTAATGCACTCTGACTCATTATCTACTCGCTCTCGGTAACTCGCTTGTGCGATGGCGGGACCAGCTTCCCCGAGTCTCGTACCGCTGCGATCGATCAGCCCAGGGTGCCTGTGCGAGCGAGCGAGCGACCGTATCTCATCAACGATGCCCCCAAGTTTTGCGACGCCGCCAGCACGGCTCCGTGCCAGCATAGCTCTGAGCCCAAAGCGTTTTGCACTAGCCCCATGCAACTCATGTCGTCCTTAATATCGACTGCTTGCACAGTTACAGAGCTGACTGAAATTACGTGGTGATAGGCGCCAGACCGCGAGCGTGCCATTGCCTGCATGGGTTGCACTGATGCGGCATTAGGCAGCATCATGTTCATTCTGCCGTTACTACTCAAGAGTCTCTCTTTTTTGGCAGAGGAATGCGAGATGTGCCGTGCAGACGGCTCGAAGTTGGACATGAATAAGTACTGCAAGAACTCGTGGGGTAAGTGGGTTAAACAGAAGTAGCGACCGTCTCAAAATAGCTAGCGATTCGTGTCAAAGAGAGTAGCAAGCTGCTTCGCTGGTGCTGCCATATTGAAAGACGGCTACTGAGTCGCTTCCTGTCATCCATCGATCGATCCGTCCACCCACGCTGTCATCTGTAACTCTCTGGGTTCGACTGATAGCTGGCATTGAATTTTTTTTTATCGCAGTCTCCGGAAACCCTTGCTGTGTACAGCATACTTGGCTTTTCGCGGGCACGACCATCGTATATGTCTTCTCATACTGTTCTCACTGCTATAAGAACGAAACGATTCTATAGTAGGACACGTGGCTGTCCAGTGATCTGTTGGCACATTATCGTACGATTCATTTCGTGTAACACACACCCTGAGCAAGTCAAATCTTTATGCTGGCGCTCCACGTATGCTGCTG
This sequence comes from Cristatella mucedo, assembly GCA_009760855.2. Lineage (NCBI taxonomy): Eukaryota > Metazoa > Bryozoa > Phylactolaemata > Cristatellidae > Cristatella > Cristatella mucedo. The sequence goes on along the minus strand of WPIO01000008.1, from coordinate 4,523,255 downwards.
CAGGGCTTGAGCGCATGACCTTGGCGGTCAAAGATGAGTCCCTGGGCCAAACCAGGTCAATTGCTCGGCGTCCGAAATCGTTTTTTATTAGACAGGTCTCTCTTTTGATTATTTATATGCAGGTCTCGGCATTTCTTTATGTCTGCTGCATCGTAATTTAGTTCACTTCTGTCGTCTCTCCGTTGATAATATAATTCATTGGTATAGCGCCCTAGGAGAACTTAATCTCTATTCAGGCGCTTCACATGTGCCTCACGGCTCAAGCCTATGACCTCGACCTTGATCACCGGAGCGACGTTCTTTTCTTTTTTGTCGAGCTCTCTGCTCTTTATTTTACCAATGCGCCGTGAAGTTATGAGGAAACTCTAATGGATCGGTGAATTAAACTAAGCTTGCCGAAATACCGAAATTCCACTCGCTCGATGGTGGCAACCTTACGAGTCCGCTCGCTCTCCAGTAGTAGCTTTATTGTTCGATGTAGCTTACGGAGCTCTCGCAGACGCTCGTTGTTCCAGAAGCTCCATCCATGCCGAAGGCAAATGGCTACCTGACTTCTGGCCGCAGCAGCGGCCCGACGCCACTGCTGCGAGCTCGTTCATTCGTGTTCAGCCCTGAAATATTCAAGGCGACCGACGGACGCTGGCGCCAACAACGCTGACACAGCGAGTCATGTATTCGTCTTGTCGCATCATTGTAGCGATTCACGCCAACGTGACGAGAAAAGAGAGCGCAGCCACGCCAGGCTGGGTGAAGTTCGCCGTGATCGTGCACGAAACGTACAAAAAGCCGGCGGAGACGACGAGCAGCCGCATTCGTCGAGGCGAGCAGTTCGTGTACGCGAGACAGGCAGACCTGGCTTGCGGCTGCCCGCGGATAAAGGTGGGCAAGCACTACATTATGGTGGGCTCGGTCGCCAAGGGCATGGACGGCATCGCACTGTCGCACGATGCGTTCGTCGTTCAGTACAAGCAGGAGTTCGACCGGCGCATGCGCTACTACAGTCGAGAAGAAAAGGAAACTGACTGTCACGGCATCCGATAAGGTCAAGGTCCGTCGTAGACGCCCGAAAGGTCGGCAACAGCTGGCAGCCAGTTGGCGAAAGGGAGAGAAAAACAAAGAGAGGGAGAGAGAGAGAGAGAGAGAGAGAGAGAGAGTTCTACATGCGACAACGCTCCGCCTGACCCGGAATGAGGAGCTGGCCGAGGTCTTTCTGGAGAATCACTGTTAGCTGCACAGCTTCGTGCGATTCCCAGTCAGGGCTCGAACATCATAAGACATTGGCTGCTCAGCTTGCGACGGTGCAAAGCTATCGAGGACAGGCGAGCCCAGCTATTTGGGCGGGGGCGGAGCAATGCGACAGCAGCCATTGCTAACCTATAAACCGTGGTTCCACCACTGCGCTCAAACCCAAGTGCAGCACAGCGATTGTTTAATGGCTGGCTGAGGTTCGCGATCGCGTCCCCGGCGAGCCTTGCCAATTCGTCGAGTCTTGCTACTCTGCTTCGCGTGCTCTGTATCGCTTGAGCAGTGGGTCAGCAGACCGCAGCCACTGGCAACGCGAGACACCGGCATTCAGTTAACATCACGGGTCGACGTTGAATGCGAGCCGTATTTATTATCTGTTGGTATGAGAGCGAGCGAGAGAGAAAGAGAGAGAAAGAGAGAGAAAGAGAGAGAGAGAGAGAGAGAGAGAGAGAGAGAGAGAGAGTAACCGGCCACGGCTTTCTCGACGACACGTATCTGGCAGCTGCCTACGACGGCTTCGTCGCCGTGCTGCCCGCCCTCTCGCCAGCTGGCTGATCTGCCGACGACGCTGCTTCGCTGGCTGACGATGCACAAAGCTGCCCAAGCAGCGCTAGCGCTGAGACAGAGCAGATGCAGATGCATCGCGATGCATTACCCGCTGTATCGCCCGGAGTGGCAACAGCTGTGCTCCCTCCGGCTGTGCTGGATCGTGCATTGTTTGCCTCTAGCTATGCTCTCGTGAGCCTCACGAGTCTGCTTCTGAGCTCAAGACGTCTGCTTCGAGAGGACATTAAACTTGTTAACATAGCCTACGGTAGCTACTCGAGGAAGCTGTTCTCACTGCAATGCGGTCGGCGTGTTTTGAATGCTCGCTCGGTCTGTCTGCTTTGTATATGAATAATTTGTCCCCTCGACTATTCAAGCGTACAGTTCGGACAAAGAGAGGCCCTACGAGAGATCGAGGTGCACTCGGTAGTGACAGATGGTATCCAGTCAGTCGCTGCCAATGATGTGCCAGCGTAGTGAGCTTCCGTGACACAACTGGTCTGTCACATCGGCAGTCACATTTAAGCACACGGTAGCCTAGAATGATTAGTGGCGAAAGAGCCAATAGCCGGCTGGCGTGCTTGAGTTGTTTAAACGTCAAAACGTGTAGCTGCAGCTTCTACTCTCAAGTGCACTCATCAAATGCCTCGTCGATGACTGTTTAAGTGTGGCCTACACAGGGACTGTTTAGCCGGCTTCGCAAGTCAGGTTGCCTAATAATGGATGGCAGCCGATTGGTTTCGCCACTAGTACGCCTCTGTACTGTCCTCTGGGTGAAAATTCCCGTTACCTTTGGCTACTTCAATGGGTGTGCCGCACATGCCGTCATGCAGTATGAAGCTGCCATTACCTTGTATTGATCCCAGCCCCTCGATTAGGAATTTCTGGCTCGTCCACCCGCTTATACAGACTCTCTCTCTCTCTCTCTCTCTCTCTCTCCTCTCTCTCTCTCTCTCTCTCTCTCTCTCTCTCTCTCTCTCTCTCTCTCTCTCTCTCTCTCTCTCTCTCTCTCTGTCGCTCTCTCCTCTCTCTCTCTCTCTCTCTCTCAACCTAGACTTTTCTCCAATCGACTAATCCCACTGAGGCTGAAAGGATCGATCCAATAGGGTCGCAGCTAGGAAGCCTGCTTATATGTCTTTCGCTTTCATTATTCGCCCCGTCCCCTGGCAGGTCTGACTCTAGGGCTGTAGCCCGTTCCGAAATTTCAAGAAAGTAATAGTGTTCTGTAGGGTACGCGCTATGAAACATCGAGGAAGCCCTGCATAGGGCTGTTTGTCAGCCAGAAGGTCATCACAAATTGAGTTGGCATGGAGCTGATTTGACCTATCGTGTGCGCTCGCTCGCGAGAGAGGATCTGTGCTGCCGGCCCTTGATGTGAGAAGCCTGGAAGAATTAGTCTGCACTTGTGCAAGACACTGCACAACTTCTTACCATGTCGCTGCAGCGAACTGCAAGGGCTGCAGCCGCCTCTCAGCGACCAAGCTTGTTGCTATCAACGCGGTAACATTCCCTGGGAACATGTGGGTTCGAGGAAGCTGCCCACGCGCGGCCAGTCTCGGCGAGTGCTCGGCGGCGCGGCTCGAAGGTCCGACTTTCCCTCCTCCCGAGGCTCTAATGGAAAAAAGTGGGCGAGTGCTGAATGACTGACTGTCAGCCCAATCGCCTGCGCTCTTGCCATTCTCCGTAGGGCCGGAGAAGGGCGGCGTAGCCGGAAGCGCGATTTCTAGTTTAAAAGCAGCTGGATCCGCTGTATGTATTCCTACGCTACGTAGAAGCCATTTTTGACGCACTAGTGCACATGCATTCAATGCTGACGCCGGTGGGCGGGCATCGAGCGCCACCAAGTATATCAACCGAAGCTAAAGGCGAGCCATGAATCGCCTATTGGCATTGGAAAAAGCGATCGAACAACTGTCAAGGCCAAGAACGCTTCACCGGTAGGGAGTTAGTGGGATCGGTGCAAGTTCGATCGTCAGCTCGGCCGGCGGGAGCTTGCAGACCGACGGGACGCCAGAGTATATCCCACGAGAGCTAGGCTGCACTAGGTTATTGGGCTGCTTAGGGCTTAAAGCCGAGAAATCGGTAATCGGAAGTGTCAACCATCAGCTACGCGACACGTTTCGAAACTCTAGTTTGCTGGGTGCCTGGGTTCGGGCGGCCAGACGTGCCTGGAGCGGAGCTGGCTTGTGGTCTGCTTCGGCTCCGCTGCCTCCTCCGCTGCCGCTGCTGCTGCCGCTGCTGCTGCCGCTGCTGCTGCCGCTGCTGCTGCCGCTGCTGCTGCCGCTGCTGCTGCTGCTGCTGCTGCTCCTTGTTCCGTCTGCGCACAGCCGGCTGGCTGCTCCTTTTGGCCTCTTTTGTAAAGATCAAAGGCTCTCAGTCGACAGGCTGAGGATGCGTCAAACGGAAATGCTTAAGCAAAGGGCATCAAATGCCGTCCACGTGCTCGGGCGCTCTCGCTGCAGTCAGTCGGGAGTAGACTGGCACAGGCAGCTCAGGGGCGTGTCGAGCAAGGGGTTTGGTGGCATCCGGGTGAGCTACAGCGCCCGGCGTGTCGACTTAGCCTCGACCTGCTTCGGTTCGACGTACCGAGCTAGGAATGCACGAGCGGGACATTGCATTAAGCTAAGTTTTCTCTCGCTTCCCTTGAGCACTGTATGAACAAGCAGCGGATGTGGAGCTCTCGGAGGCGTGGTTTCGGAAGCCTGTTTATTGGCTGGCGACTTTGGGTTCTGGCCCGGATTCTGGTTCCACTACTGTCCACTACACGTTTGACGGGAATCCTTTCGTGAAAAGAGAGTAACGTCGCATGTCAGTTGGACGCAGGATATGTATGAGCACTTTGCAAAGGTAGCCGTGGAGCCGGCCATCGTCCTCCTTGCAAGCCTCTCGGCAACTCGACGCTACTGAATAGTGTACGGTCGTGCGATTAGATGGCGATCGAGCTCGCTGTACGTATCGAGCTCGCTGCATGCATCGAGCTCGCCGGTGTCCCGTACTATTGAAGGAGGATGAATCAGGCAGATTTTGCCTGCTTTGCTACCTGTCTGACGCCTTCGCTCAATTTCCTCTTAATGATAAGTATTAGAAAGGAACGACGACGAATTCACCGCTCAGCCTAGGCATGAGGAAGGAGACATCCTTTCAGCCCAAACCGAGTGCTCGTTCGTCCGCTCGCTGGCTTCACTGCCGTGGCAGAGTCGCTTGAAGTTAAGGCGACGCATCAGTTCGGTCGACGGCTGAAATGACGTTCCATGCCAGTAGCCAGTTGGCTTCCATGATTGAGCCGGACGATGCGGCAAGGCGAGTAGTTCGTCTTGGTTAGTTTTACCTCGTTCAGTCACCGCTCAGGTCCGGCGATACTTGCGAGCTCTAGTGGTGCTGTCCTGCTAGTCTGATAGCAACCCACTTTAAGCCTAGCAAGCAAGTTGCAGTCATATTTAAGAGCTAATTACTCTGCACCGTCTTCTCAGGAATGCTGACTTTGAGAAAAGTCTCTCTCTCTCTCTCTCTATTTCTCTCTCTTTCTCTCTCTTTCTCTCTCTTTCTCTCTCTCTCTCTCTCTCTCTCTCTCTCTCTCTCTCTCTCTCTCTCTCTTAGTTCTGCCGTGTCAGTCGACAGCATGCGATCCTATAGCTCACCAAGAATTGCTCGAGCCCCCCCTCTCGCCCGGTGGGCATCACTGGCACGGCAGTGCTATTGGTTATCGTCTTATCTCAGTGAAACATTTCAGAGCCTACATGTCAACGGTCGACAGCGGCAATCAGAGGAGCTTTTAAAGGTAGGGTTTACCCAAGGGATCACTCTTTTTACAAGTTTCGTTTGAACAATATCACAATTATGGCTTCAATATTTTCACAAATTTTCCACTCCCTGTAGCCGATGTAATCGCCATGCGAAATCTAGTAATTCATTCGTAAGCTGATGACGCAGAGCTATACGTGAGCTTTTATTCCTCCCTACCTTCCACTATATCAAACTCTCTCAGCTCCCTTGATGTATGCCTTTCTGAGTCACATTTGGACATTAGAAGAATCTCAAATTAAAATGATAATAAACCAACTTATTAGCTGCGGGCAAGCCTACGTTACTTGGATATTGGCAAACCTAACCCTCGTAATGAGTGAGGTTGAAAAATCCTCGCATCGATCCCTGCACGAAACCTGAGTATTCTGCTCAAAAGTGACATTCTACAAGATGACCCTGTGAGCTCCACAGTAAAGTCAGTTTACCTTTAGCTACATACCATTGCTAAAATTCGGACCTACTTAGACAAGGACGTTAATCAGGACGACCTAATGGCAAGTGACGCTCATATATATATATACATACACACACACACACACACACACACACACACACACACACACACACACACACACACACACACACACACACACACATATATTGACTTCGCTTATGCGTTGCTGAATGCTTTTCAAGTCGATGCAATCGCTACAAAAAGCTCTGGCGATCCCATCTCGTTTCCTTAAAGACACACTCTATATAGCAGTTTAATGAAAGTTCAAGTGTCTTTCGTGTAGCAGGAAGGCAAAATTTAGGTGCCGAGTCGAATGCTTAGAATTTTAAACAATGAGCTAGTTTTAGCTGGCTATTACCCAATAAATTCCTTCTAATATCGCATCAGAACCTCCCGTTGCTAGCGGTTGTCAACCCAATTAAAACCTTTCGCGAGCGGTGCTAGCAAGGGCGTTCAGTTATATATATATATATATATATATATATATATATATATATATATATATATATATATATATATATATATATATATATATATATATATATATATATATATATATATATATATATATATATATATATATTATATATACTGCCTAGCAGCGGAAGGATGCTGGTGCTCGTCTGGTCGTCAGCTGTAAACCAAGGCTACGCTTCCGTTACGTTACGTACGCACGAGCGCTACGTACGTACCTATGTTACGAGCGAGCTCAGTTTCTGCACGATTGAAAGCAATACTGCTGGCGCCTGATTGAATCGGCGAGTCCCCTGGATGAGCGCTACCGCTGCCCGCTGCATGCGCGTTCTGTGAAAACAGTAACGATGGATGCAATCAGAACGTGGCCGAGCGCCAGCCATTAGCTAACAGCCAGCGACAGAGGGTCGCGGTTCACGAGGGAGCTACCTTTGGAGTTTTTTCCTCATAAATGGAGTCTAACTCTGCCTATTGAGTGAGAGGAACCTCTCACCGAGGGCTAGGTTATATAATTCAAGGTTATACAATCTCAGGATCATTCCTCCAAAGCCCACAGTGATGCAAGTACGGGCTTCAGAGCAAGCCTTCGAATCAACGTACAATCAATCAATACAATCAATGTATGGCACATATCTGAAGCGAGGCACTCTGTTCGTTCAGCGCGTAGCTAAGATAAAACAGGACACGCCTACTCCACGGAAAGGTAGCTTCGCAATGTAACTGCATGCTGACCCTGTGCATGTCACCCCTAACCATGTTATTCATGTTTATCAAGCATGATATTACTCACCATTCAATCGCGTTTCCCTTTGCAGCAAATGCAAAGCGCCTAGAAAGAGATTGAGTTCTCTGAGGGCGCTTTATTAGGCGCATTGTTATTATTACTACTTCGTCGCCACAGCATCTTTATCTGCATCCACCCAGGTGTATAGGAAACGAAGTGACTCCAAAGTTTCTACCCGCGGCAGTCACCACGCCATCTAAGGCACATCTGGTTTACCTAATAATTTTCACACGCCTCGCGGCACGACTTCTTTGGAGTCATACTAAGCTCACGTGTGCACTCACTGCCCCCCCTGAAGAGCAGAAAGGCCCTATTGTGAGTGCGTTTTTTACTTACAGCACCAAGATTTCGGCGTTCTGAGAAAGAAAATGTTCCACTATGGCCAGGTACTTTAAATTGAAAGCCACACTTCGTAATGTGCAGGAATGTGCTGTGCGATGCGTCGCTGATTCGGTGAGCCAGGCTATGAAGCTGACTACTATAGTTTTTGACATTCACATACCATACTATCACCGAATATTTGCTGCTTTGAACCTGTCAAGGTTTCCTTTAACTGTATCGAGCATCGACCAAAAGGTTGCTTTACAGGCTTAAAGACTAAAGCGCACTACGCACCTGTCGGCCAATCGCTACGGCAGCTGCACAAATGGCCGACTGACATCGTGCTGGGCACATAGAGTAAAACTTGGAAGCCATGACGAATTGCTGCTGGAAAAAGCACTTTCAACATAGCTTCATATGCTGCTTTTCTGCTTTCAAAAAGTGACTGCAATTTGAGAATATGCTCACGGTGCGTTTCAGCCAAGCTTCGCACTTACATTATTCAGGAAGCCGTTGCATTTTCTGCATTCGTGGCAACGCTTTCTGCGAGAGCGAAAGCACCTGCTGCTCCAGATGCCAGAGGCGCGTGCCAACATCAAAAGAAGCCAGGTGAGTGACAAGCTCTGACAGGTGCTCTTCTTCTCTTTCATTCCAACGTTCAAGGTGAAGGCCTCAGCAACGTTTCGTTAAACGCGTTTTTCGGCGGATTTTAGGAATCGCGTCGTCCTTCGCATGTGCAAAGGATGATCCATCGAATCCATGGCACTGCAGACAGGCGAACTCTCGGGGAGAATGGACAAACAGCAGCGTGCGGAGGCATGGGGCGAGGCAGAACTGCGAAAACAGATGCGAGGGTATAGAAGCTGTCGATGCATCGGTCGAAGGGCAATACGCGCGACAACGACGCAAGTTAGCGTACGGGCATAGCGTCGGCTTCAGACTTCACGGGGCAAGACTTGTTCAGATGCGAAAAGCGGGCTAAGAGAAACCACACAATCACCACCTCGCTCGAGTTGGGCGAGTTGCAACCGAGATGAGATTTTCGGAGGAAGAAGGCAGGTAATTGCAATTACAGCTGTAAGATGAGAGCCGGAGGCGATGCGGCGGAGGCAGAAAGAGACGCGCCGTCGAAGGGCAGCCGAAGGTCAGGAAAAGAATGGCCAGGCAATCGAAGAGCCAGCGGAGTCGAGCTGTCGTGTCGGAGATCGACGAGCGTCGGACGCGCAGAGAGAGGGAGGGAGACCGAAAGCGAAAGCGAGAGATCGGGACGCCGCTAGTTTGCACATACTAGCTAGCGCCAGCGGCTGCACCCCGCTTCTGGTGAGCGGCCCAGCGAGGGTGCGAGGGACAGGGGTGCGAGCGAGGGTGCGCGAGGGTTGCCAGATCCGTCAATTTCGCCTAAGCTTCCGCTCTTAGGGCCATAACTCTTGCACTTGACATAAGCTGGCCTCCTCAAGTTGAGCCAAGAGTTGCCATTCTTGCTGCCCATTTCATCACCTGGCTGTGCTGTTAATTGGTGTTAATTACCGCGGGCTTGGCAATAGTCAGCCACAGATTGCTTTTCTGCCAGCGTATTACAGAGAACTAATTACCAGCACTAACTGGCCGCTTCTTCTATTTCTCCCACTCTCTCACCTACTTCTAAACCCCTCCCACGGCAGCTGCAGCCTTCCATATGGCGAATGTTGGAGTCGAGAGCGTAGCAGGGCGGCGCGGCTCGCTCGAACCAACAATTCAACGTCGATGACTGCTCTTCTCTCCCTCTTTCCAGTGGGTACCATAAAGGTCGGGTCTTTACTTGGCGCTGGTCTTTAACCGTCGACTTATGCCCCGCTCGCACAGTCGGCGCCGCCGCGTGCATGGTTCTGGAATGTACCACGTGACCAACTACCCACTTCAAAGTGGATCCCAGGTCGGCATTCTGCAATTGGCTGCTGCGAAATTGCACAGAGGAAGAGAGTGATGGTGCACCCACCTGTGCCTCCACACTGGTGCAAGCGATCACTCACGCGAGCGAACGCTCGCACGCGGCGAGCACCTCTTTTAAGTTTACGAGATTACATTGCCCACAGCTCAGCTAATGCTCAGCTCCCTTTCTGAACGAATAGAGGTCAATGTGTGTAGCGGGTCAGACTGCCAGACGCCGCCGCCGCAGCAGCCGCCGCAGCGAAAGCTCTGCGATTGCTTTCTGTCAGGATGTTATTATATCGATGGATCGAACCACTCGAGCGTCTTCTCATCACTCAGCCTGATGTGCGTAAAGCAGTCGGCTGACAACCGGATCTGCCCTTGAAAAGTCGGTTGGACGGTGGCTGGCGGCAACGGACCGACAAAAACAGAGTTCCAATTTTAGTCGTACTAATCCAGTGGTTGCACATTTGACCTGCGATAGGATCAATCGTGCTGACTGCAATAGCAATGCGTTTCAAAAGAGAGAATGCCGAAATTAAAAAAAACACAAACAAAAATAGCGATAATGCATTTTCATAGTACCCTCGGGGAGCTTGGACTCGTTCTAGGCACTTTACACAGGCTGCAGAGGAAGCACGACCCTATAGCTAGCGGTCACATGCACCGTGTCAAAATGCACAACATGGTTAGTAGTAATATGCATAATGTAAGCACACATAAGAACCCAAAGGACAAATGACAAGAACCCAAAAATGCTGTGATAAACAGGTGCGTCTTAGCTTCTTTTTAAATGCCGTGAAGTCAGGGGATGCCGTAACTTTAATCAGTAGTCAGTTTCAGCCTTTGGGATCATATGAACTAAAGGCACGGTCTTCAAAGGATTTAAGGTTGACTATAGCCATAGCTAACCAAATGGAGTCAGAAGAGGAGATGGTACCACGCCTAGCCTGATGGGGAAATAGCTTTGACAAGTAGTCTTGAGCCAGAGGATGAAGGTACCTAAAAGTCTGCGACAGAACCTTGAAGTCGATACGCTACTTGCTTGGAAGCAAGTGTGGGTCGCTGAGAAATGGTAATGTGCCAACTTGGACGCTCATAACAGTCACGCCAGACGCTGCGGAGGTTTGACGCACTGACTGTATGCACCTGATACCTGCATATCCGGTAGAGCAGTGAGTTACAGATGTCAAGAGGGATGTCACAAATTAATTGACCAACTTGGATGGGGTAGCATTGTCTAAGCAGGCCCTAAATTTTGCAATGATACACAGCTAAAAGTAGGCAGAATCGACTGTGGAGCTAATGTTGTCGTCTAGTGAAAGATTCCTTGGGGAAGCACATCTAGATTTCGTGCAGCTTCTACAGGAGAAATACTGACAGAGCTGAGTTCCGGGTGAATGTACTTGATGACTAAGGTCGTGGGTTCGAGCCCCGTGGCATATGTGAAGCGCCTGAAGAAAGTTTTCTTAGCACGCTATACAGATGAATTATATAATTATAAAGAAGCTAATAGAGTTTAACGTGCTTGAAGTCTGGGAGAAGTCAAAGCATAGGTACAGCTGTGCGTCATCGGCATATAAGTGAAAGCCTAAATTGTGCTCGGCGATCGCCTGGGGGAGTATAAATTGTCATATGAAGCTGACGAACCACAGAGCCCCGGGGTACCCAGTGCTTTAATGGTTCCTCAAATGATTGCTGTATGTTGACATCAATGCTCTAGAGTCTCCCACTGATATAGGACCTAAACCGTGGGCGTGAATTGCCGACGATGCCCTGGCGAGATGAAAGGTACTCGAGAAAGACTTGCCGGGTTGGTTTAGCCCCGTGGTTAAAGTGTTAGTCCCGACCGAGGCCAAGATGAATGTATTTGATGGCCGAGGTCGCGAGCTTCAGCCCCGTGGCATATGTGAAGCTTCTGAATAGAGATTACGTACTCTTGTGGCGCTATACAAATGAATTATGTATTGGTGGTCAATAGTGTCAATCGCTGCCAAAAGATCAAGTAAAGCAAGCATAGGGACTTTCCCTAAATCGGCATTCCTTAATAATAATAATAATAAAAATAGCTGATTTAACAGCTTCTTTTGTATAGCGACAGAAGAGCCTTTATGGCTTTCACCACTGCTTGCAGTGGTGATAAAGAATCGCCCGCTACAGGATTCGAACCCACGACTTCGGGACCGCAGTCGTGAACAGCAACCACCTTATCTAGTTTGCCATTACGGCTCACCTTAGAAGGTCATTGCACACCCGAAGCAAAGCTGACTCAGCGTAGTGACAAGCACCAAGACCTTACATTACAATATAAAGTAATATAGAGCTTATAAAGTCGTGAATTGGCTCACTTTCTGTTGCAGCTGCGCCGCCGCTAACAGCACGACGGAGGTCAGACCGATGAAAATAGCCAGTAAGCGAGGCGCATGGGCGTTAGCACGACGCGTACAAGGAAGTCAACTGTCCACAGTTGCGCCAGCGCCGATGCAAATGGCTGGATGCAGAGCTTGAACCGCTTCTTAGACCTAGCGATGGGCCGTACCATGGTAAGGGGTGGGCAGGGTTTAAAGCTGAGCCGAAGAGTAAAGCAGCAGCTGGCAGCTCTCTGTGGGGCTCTCGGTACAACAGCTCGGCGATGCATTGTGCTGCTGATAACTGAGAGCACTGCTCATGCAATACCCGCTCAGCGGCCGACCTTTCCCCCCCCCCCGTTGCCCCCCCCTATGCTACCTTACAGCGTCGCTCGCCAACGACCACTTTTCCATCTGTGGTGGCGGCACTGTTCTATTCTTTGCATCCGATCGGGGCCACACCGCAGACGTTTGAGCACGCAATATCAGCAGCTGTTGCTTCACCAATGGCCACCCCGAGAGAAAGCCGTTGCCTCAAGGCGAGGCTTGGTGGCAAAGGAACTTTTGTTTCTGCGAAGTTGAGCTACTTTCAAACGACCACCGGAGCTCAGTATTGAAATGAAAGATAGAGGAAAAGAAAGAGATAGATAGATAGATAGATAGATAGATAGAGAGAGAGAGAGAGAGAGAGAGAGAGAGAGAGAGAGAGAGAGAGAGAGAGAGAGAGAGCATATTGGGTGAGGCGAAGGGATTTGAATGCAAAAGAGGTGCACGAGGTGAGTGGACTGCCCGAGGCAGCTGGACGCGAGCCCAAGGTGAAGGTCGCAGCCACACTTGCCGTGCGAGAAAGGTTTGCGGAAGAGACTCCCCTCCTGCATAGCAGGCTGGTCTACATTTAGTCCGCGAAACTCTCGTTCGAAGGGTTGAACGTCGCGTTCGACCGAAAGGAGAGCCGCACCAGTCCGACGGCGTCGTGTTTATTTTGAAAATCCCGCAGTCTTTGGCGCAGAAATGTGCTAATGGATGGGCCACCTTGCCAGTCGGCCAAAGCACCTGGCAGGCGTTTGGGAGCAGCCTTTGAACTCGGCTGACTTGCAGCTGCCGCGCGATGCGCAGCGCGATGTGCAGCACTGACGAATGGCCGCCGCGCCTGTGCCGCTCACTTTGTACATCGGCTGTGAAAAGTGTGCGCCAGCGCTGCTCTGACCTACCGCAGAGGAGACTGCGCCGCCGCCGCTGGCTCAAGCGAAGCTTCGAAGCCCGAGTGCCCCCATCGGCGTTGCCCACCCCGTCAGAGCGTCGCCGCCGCAGGCGGCGGCATCGGCATCGGCGTTGCCCACGCCGTCGGAGCGTCGCCGCCGGAGGCAGCGGCATCGGCATCGGCGTTGCCCACACCGCCGGAGCGCCGCATGAGGCGCCGAATGTCAGCTTTGGCTTTGGCGCCGTCGCCTCCTCCTCGTGCCTGCTGCCTCGCGGCCTCAGAAGCAGCGATCGAAAGCTCAGGCGCACGGTGCACAAGTAGACAAACCACGTGGCTCATTTCGCAACCGCTGGCCGCACTGGCCGCGATCGATGTCAACGTCGACACGCTTAGAGGCCGCGGACGATTGGTGCCAGGTGCTCGGTGCGTCGTTCCATTTCCTCATGCCGCTAGCTACCGCAGGCTATTGCTTTCGCTCGCGCGGCGCTCTGTTATGGCCCCGAAATTCCCGTTTGCGATACCATTTCCTGAACTACGGAATAATGAAAATAGTAATAATAATACTAATAGGGCATTTATGTGGCGGCCCAGAGAGTCAAATCTCTCTCCAGGGACCTTGCAAATGCTGTTAGTTAAGCATGCCAATATGGTTAGTGATAGCACAGCACAGCGCCAGCACGTATAAGCACAAAAATGCTCAATTTTCAATCACCCAGAAAATGCTGTGAGGAACGGGGGCGCTTTTAGTTTCTTTTTAAATGTCGCGAAGTTAGGGGAATGTCGTGATGTCAGTCGAGAGTGAGCTCCAGGCTTCGAGAGCATGCGAGCTAAAGTCGCGGTCTCCGAAAGATTTGAGGTTGGTTCGCGGCATAGGTTAACCATCGGAGTTGGAAGAGCTAGTGATACGGTGTCTGGCCAGATTGTGGAGCAGCTATAATAAGTAGGCTGTATAATGAAGGGAGTTAAAAGTGAGCGACGAAACAGTGTGCTTGAAGTCTGTGCGCTGCATGACTGGGGGAGCCAGCGCAGGTCGGTGAGATGTGGCGAAACTCGGCGAACGCCCACGTCGAAGACAGACAGACAGACCTGGCTGGTGCGTCTTACATCAACTGTATGCGATCCTTATCTTTGCAGGCCAAGCGCTCAGATGACGCGCCAGCAGCCCCGGAGCCGCCGCCGCGAGGTGGCGCTCCACTGCACGCACGCACGCACGCGTCACTCGACCGCTGGCAGTGCTTTCTGCTGCTAAGCAGATGGTGCTTCAGAAATGGCGCACATCAGGCGCTCATGTAAGGGATAAATTGCATGCGCACGTCTCTCGAGCAGAGCCTTCTCAGCTGGTAGTCGATGGATGCATTGATAGTAATGCTGACCAGCAGCGGCGCGGCAATGGAACTCTCGCGGAAGTTTCCCGATGATGGCTAAAAAGAAACATCCATCGGACGGGTAAGGCAGAAAAAGACGGCCGGCACATTTATGGTCTAAACGTTATTCTCAGCCCGAGGATTTGGACTGCCTGGAAACACGCGTAGCTGAGGGCACGCGTGGAACGCTGGGAACGTGAGCCCCACTCAAATCGTCTCGCTCATGTTTCACAATTGAGAGTTTCGCAGTACTGTGCGTACTATGCTGAGGGCGAGGGACCAATTCAAGTACGTGTATGTGCAATCTGCGTGCTTTAGCACAAGGACGGTTCTGTGTAGCCGAGGCAACATATTAAGCAGACGAAAGAGCAGCTACATTTTCCAAGCTGCTGAAAGGTCAGCGAAGCAGAATTCGTGCTATAATAAGACCTTCACGTCAAGACCATATCAGAAGCTGAGTTTGCTCATCTGTAGAGAGGCGTCTTGTTTGGGAGAGATTTCCAGAATCTGCCGACGTTGCACCCGATAGCGTGCAGCGACTTGGAGAGGAAAGTCATTGCCAAAAGTCAACATCGGAAAACAAGATTTTTTGCAGTGTTATGGAACTTCGCAATATAATGATCTGTAAGTTAAGAATATATCATAGAGCTGACTGAGATTAGATCGGGGTAGGCAACTTCCGGCGGCGATGTGTGGATAGATTTTAATGTCCGCCGTAAAACTGGAGTTTTTCTAGCTGATTCAACAGCCTCTTTGTATATAGCGACAGAAGAGCCTTTACGGTTATCAACACCGCTTGCAGCGGTGATAAAGGATCGCCCACAGCAGGATTCAAACCCACAACCCATCCGGACCGAGGTCGTGAAAGCAACCGCCTTGCCAAGTGTGCCGTCCCGCCAAGGCACCTACTGCCCCAACTACGTTTCATTTAGCCTAGAGGTCATCTCACCCGCCGAATGCTTCCATAAGTACGACGGATACCTTAGATCACCAATAAATAAGCCACCTGACGGCCAGGCCCGCCAACGCCATTGTCGTAGTCGACCTGCTGCAGCGCTCAGCTTTCCAGTGGAGCTCCCAGGGGCGTCGGGCGGCCCTTGAACTATGACCTGCTAAGTTATCGCTCACCGAAAACGAAATGGACTATACATTGGCGATTACGCTGTTCGAGAGAAACTTGATTCTTACGACCGAGACTGCTTGCCTGAGATCAATCGTCACTGTCTCTCGTTGTCTCGGCCAATGTGATCCTGCTATCGGGGGTTGAGTGCGGTTGGGGTCGCAGCCACTGTGTGGGAATCACGCGAGCTACAGTAGCATTTCGTATGGGTCTTAGCTAAAATCAGTTGCGATTGGGTCCCCGTAAAGGTCTATGGCCCACAACGATTGTTATGCTGCAGTCTAACTCTGTTTATAGAGGAACTTTTGGAATTCCTCAGTGAAGTTTTCCTTAGCTATAGACGTTATTGATTGCTAGTGATTTTAAGATTCACGTTGATAAGCATATCAACAGGCACACTTTATGAAAGTTTGTTAACTAACATTACGTTCCAACATGTTTGGCATGCAATTCATATCTGTTGCCATATTGAAACTTTGGAATGCTATATCAGCCATATTATTGCAGCCATACAAGTAATTAATAGGGGTACTGAAATATAACCCCAAGGAAGTGGATACGTCATATTTGATACTTAGTTAGCGCTTATTTTAGCTTCGAGCGGGTCAGCTCTACGCCGGCCTTCTGATTAGGGAGCTGTAAGCTGTGGCTGATGCTGTCCACGGAATAGACCGGACTTCGCGAACAACACGGACTCTTTTTATACGAATACTTATTATAATACTTATTATACTAAGTAAGGTCTTGCTGCTCTTTGTTCTGCCGTACTGCTCTGTTACCGTCGGCTAGGCGTCTGCATCGGCAGCCGTGCACTCGTTAGCCGTGCATCGATGCGCCAGCTCCACCAGCATTTGTCACTCGTCTCCAAAGACTAGCACTGTCACATGCTCTGTGTGCACCCGCGACAATGGGCTTGGATAGAGAAACCTTAACGGGCCGCTGTTTGTGCTCTAGACCTCTAGGTCTCAAAGGACTTCAAACAGATGCACTCGTTATGAGACACTTTGGGCGATGTTGCAGATGTTTGAGAAGCTGGTCCACTTGATCTGCATCCCGATCGTGCGATCTGTGAGACGTTAATTTGGACTCCAAACGAACGTGGGATAGCAATCAGCGAGTAAGTAAGGCTGTCCTGTAAAACGTATTTCTATACGAAACTGGAGAGACGCTTTTCTGTTTGATAAAAGAACTTCGAGAAATGCGCCGTTTAAAGCGAATGCGTTTTACAGCTACGCCTGCACTGGCAAACGTTCGGAGTCGAGAGACACCATAGAACTTAAGGCTGCGTCGTCAGTTTTATTGGTAATGAACGGGGACTAGTGACTGCCAGGAGGGATCAGCTTTTCGAGAACCGGGCTCGAGGAAAAAGCCGGCTGGTCTACTTCTTAGCGATAGAACCTAGACCTCTGAGGCAGCCATCCAATCACGAACAGAACAAAAAACCAACATGGATGACGCCTTCTTAATGTAATGTAATCTGTCTCCGCCTGTGACTCATCAAAGCCACGAAAACGGTGTGGGTGTTACGCTGGAGGGTTTTCAGTAGAGCACTTACAGTCTAAGCGGCTTTCGGTGTGCATTTGGTAACCAACACACTTCATCTCACGCAAAAAAGAGAAAGTGAGAAGCATAGCTGAATCAGGAGAGCAGCTGAGGTGGTGATTAGCATGGAAGTAACAGCTCAGGACGGCTAGAAAGAATATGCCGTAGCAGGCAGAAGGTGAATAATTGTCGCTGCGTAGGAATTGTGGAAGCGAGTGCCACAGCATAGGGCCGGCAGAGCAAAAGTTTCTGTCGCCAACGGTCTTTCAGCCGAGGAATGGAACAGCTAATTTATTGTCCATGAAAATCCTGACGACACGAGGAGGCTGAAACTGGTGCAGCAGTTCACCTAGGTATGAATGAGCCAAGCCATGGCGGGCCTTGTGGGTCAGCTTAAGAACTTTACTTTGTTTCGCTTGATCAACCGGCAGCCATCTAATCTCTTTTAGCAAAGGAGACACATGGTCAACCTCTGGAATTCTTAAATTAGCTTTGCAGCCATAATGATCGCCAGCATCAGCGGCCTGGTGGCTTTTTCGTTGGCCCGGCCGAAAGAGAATTACAATAATCCAGCTGAGAATGAACTAAGGAGCTAGTTAAACTTTTTGCAAGCCGCCGAGGAAGAAAGTTCCTAATCTTAGACAGGGATTGGACTTGACGGCTGACTGGAAACATTTTTCTTAGCGAGCCTTTCCAAATTTAGGCAGCTTTCGAAGACGACGCCTGAATTCGAGCATGTGGTGATGGTCGCTACATAGCACCGCCTATTAGAAGGCCAAAGCCGTCTAGTCCAGACACGCACTAGGGACGTCCTGTGAGCAGCACTTCCGTTTTATCGTCGTTAGTTTAAGGAAATTTGCCTACTTTCAGGATCGAATTTCTAGAAGGCAATCATTCAGTCATTTATCAGTCACTGCAGCAAATTTCGATGGTTCAAATTATAAAGACGGCTGAGTATCGTCAGCATAAAAGTGATATCCTATTCCATGGGCCCGAGTCGCTTTTCTCAGATGTTGAGTATAAATTGAGAACAACAAAGGACCGAGGACGGACCAGTGAGGGGCTCAACAGGCGACTGATCTGTTGGAGGAGAGCAAACGGCTGGCATTAAACACGATCGGACAAGTGCGATTTAAACCACGTTAGTACCTCGTGTGCCAGACTGGTTGTTGTTCTCAATCAGTTGAATAGGATAGCGATCAATGGTGTCGAAGACAGCTGATAGATGTAGCAGCACTAGGGCAGTGACATTACCGTCATCTATTCTGCATAATATGTCATTGGTTTCGATAAGAGCAGTTTCATTGATATGCTGCCGCTTGACCTCCGGTTAAAACTTTTCTCGAATTACATTCGTTTAGATGTGTGCACCAGCTGCTTGGCCGCAATTTTCAAGAACCTTTGACAAAAAAGAAAGAAGGGAGACTGGACAATAGTTAGCGAGGCTCTCTGTATTTGATGTATTTAAGGCCTTTTTAAGTATCGGTCTAACGAAGGCCGATTTGAAGGATTTGGTTACAACCTCGTTTTTCCTCAGAAGCATTAACAATCTCAGTTATAGTCTCATATAATATATAGATAATCTAATCTATCTAATCTAATCATATAATCTCAGGCTTAGTTGGTCTGCCAGTGAAGACCACAGAGATGACGTTATAGGTCTTCAGGAAACGAGCTCTTTTCACTAGACCTTATTATCAAGGTAGCCACATCACATGCAGAAACCTCGGACAATTTTTAAGGAAGGTCACAGGTTGCAATTCAGAAATTGCTTCAAGTCGAAGGGGGCTTTGGGGAGGCACAGATGTTCGCAATTCTTTCAGTAAAGAAGGCTGAAAACCTTTCGGCCGGCCAGAAGATTGTTTACCGTCTTATAAATTTGTTTCGGGTCTGACTGGCAGGAGTTCAGTTTTTCAAGTGAAAAAAGAAGCCGTGGGCTTTTCCTAAGCTTCTCGGTGTAGATTCGAAGGAAGTCTCTAAAATTAACTAGATCTTCATCAGATCCAGACTTCTTAAAACGGCGTTCAACCCTGCGCTTAAAATGGCGCATCTTTTGAAGGTTTTCGTAAATGGAAACGAATCTCCGCGACTCTGTACACGGACAGAATGTACAGTAGCATGTTCGTTAAAAGCACACCTAAGTGTATGGGTGCAGATCAAGAAGATCTGCCTCGCACACAGATTTAAACAATTCATCCTCTTCAATGCTTTTCAAGTTCTATCGCTGGAAAAACTCAGCTTTACCCTGTACGTATAACGGAGCAGAATCAGTTAACGAGACAGAAAAATGATCCAATAGGGCCAGCAGGCACACAGCAAGGTCAGTGGGGATGACCTCCTTAGTGATAACAAAATCCAGGATATGGCCACCGACGTGAGTGGGCGGATTAACGTGTTGGACCAAACCAAAGTTCTCCAGACAGTCAAGCAATTAGCGGACCTGGCCGTTGCCAGGGTTGCCAACGTGAATGTTAAAGTCTCCTGCAAAATTAATAGCTTGTCACATTAAACTATTTTGGTAAAGTACTCGGAAAATTCCCCTAAAAATATAATCAAGGTTAGACAGCTAAAAGGAATTCGGTAGATCACAATGTTGAGAGGTACTGTCTTTGATGAGGAACTGATTGCATCTGGTTCAAACGAAGGCCCGTATGAAAAGCCGCAGGTCTCATAGCCTAAAAATTCAAGAGCAACACTAGAAACCTCGCCACTAACCTTGTCAGATTGCATGGACTGAAAGAATGAGAACCCTGTAGGATGGTCTTAGTTATATATCTACCAGAACATGGCGTCACCCAAGTTTCGGTCAGCAGAAATGCATCTAGCATATCCTGGACAGCCTAATCGCGTGTAAGTAACCCCTTGGTTTTTTATCGAGCGGACGTTTACCTGGCGGAATTTAAGAGGCTGTCAATAACTGCGCGACGACGATTAAGTGGCTTCCATTCTAGTTGGCGTGTAGCTTGCCCGGGAGATGTTGCCCCTTCAAATTTAAATTTGACCTTAGTAACGTAGTAACATAACCATAGTACCGTAGTAACGGTCACCGGTCGACTTTTCACAACATGCCGAGGCACGGCGAGTGAGCTTTTGCCGCAACGAATGGTATTCAGCACTTTAAAAACTTAGGGGTCGTGGGTTTGATAGCCGAGCTATCGATGGGCAAAGCAGGATGTAGGAAGGTTCTTACTGACCAGCCGAATAAGACCCGCCAGTAGGTATTGACTAATAGTGACATTGCACCTTACGCTAAGCAGATCCTGTTTTGAGGAGCATATCCGAGGACAGCTTGTGAACAGTCACAGCGAAGATATCAGCGAAAGACCCTTATGCATCGCGAAGGAGACAGGTAAAGGTCCACAGCGCGGTCGTAGTCACCCGCATAGGCCACTCGGGTAGGAAGTTCATAGTCGCGTTTCGAGGCGATATCAGTCTATGGGAGTAGGAGTTCGGAATGTAATAATCTATTGATGCAGTGAGCTGCTTGTAGAAGTATGGCCGCTAAAAGTTTGATGACCGGAATAAAGAGAGTATAGGCGTCCTTGGATGAGTGTCCATGGATACGTGCCGCTGCTTCATTTCCATTTGCCGCCAAACTTTGAAACTTTACTACCTCTACAACTCACAGATCTTTGTTGTGCTGTGTGAGAGCGATTGTGCCAGCTACAGCCCGACAATGAAGCTGGTAACGAATCCAAAAGTTACATTCTGACAGCGTAGACGGGCTTGATTCAACGCTAGCTCGAACTCGAGGCAAGATCTACGAAGATGTATGGGAATGCTGGGACTTAATTTTTTTGGTGTCGAGGTGCAGTCTTGCCGAGCCGAAAGAATTTTAAGGACGTGAATAATTTGCTCGATAACCGTGAGCGGTCTCACTTACCGGTCTAGCAGTCTCACTCAATCACATTTGATCGTGCTTCCTATGCAGCAATTTTAAAGCGCCTAGAAAGAGATATAGTTCTCTGAGGACGCTTTATAAAATGTATTACTATTATTATTATTTAATACCGCACATGGACTGTGTAGCAAAATAAACCTGCCTTCTTTTTTGAAACCTTTCACACATTCCTGACCCTCAAAAATAGAAGCTTAGCGCTTGTTGTAAGAAAATTAAACATATAACTGCACGATTCGGTGGTAAGCCGACACTAAGGGGCTCGTGAAGCACGTGCTCTTTAGTGAAGCACACTCTCGTCGCTTACCCTAGAACTTAGAAAGGGCAAGGTCGCCGTTCTTGCTGATCTCACGAGTTGAGCTCGAGCCTTCGAGGCCTTGGGCCACTTCTCCGGCAGCCGCTCCAAGGGCGGAGCGGAAAGAATGGATGCAAATTGTCGGTGGGCTGGAACTGGTATTCCGAGAGTCTATCAATGGCAGCTGCCGCTGATTTCCGCCCTTCGTTAAACAATGTCTGAGGTTTGGCGTAAGCAATTCTACACAAACGGACCGAGACCCGCATGCTAGCCTAATATGCTAATCCCATAGACGGTATTGTAGTGGTCAGACGCCATTGTAGTTGTCAGGCGCCATTGTAGCAGTCAGACGTCATTGTAGCAGTCAGACGCCATTGTTGTAGTCGACCGCCGATGGTCTGCTGCAGCACCCTGAATGTATTTGATGACCGAGGTCATGGGCTCGAGCTCCGCGGCATGTGTGAAGCGCCTTGAACAAGTTCTCTTAAGGTGCTATGCAAATTAATTACATTTTATTTTATTCATGAATGAGGTATGACAGTAACAATATTAGTTATAATAATAACTTGTTGTCATGGTACCCTCAGAGCTTAATCTCTCTCTCTCGGCACTTTAAATTTGTTGTAAAAGAAGCATGATTGAATGTTTAGTGGTAACACACACAATGCCAACAAGCTTAACATGGTTGGAGGTGATGTGCATAGTGTAAAAATGTAAATACAATTAGTGGCAGCGTGTACAGTGCCAGCATCCATAAGAACACAAAGAACGAATCACTAGGATCCATTACATGTTGTGATAAACAGGTGTGTTTTTAGCTCATTTTTAAATGTCAGATCAGTCAGGAGATTTCGTGACGTCATTTGGAAGTGATTTTCTGGCTTTGGAAGCAAACAAGCTAAGGCACAATATCCAAAGGATTTGAGGTACGTACAAGATATAGCTGAACAATATGATTCAGAAAAGTGGGGCGTAAGATGCATAGACTGATGGGCGAGTAGTTCTCAGTTCTCATAGGTAGGTTGGGGCCAGAGAATGAAGAGACCTAAAAGCGAGAGACAACCTTTAAGTCGAAACGCTGCTTGACGGGAGGCCAACTCAGGTCGGCTAGAAGTGATTTGGCTAGGCCACTGCGTCACTCACGATAGACAAGCCTAGCTGCCGAGTTTTGCACCAATTGTAAGTACCTGGTTGCACAGGCCAGTAGACTAGCCAGCCATGAGTTACTGAAGTCGAGACCAAACGTGACCAATGCCCGGACCAATTTCGATGTAGTATGCCTATTTACGCAAGCCCGAATGTCAGCAATGTTATGTAGCTGAATGTAGGCGGACTTGACTGTACAGCTAATTCGGTCGTCTAGTGAAAGGTCATTCTGGAACAGGACACATGCATTTCGTGCGGATGCAATAGGAGATATGCTGGCAGAGCCAATTTTGAACTTTAGTTTTTGAGTCACAATTAGTTTAAGCATAACTAGTTAGTTGGGTTATCGTCAGTCAGTTTAAGAGAAAATTTTCTGCCATCCATGTGTGGATGTCATCAGTACATGCAGCAAGGGAGTTGTAAGAGTTGAACATGCCGGAGAGCTGAGACGGATTAAAGCAAAGGTACTACTGATGGTCATCTTTAAATCTGCACACCTGCATGATCTGCCCAAAAGTGTCGCGTGGCGGCAAGGACATGGCCATGGGTGGTAGCACAGCAGATCGGCAAAAGCTGACTTTTAGAAAAGACAAACGAAGGGTACAAAGCCGAAAAATTATTGAAAGCTACGCTCTAAAACTCAAGGCTGCGTAAGCAGAGTGGGATTAAAATGTAGGTGTTTTTAGACGGCGCGGTGTCACCCCAATCCTTCATTCTTTTCAGCCTTTCAGCACCAAGCTGGCCGCTATGTCGTTACCGACCTTTGCAAGCCCACGGCTCGTTGCAACTCCGTAGCTCCTTGGAAAGTGCGCACCCACTCTCGGAAAGACTGCGCCGCGCCGCAAAGCGACGCCGAGCTCGTCCAGACGTTTCAGGAAGACGACAGGCCGCTGCGCGCCCGCCCGCCGCACTCCGCCTGACGGCGAGGACCGAGCGGCAAGCGAGCGAACGAGGGCGTGCCGCCGCTGTGGCGTGGCGCCGCACGACGACGGCTCGTCGGCAGCGAGGGCGAGAGTCTCCTCCGTATCGCGGGAGGTGCAGGCGGACGCCTGCTCAGGCGAACCGACTCGCTGCGCGCGTTTCAGTCATTCTACAACCAGTGCTACAGTACACGAGCATTATAAAAACTATAAATGTTATCACTTTTTACAGAGTTGTGGATAACAAGAAACAGTCAAGGGCTTAAAACCGTAAGAGAAGGAGGCTGAAAAGGCTAAAGAGCGAGCACAATTAAAGGGCACTTTCCTAAAATACCCAAAGAAGCAAAAATCGCATACTGAATTTCCAGACGAGTCACAGACGAAAAACATTGAAGCGGAAAACTGTCTGATTGGGCAGGATGAAAAAACCGCGGCTCCCAATTCCAAGTAAAGAAAATAACCAGACAGAGACAAGTCATGATCAAGACAATAAAGTTCAAGTCCTGCAACAAGTTGAATCGGAGTTGGATAAAAGCGACCTTGCCACACAGCACCCTGATAATATTGGAAACAGTACTGCACTTGTAGTGCAAAAATGGACACGCTACACGCTAAGTCGCTGCGCGCGGCGGCACGCGGCGAGCAGTGACCTAGCGACCGACGAGAGCCGGAAGAGGTGAAACTGACTGGTCCCCGCTCGGGCTTTCACCCTGTGCGCTATAGCCGTGACAGATTTCTCAAATCCCGTCCAATCAGAGCTAATAATAATAATAATAATAATAATGGACTTGATAAAGCGCCCTCAGAGAACTTAATCTCTCTCTAGGCGCTTTACATTTGCTGCAAAGGGAAGTCACCGCAGTCTTAAAAAACGTGCAAGCCCCTGCCGGTCGCGAGTGATTTCTCGGCGGTCGCGCGCCTCGGGTTTATCGCCAGCGGCCGAGCTCAAACCTCGCAATAATGTCGAGGGCGAATCGTCCG
The DNA here is from genome assembly GCA_009760855.2 of Cristatella mucedo. Taxonomy (NCBI): domain Eukaryota; kingdom Metazoa; phylum Bryozoa; class Phylactolaemata; family Cristatellidae; genus Cristatella; species Cristatella mucedo. The sequence goes on along the minus strand of WPIO01000008.1, from coordinate 4,498,904 downwards.
CCAGGTGGCCGCTGCGCGCGGCGCCGTCTTCGTCGTCTGACGCGGAGGCCGTTCGCGTTGTCCAAACGACGCCTGAACGTAGCGACTCTCCGCTTTGTTTTATCAGCATCATCCCGCCGCCGCCGCTAAACCCCAGCATTCTATCCCCAAGAAACCTAGAATACCTGGCCCAGAGCTCTCAACATGCACCCTCTGCATCCGGCGGATGTGGGGGCCAGCAACGAGGCACATCGTTTCGGCTGATATGCTAAACGTCTCGCGCTAGGCGTCGATAACTCCGTCGGCTAGTCGGTAGAATAAAGGTTAGCTAATCAAGCAGCCTCATTTATAGAGTGGCGGAAGAGCCTTACCGGCTATCGTTGTGCGTACAGAGCGTAATAATGGACCGCCCGCTGCACGGCTGCTTAACACACGACCTTGGCCTTAAACTTCGAGCGCCTTACTCGCGCTTTCGCTGGCTCGGTCACTCTAGTCAGCTTCGTCAAAGCGTGCCAACAGCTTTGTTGGCTTTTACTTGGAAATTTTCGTAGCGAGATAACAACTTATTCGTCGTGGTTTTTTGCACTAGACGTGGTTCGCGTGGAGGCACGTACCAGTGCGTGGGGGGCGTACATACGTTCACACGCACGCGCATGCACGACGCACAAATGCACTCAAGCACCCGCGCGCGCGAGCGCGAAGAAGCGTGCACGCACGCTTGTGCGCGCGCGTAAGTGACCGCTTCGGTGGTTTTGTGCACTTTACGAGCTAGCAGCTTACGGTCAGATAACTAGCCGGATGCATATTCAGTTGTCTCCGACTTGATTCTAATAGTCGCGATAATCCGGGTTAGGTTTTTAGCATCGCGCAAGATGAAGGCTCTGTCTTTTGCTGAAGACTTCAAAATAAGTCTCAAACCGCTGCCAGACACAATGTAGGGTCGGCGGATGCGAGCGTGCGAGCAAGCAAGCGTCGAGGTTCAACCTCTGTCGATTCCTCGCGAGATGCTCGCGTGTGCCCGCGTGCAGGCATCGCTGTCTGCCGAGACTTGAACGGTGCGTGCAGCGTAGTTTCTCGAGTCGTGTGGCGCACTCTGGCTTCCTGAGAAGACTCACCGCGCAGCTGCATTTTCGGCGAGTTTGATGTCAAATGTCAGGCCAGGTCTATTCAAAGGCAAGTCAAAGGCCTCCTGGCGGTGGCCTATCGTGCGCCTGAGCGCGTAAACTGCTCAATTTACCTTTCACTGAAAAGGCTAGGCGTCGCCGAATACACAGCTAATGTTGCGGGGGGGCCAACTGAAAGAGAGCGGCGAAAATACGTGCAAATGCAGGTGCGAGGCGCGCGCGCGCGCACGCGCATCTGCACGCGATGGTGCCAGCGCCGCCGCCAGCACGAGAGGTGTAGGCAAAGACAGTAGACAGCGAGTGTATCGTCGCCTGCCGGCGGCGGTCGGCTGGAGAGAGCGCGCTGGCTGCTCTAGCTCGGCAGTGCGAACGCTGATCCCCTGCCAGGTGCTCCTCCGCAGTTGCGCTTGTCTGACCTGCAAACTGGCAGCTGCTCCGCGATAGCGAGTCTACAAAAAGAGCTCCCTGTAGCCGCCGCCGCCGCCCACTGTTCAAAAGACAGTCGTCCCTCGTCTATCGCGGCTAATCAGCTCCAGACTCTACCGCAACAAGCTAATTTCCCTGAAGTAGGATCCTTTATTTATAAATTGAACATTTTCATAGTTAGAGCATAGAAAACCTGTTCACGACCCTCTAAATACGGTTTTTCAACGTTATTAGAACCCTCCGGACGTGAAATAACACCCCTTTAGTCGCCATTACGTATGTATTACCCAATATATTTGACAAAATAGGAGAAAATAAAACATATTACAAGTTACAACTATCATGTTATTACTATTGGGTATTTAATTAGACACACACACAGTTCTTACACACAAACCACTACCACTACCACATACCACTAACCTATGAAAAGGAGGAATAGAAATACCTAGTTAGGATGTTTACGCGATTGATTTAGTCCCGCCCACGACAGACTCGAGTGCCGACTTAGTCCCGCCCACAGCCCATGCTCTAATCCAGGAGGTTGGTATGAAAGAGGGCTTTCCCGGAGACGCCTAGCCAACGCAGGCAGAAGTAGAGATCGCCGCTGCAGTCAGTGTTGTAGAGTAGTATGAGAAGAAAATAAATAAAAGGAAGATTAGCATTTTTTTTTTAAACTTTTCGGGAAAGACAGCGGTACCAAGTAATGTGCGCCGCTACGGTCGTGCCGGTGTATAGTGCTAACTAATGTACACCGTTACGGGTTTGTTTGCGAATTTGACAAACAGACGCACGGCGTATGCTATGTAGAAAAAGCTGAAGCATTGGATGCAACGCGTAACCCTCCCATATTCAAGGACTTGCTCTGAACGCCTCAATATAACTCGAGCCTTCAGCCATTGAACTTTACTCATTTTTTATTTTGGCCGTGGGGTGTACGAGACGACCCCGGGGTTTTGATTGGTCGGCTGGACCAACAATGAGCCAAACAAGTTGAGACAGATTCTCCTGCTGATAAGCCTGCAGACTTGGCTCTTCCCCCAACATGTTGCGACTTAGGAAACCGTAGTAGGCCTAATCTGTGGGAAATCTGCCTAAGATGTGTGGGAAAGTCTGCCGTATAAACGCGGCTTTAGTGTATTCCAAGATCGGGAAAAAGCCTGTCGTTAATTGTAAACGATCCCTCCAAGTCGTTGGCGTTGGCATAAGATGGCACACTAGATAAGGCGGTTGGTTTCACGACCTCGGTCCCGAGGTCGTGGGTTCGATTCCTGCGGTGGGCGATTCCTTATCGCCACTGCAAGCGGTGGAGATAGCCGTAAAGGCTCTTCTGTCGCTATACAAAAAGAGGCTTTTTAATCAGCTAGGATTTATTTATTTATTTAAGGCGACGAGGAATTCAGCACGCTACTTATTTGCAAATACAGAGTAGTCAAAAGCCGTCGGCGGCGAAAACCGGTTCCGTACAAACAGTTTGCCTCAAGCGGGCGGCACGTGCTCAAATTTTCTACGTAAAATTTCGCTATCGTTGAAGAGGAAGAGGAGGAGTGTTGACTAACTTCAATGCAAAATTAGACTGGCTAATCAGGTTTGGGCTCTACTAATTACTGCATCTACAATAGCGAGTCGGCCGCAAAGGATCTTGCAGTCAAGATTTAGGCTCATAGTACGCGCACTTTTCAAAAGTCGCCCAATGCTACTAGCAACAGTAAGAAGAGCGGTCGAGAGAACTTCCGCATTGCCTCGCTCTCGCTCGTTCTTGCCACGTAGAGCCTTTACTGGCTGAAGGCGCTCCAGGTTCTAGCGCGCCACGTGACCACAGAGACACGAACCGCGCGGTTCGCGCCTCTGCGGCCATCGACGGTACTGTTGTAGAGGACCTTGACTGACTTTCTATCCGACGCATGGGCTCTAATTGACACCGGCGTCATTATGCCTCCAGAATAATGGCCAAAAGCGACGTAAGAGCGCCCATTCGCGACTCGCGAATGAGCGTCGCTTGAGCGAGCTCACGAGAACATCGCGAGCCGGATTTATCGCCAGCCGGCAGGCACTGCCTGAACAGCTAGGCGCGCGCAAAAAGCGAAGGTGACTGCAAAGCGGAAATGTGAAAGACCAAAACCCGCTTTCAATTTTACGCCGCGCCGTTCAGTTCACCGCATGATGCTTCGGGTAAAGTGGGACGCGCGTCATTTTACCGCGGGGACAGCTTCGCAGCCAAGCGGAGCTGGCCACCTTGGAGCGAAATCCGGACGCGAGAAAGCATGCCGGGCTCGGCCGGGCCGGCCGCGCGACCCGGTCTTAGTTAACCGCTCGCGCGCGAGGTGATCGCTTCAGGTTTCCAGCTTAGATCCGACTCGCGTGAAGTTTCTAGACTGTTCAGAACAGCCTTGACGTCGCCGTGTCATGCAATAGTACGCACACAGCCTTGTCCACTGCCATTCATTTGATTCCGCCACTTCGAGATGCTGTCGGGGTTGAGATTTATTAATAAGAGCGACAACAAAGCATCCACGCAGCGCGCAAAGATATGTAGATTACTCGTTCTAAGTACATTAGATATACTGGAAAGAATGTGTGTCAAACTATTAGTGATGAAATTATGCAGCACGTCTTTCCTTTCTGGAGCGAGCCTCCATAGTTAGCTCACCTGTAGCTGTTAAACTCGCCCGTGCGGACTGGCATTCTTCCTGTTCTTCCTTTATTTAGAAAATATTTACGTAGTTCAATCTTGATGTTGCCAAACAAAACTTTGAAAAAGCAAAAGCGCTGGCTCCAGCGGCTTCCTATTCAGTCTTTCTAGCTACGATGGAGTTTCATGAGTGGCTATCTGCGATAGCTGTGCATAATTCTACGCGCGCTTCGCTCTCCTTTGCTCCGGATCTATTGCTGTCAAAGTTTGGTACTATTGCAGTCTTTCTTTAATGGAATTTAATTTTCAGCCATTCGAATGCGTTTGTCAATAAAATTTCTGTTCTCACGGAGGGCGCTCTTTGCCATATTTCAGCCCCAGCCATCTAACTAACAGTGACTTCCATTTACGGAAGTACACCCTAATGCAAAACATTTGGAAGGCTGGGGAGCCGCCAATACGACTGCCTACTTGCCTCCATTTTGAGTAGATATCGAACATTGCTGAGCTGTCACCAAAGGAATGCACGCTGCTTTCAATACGAAATGACGACAGGCTCCTGAAATTATCCCGTTTCGTGCTTAACTTATCAATGGGACCTCGCGCCTCTTATTTTCAATGACCTGTCAGACACGAGCAGGTAAGCATGCTAATTGAACGCTCACAAACATCAACCGTTACGCTACCCGAGACTAATTACAAGTGTTCAAAAAGCGCGTCAGCGGATTTTATGAGGAAGGCCAGTTGCCCTAACCGCTACCCGACCTCATAGCTCAAACTAATGATTGGGTTAACGTTTAGAGATGAACTCGGCCAGTTCAAAACCATCACAGGAAGATAACCAAGCTTGGATAAAAAAAATTAAAAAGAAGAATTAGCTTTGATAATGATGTATTTGGGTCGCAGGCATGTTATAAAAAATGTGCTCCAGTCACGAAATATCATCGCACTTGGGGAGAGTCCGAAGTCATGAGGAAGGAATAAAAGCGTCCTGAGTCATGATCTATTTCTCGCCGTCCTGCACTGGCTCTCAGTTAAGCAACGCATCGACTTCAAGTTCTGCCACTCACTTTTAGGTCTCTTCATTCGTTGGTTCCAGCCTACCTATCAGATCTAACCCAGGCTAAGCATCGTACCGCCTGCTTTTCGGAATCTAATCGTCTACCTATACCTCGCACGAACCTCAAATCCTCTGGATACCGTGTCTTTAGTTCGTATGCTACCAAAGCCTGGAAGTTACTCCCGACTGTCGTCACGCCATCCCCTGACTTGATCACATTTAAAAAGAAACTAAAAACGCACATACTTATCACAGAATTTAGTATATCCATGTAATTCGTTCTTTATGTGCTTGTGCGTGCTGACACTGGGCATGCTGTCACTAACCATACTTGCTGGCTGACCCTGTGCATGTCACCCCTAACCGTGATATTCTTGTTGTCATTGAGCTAGCTACCACTAACCATTCGATCGTACTTCCTTCGCAACAAATGTAAAGTGCCTAGAAAGAGATTGAATTCTCTGAGGGTGCTACATTAAATGTGTAATAATAATATCAATAATAATAATAAATTTGATAAAGCACCCTCAGAGACTCATTTTTTTCTAGGCGCTTTAAAATTGCTACAAAGGAAGCACGATCGAATGGTTAGCGGTAGCATGCTCAGTACTATTATTATTGTTAATATACCTGGTAAGCGACGCAGGACTCCGATGCCATATCTGCTAAAACACCTCCATGCCATGACATCTTCTCCCGAGTCTGGCAATCGGATGCAGGCATTCAGGTGAGTTAGCTTCGTTAGTTTGCCGACGCGCGTAGTGCCTTCTATAAAAGTTTGAAATGAGCGCGATTTTCATTCGTCACTCCAGCAACGCTCCCCAATCTTCGGAAGCTTATGAGATTGCGAGCCCAGGCCCACTGGAAACGGCTTACCGTATTCTTCGTGGTTAGAAGCGGTACCTCTTCAATTCTCTCGAATGCAAACAACCCCTGCTTAATCGCCTTTTGACGGTATCATCGCATAATCTCTTTCCGGGCAATACTCGCAGACTTTGATCATGAGCTTTGGCGGAAGAAAAACTGTTCTTTAATTAATGCAACTTTGGGATGATGTTTTTCCGCCTAGTAGTAGTGCGAGGAGGCCGGCCCGAGACCAAGAAGCAATTGCTGGACTCCCATTATTCACTACCCTCTGCACTTTGTACGCAACCGTACTTTCCGGTGTTGAGAGAGTAGTAGAGAAATTTGACCGCCGCACGAGTGTCCGGCTTCGTACAGCCACAATTGCACCCCTCACGGGGCTCAACAATTCGGCCACCTCGGCACGCGACTGAAGGCTTTTATCGGAAAAATTTATAATTCTCGGAGAGTTTCCGTTCCGGCGGGTGCGCAGCCTTATCGTTCCGGCGTAAAGCGGTGGTTTTCCAGCGCTCTCTAGCTGGCCAAAAACCCCAATTTTTAAAAAAAGGTCGAAATGGTTTGGGTTGAGTCCAGTCGTACTGTCCAAAGCTTGCAACATTATCGCTGTAATTCATACTTGTCTATCCAACAATTAGCATACAGAGCCTACTACACGCCGGCTCCAATCCAGCCGGACTCAGGAGAAGCTGCTAATTGGGCAAATCGAGAAATTCCAAGTACTTTTGCGTTTGACTGTATATACGTATGAAGCGTAGGGACATCCCTAAATTCCTGTAGGTTGATAAAGAAAAGTGTTTTGTACAGATAATAATAAGACTACGATTTTTTACTTCGTCTCGACAATGGCACTGGAAGCTGCCCCGTGAGTATGTAAATGCTTTCAGCTAGCTAATTCGCATGTCAAAAGAAAATTTCTTGCATGAAACTTTATACAACCCAAAGCACTCAGTTGTGGTTGTAGTCGAAAGTCCCGTCAATACAAGCGATTTATTTATCTTTTTTCCCTTAGAGGCTATTGAGTACAGTAGGCGTAGGGACAGACAAATGCCAGGCTCGAGCCGCCAATGACCAACCGTATGGGTGTGTCGAGGGCCTAGCCGCGCCCGGCCGAAACTGTTCTCCATTTGTCGTATCGGGTGCTTCCATCCTAGAAATTCGTCGCTGTAATGCCCTTACCGCAAGATTCACTGACTGGTCTCTCTATCTGCTCTTATTCTTTCTTTTCCCTACTTCTTGGTGAAATAAACACCGCAGGCTTTGAGATTACCCAGCGAGAGCCGATTAGGCATTGAGTTCGCTTTAGTTACGCAGCTTAACAGCCTCTTAGTACCTATGCCTTCAGAGCTATTGATGGAAATATGCTATATATATATATATATATATATATATATATAGCATATATATATATATATATATATAGCATACATATATATATGCATATATACATATGTTATCGAGAACATATTTTTAACTAGTATATATACATTAGCCGGTGGTGCCCTGTGCTGCCGGGGTCGAGCGTGCTACCCGGGCCTCCCGGTTCAGGAACAGGAACCACACGGCTTCCGAGTCGATAAAATATATCGTGCATGAACAGGCATATGCAAGTATATATATATATATATATATATATATGTATATTTAGGCTTATATCAAATATATATATATATATATATATCTACGTATATAGGTCTGTCTCTCTGTCTATATCTCTGTCTCTGTCTCTCTCTGTCTCTCTGTCTCTCTGTCTCTCTGTCTCTCTGTCTCTCTGCCTCTCTGTCTGTCTGTCTGTCTGTCTGTCTGTCTGTCTGTCTGTCTGTCTGTCTGTCTGTCTGTCTCTCTCTCTCTCTCTCTCTCTCTCTCTCTCTCTCTCTCTCTCTCTCTCTCTCTCTCTCTCTCTCTCTCTCTCTCTCTCTCTCTCTCTCTCTCTCTCTCTCTCTCTCTCTCTTGTGGTGATGTGCTCGTTCCATCGTGGAATGCCTAGAAAAGCGCTATTAACAAAATGCCCGCTCTTCTGCCAGCGATTGTTCTACCAGAAGCCTCGTCTGGCTGCTTCGTGATAAGTCAATAACTAAACGTTGGAGGCGACTTCTGCGTCTCGATTCCGTATTGCATTTAAACCCTTGGCTGAGCATTACTAGACTCTTGCGCTGATAAACAGCGTAGCGATACACCAGCTATAAGAGTGTGCACTCAGTCACACCCGAGATGCTTCTAATTAGAGGCCGCCCACCAGGGGTACGCCAAAAGGTCGACTTCAAAATATTGGTTGATGCAAATCGCGGGTGCATTTTGTAGTGCTTTTCGGAATTGACTTGGTGTCGCTGGCTGTGCGTGCATCGAGGATTGGCGTACATTGGCAATTGGATTAAACGATGAATTTCGGCGAAGAATGGCTTCGGTAGTGAAAGCCATGAAAGCGCTTGGAGAAGTAGCGAGGCGTAGGTGTTACAGCACGGCATTGCAGCGTCACGTTACAGCACGGCGTTGCAGCACGTGTGCCGATCGAGCGTTTTCAATTAGGCAGCTCGATTCCTTCGATATGTTCTGCGTCCCTTCCAAGCGGCGATTGTTTCCAGACGCTTCTAATTCACTGTCCACCAGCTACTAATTCCGCTCGCTCATTCGAAGAATTCGCTCTGCTCATTACAAAGATCAGACCGCCAACCCTTTGTTGCATCTTGTTTACGTCGATGCGGATGCACGCTCCGGCAATCCTTGCTTTCAAGCGTTCCCATTCTTCTTCGTCATCCGTAATATTATTCATTAAGCCATCGGTAAATGCCGACTTGTGGTGGAGCCATCAACGCACACTTGCAGCTCTTTGTTACCGAGCGTACCCGCTAATCATCTCGAGCAGTCGGGCGTCCAGATTGAGTTACCCGCTAGTGAGCCGTGATGGCGCAAGCCGGTTGCTTTCACTACCTCTGTCCCGAGGTCATGGGTTCGAATCCTGCGGTGGGCAATCCTTTATTGTGACGGCACGTGGTGACGATAGCCGTAAAGGTTCTTCTGTCGCTTTATATACAAAAGAGGCTGTCGAATCAGATAGTTACCTGCGTTGCCAGTTGTTTGATCGTTGGGCCAGCTCGTTAGTCGACCTAATCACCTGTCTGCTTGCTGATGACTGCTAAGGCGACATGTTTCTAGGTAGGTGAGCTCAGTATTCGGAATTTTTTACCTATCATTTAGTAAATGAGGTCTCTATTCGGGTGTGGCCGCCTGCGCGCTCTATCCGGACCCTTTATTTGGACCTGGTCACTTGTCCTGGATGAACCCTTGTTCGTAGCCAATCGTAAGGAATCGAAGTAGGCGAATTTACCCAGTGGGCCAAATTGAGCCCAAAAAACAGATTGCCAAAGCGCTGTTGAGTCGCTGCAGTAAGCGAGGCGGCAGACCCACATGGTCTTGAGAGGTGGGGGAGGTAGCTTGGACACTCTTCGACGAGTAGGGAAAACCCGTACTGTCCTCTGAGCGGTAAGACTGGCGGCCCCGACAACTGAACGAGTCTGATGTCAAGGATGTGCTGTCAAGGATCTGGTGTCAAGGAAACTGAAGGAAACTGAGCTGCCTTGGCCACCAGCTCACTCCACGAGAACGAAATGCAGCGCGAGTATTGAGCCCTTTTTCGGGAGAGTGAGACTGGTCCAGCGAAGCTTTCCGGTCAAGGTCAGGCTCTCGGTAGCTGCTAGCCATCATCGCAAGTTGGGGGCGCGGCCAGGAGCTGAGGTAGCCATGTACGTCATCCGATGCGTCTTCCGATGCGCTGACTGGACGATCAAAATGCAAAGACAGTCGCGCATTCGCCGCCGACGAGACTCGTCGAAAACAACCAACCGCCACGCGACACGTACGGCTCTCTAGCTGGGTCAAGGCCGGTTCGCAGCCGGTAGCCGATTGGCGGAAGTGGGGAAACGCGAGTCAGTGCGATGCTCACCTCTGGCTCTGTAGCTTCAACTCGCCACTCCCGCCCCACCGATGAAAACGCGACGCATCCTTCTTTCTTTATAGTACATGCAGATCTCAGTCTGTCTACAATGTGTGTCCTCCTCCTCCTGCTCCTGCTCCTCTGAAATCACGCGTGAATCGCGAAACCTCAAGACCCTTGACATCGACGCTGTCCGTGCGAGAATGTCTGCCCCCTGTCTGCTGCTCAGTCCCCCTTCCGATCTGTCATCATTGGTAAATCGCTACAACATGAGACTTGCTGACATGCTCAACGAGTTTGCACCTCTGACTAAGCGTACTGTTCGTCCTCGCCCAGACGGCCTATGATTTACGACAGAAGTTAAACTAGCTATGTCTAATAAGCGGAAGCTTGGAAAAGCATACACAAGATCAGGACTGAACTGTCCATCGACAGGCATACGAGCACTACTGTAAGTCGTACCAATCGATCCTTGCAAAGGCAAAGTCTAGCTTCTATAAAAACCTTGTTGAATCACGGATGCATAATCCATAAATGTGTATGTCAACGATCAACCATCTCCTCAACCACTCCCAGGTGAGCTTCTTGCATAATGATCCCTGTGATGATTTAGCTCAGTGGTTCTCAAACTTCCTAATGCCACGACCCTTTAATACAGTTCTCCGTGTTGTGGTGACCCCCAAACATAAAATTAACCAGGCCAATTAACGTAAGCCGGCAGATATAAATAGTCTCAGGCGATCCATGTGAAAGGGGTGTTCGACTCCCAAAGGGGTCGCGACCCACTGGTTGAGAACCGCTGATCTAGCTGATCGCTTCTCAACTCTTTTGTCCAGAAGATAGACTAGAGCAGGGAGTCCATCTCTACAATGGCAGCATCTCCCTAGAATGATGTCCCTCAAATTCTTGCAGCGCCTCAATGTCTACATTTAAGGAGGTCACTAGTGACCTGGTCCTGAAGTCCATATCTGTAACTCACTCCCGACTTGCGTCACAACATCCCCTGACTTGACCACATTTAAAAAGAACTTACAAACACACCTGTTTAGGACAGTATTTAGTGGGTCCATGTGATTCATCTTTTATGTGCACATGCGTGCTGACACTGTTGCATGCTGCCACTAACCACACTTGCATACTGACCCTGTGCATTTCACCCCTAACCATGTTATTCTTGTTGTTTATCGAACTTGCTACCGCTAACCATTCGATTGCAGTTCTTTTACAGCAATTGCAAAGCGCCTATAATGACATTGAGTTCTCTGAGGGCACTATATCAAGCTATGTTATTATTATTTTTATTATTAAATTCTTAAGACACGCAGATTGAATTTGAAGAATGCGTGCATAGCTTAACGGTCCAATGGATGTATTCTTCGCGACCACTTTAGGCTTTTTCCCTTCATTTTTCCTTTAAAAAGTCACCTTTCCGTTCCCTTGGCTCCTCCATTTATTTCGCGAGAGCACTCGAGTACTCAAGGTTACTTCTAATTCGTCAGCGGATATGCTATCATTTTTATTAATTGGAAAACTGATTTTTATGTTTTATTTATTAATTGAAGCAGGTTAGCCTTTGAGTGTCCATGATTGGAACGTGACAATGGCAACGGTTCCAATGTGACCGTGGCAAGCACTACATTATAGATATCCGAGTGCTAAAAATAAATTAACGGGAACATCGTCCATACGGGAGAACGGCCAAACTTTTTTACTACGCACTCTTCAGCTATGGTTCTTCTGTTTCAATCTTATAATAAAAATAATAAATTTATATAGCGCCTTCGGAGAACTTTCTTTCTGAAGTGCCTAAAAAGAATTTCTTTATAGGCACTTTAAACGTGACTTCAAGATGCACGATCAAACGATTGGCGGTAACATGCACAATGTCAATCTCTCAACTACCTTGCTGCATGTATTAATGACATCCGCACAGGCATAGCAGCAAACTTTCCTAGATTGAATGATGATTAAACCAAATTACTAGTTGTAGGCAAACCAAATGTGATTCCAAAACTAAAAAAAATAGCACTCAAAATCGGTTCTGCAAGCATATCTCCTGTTGATTCTGCACGAAATCTAGTTGTCATGTCCCAAAGTAACTTTTCATTAGACGAATACACTAGCTTTACAGTCAAGCCTGTAAAGATTCAGCTACATAATATTGATAAAATTTGGGCTTGCTTAGACAGAGATACTACATCAAAATTTATCCTTGCATTCGTAACATCCCATCTCGACTTCTGTAATTCACTTCTCGCTGGTCTATCTGCCTCTGCAATCAGGCGCAATCTGGTGCAAAACTGTGCAGCTTTGCTTGTCTGTCGTGAGCGTCACTGTTGCCACGAAACACCACTTCTCGCCGACCAGCACTGGGTCCCACTTAAGCCACACATCAACTTCAAGTTCTGTCACTCACTTTTAGGTCTCTTCATTCTTTGGCTCCAGCCTACGTATCAGATATATTCCTTCACTAGGCCAAGCGCCGTACCACCCACTTTTCGGGATCTAATTATTTACCTACACCTCGTACGAGCCTCAAATTCTTTGGATACCGTGCCTTTAGTTCGTATGCTCCCAAAGTTGGGAACTCACTTTCTGCTTGCATCACGTAATCCCATGACTTGACCACATTTTAAAAACACTAAAAACGTGTCAATTTATCACATCATTTAGTGGATCCCTGTGATTCGCCTTTTGTGTCCTTACGCGTGCAGAAACTGTGCATGCTGCCAGTAACCATGCATACTTGCATGCTGACCCTGTGCATGTCACTCCTAACCATGTTTTTCTAGTTGTCTTCTGAGCATGTTACCACTAACCATTCGATCTTGCTTTATTTGCAGTAAATGTAAAGTGCCTAGAAAGAGATTGAATTCTCTGAGGGTGCTATATCAAATGCATTGTTATTATTATTATTATTATTACTATCTGAACGAGCTTTCTTCCAGTATTTGTAACAGTAATCCCTGTCCGTCATTGGTTACGCTAGCGTCTGATTAAAATTTTTTCTGAATATACGGGAAAATTTAAAAAAAGTAAAACTGTGGTTTTAGTGATCTGTACAGTATGTACGATCACTGCTGCTTTTATTAGGGCATGATTATGCCTCCAAACGACCTCACTCGGTCCACTCGAGTGCATAAAAAATGCAATGTCCATAGGGCGTGTCAACGAGATCGTAGGAATTTGTATGTAATTGAGTCCTGCAATGTCATCAATTCCTGTTTTTGTAGCTGTCATTCATAGTTTATTTTGAAATTTAAGCTCTCGATCGTGCAAGTCATTGTAGGCTTACTGTAGTAATCTTTTTGACCAGACTCACTTAGTCCGCAAAAATACGAACTTATAATCAATGGCGTGACTTTAACCACTAAACTATTTCAAACTCCTGTCTAAAAAATTTGAAAAATACTTGCTAATGAGTTTCCTTAACTTTTCCATTGTTTGTTGTTAACGCAATTCTGTTTTAAGCAGAGCTCAGGAGTGCTTCTGATGACCGTCAAAGAGTAGCTATAACAAGTTACTACAAGGAAGCTATGTGACGACGCTGAGGGAAACTAAAAAAAGTCACTAAAAAAAGCTCAAAGAGATTTTATGAGATAGGCATCCTTTTACAATGCTCAAGCTAGCATAAAAATGATTATTTTTCGCGTACTTAGATGTGCTGGCTCATGCCATGCATTTCTCATGCTGCGACACAGGTAGTGCAATGCGTCTCACACGCTTGCACCTTAAGTATTCGCACTTTAGTGAAGTTAATCTGTCAATTTATAGTTTTTCAACTTATTCTCCCAATTTATTTTGTACATAATTTACCGCTTTATTTTATTATTTTTAATTTGCTTGTGTATTTTTCCATTCATTAATATTAGTAACCAATTCATTTTCGCACGGGAACTAGCAGGAATTCAAGTCTAAATACTAAAATAACTCAAACATTTGACGTATTCCGCTATGGCAGAGTAACTCACGCTCTATGCTAATATGACGGGGCCGAGCTTCAGCAGCCTATCATTACGTCTCAGCTTGGGTCCATGGCGAGCGTGCGCTGCTTTTTTCAAATTATAACTTATCAGTTTAGCACCAATTTTTTCCATTTATTATGTCAATTATTTGAGTTTGCTTACAATTTTTCAATTTATTATTTTTGATTTTCCCCTATTTATTTGTCAATAATGTTTCGACTAATTTTGTCAATTTATAAAGCTGTCGGGCAAGCGAGCGCCGGGGCCATTTTGTATTCCAAGGAACCGACAGCTACAGACTCTTTGCAACGCTCAGAACTACTCATTCTCTTAATGCAATATATCACTGAAGCGGAAATTCAGTTCTGCATAAAATATTAGAGAATAATACATATGAGCTTAGGAAACGCAAACGAGTGCTGCTACTGGTTAATGCACTCGAAAGAGAGCACCACTTAACTGATACGCCTCACTAATTTGATTTATGCAATGCGTCGTGAAGTACCGTACTGTATACGCCATACTCACATCGTTCCAGATTAGTGAAATAATTAGTGAAATTATTATTATTAAATCCCATTAGGAAAATATAATGTGTATATTCCTCAATTATGGTGAAGAACGCCCAAATGATTTTTCTCTCGGATACTTGTGCGAAATAAATATAGCCGTCAGCTGCTGAAGCCGGTACGCAAGGAGATTGCCTGGAAGTTGCGATGCTTTGTTCGGATGCACTCTTCGGAAGTAGCTGTGCCGCCACTCACTTGGCCTAAATTGTTAATAAAGTGTGCAATTCAGCTGAATTTAGACTGCTCCAGCAACATATAGAGACAGATCGCTCGGAGCATGTCTCAGTGATTTGAGTTTGTTACCTATTCACTGCATATTACTAACAAGGAGTAAAAATTAATAGCGGCCTTGGTGTCTTCCTGTGTGCTTTTGCCTAAGAACGGAACTCGAATGTTTTGGCCCGCTTGTCATCATACTGGTCATTAACTCATGTTTATTGCTTCGCTTGCAATGAGTTGTAAAGCGCCTGCCTATGCAGAGGCCCTGTGCATGTCATCCTTAACCATGCTATTCGTGTTCTTTATCAAGCATGACATCGCTCACCATTCGACCGTGTTTCCTTTGCAGCAAATGTAAAGCACCTAGAGAGATATTGAGTTATCCGAGGGCGCTTTATCAAGTGCATTATTGTTATTATTATTATTATTATTACGGGCAAAGATATTAAGCTTCGACGCATTGCACGCTGGTGAAGTGTTATAGCCACTCTGTTTTGCTTGTCTAGAAGGAATTACCTCATCGCGGGTGGCGCTGTAGTGTGCCTGCAAAGCTCGTAGCAAAACCACACTGCACATTGCGTAAGATCACTGGGTCTCGTTTGGGCACCGCCATTCTGATCTACTGCACCTTTTTCTTTAGAGCGAGTTGTCCTCAATAGCAGTGCTATGCATTACAGCATACCCCACTGTTATTTAGTCGTAGACATATACACGGAATGAAACGATCTCCGTCTGTAACTCCACAAAGTCACAAGGGATACGCTAGTGTTGCACAAGAGGGCTATCTGTAACTCTCTCAAAGCCGAAGCGGCTGTCGGTATACGCATGCGGTTGCCAACAGACTTGATCTCAGGCAATAAAGGGAAAGCGGGGTCAGGAGGAAGGGTCAAAGAGCGGGGTCAGGAGGAAGGGTCAAAGAGCGGGGTCAGGAGGAGGTAAAAAAAGTGACTACTGCGAAAGTAGCCGCTCAGGAAGGCTGGAAAGGATACGCTACGGTCGGTGGTAGGAGATTAGATGTTGTGTCAGTGAATTCTACGGTCTAGGCCCTGCAG
Organism: Cristatella mucedo; assembly: GCA_009760855.2. Classification (NCBI taxonomy): domain Eukaryota; kingdom Metazoa; phylum Bryozoa; class Phylactolaemata; family Cristatellidae; genus Cristatella; species Cristatella mucedo. The sequence goes on along the minus strand of WPIO01000008.1, from coordinate 4,483,086 downwards.
AGCAAAAGCTTTTGTCGTCGACGGTCTTTAAAAAAATCCCATACAGCACCTCAATATCTACATTCAAGCAGGTCACTAGTGACCTGGTCCTGAAGTTCATATCCCAATAAAAGAAGACAACTGGTCCTTCGGACCCTAGTCCCACTGTCATGCTTCCACGATGCATCGATCGGCTGCTGCCATGCATAACTAAAATCATTAATATGTCTTTAGCCTCAGGTCATGTCCCAGAACCTCTCAAAAAGGCTGTAGTCAGGCCACTACTAATGAAAGCAACACTAGACCAAGAGAACTTGAGGAACTTTCGCACAGTCTCCCGTGTACCGTTCCTATCAAAGATACTTCAACGAGTCGTGGCAGACCAGCTGAGCTCACATAGTACAACTTCAAACCTTGCTGGTAAGTTCTAGTCTGGTTTTAGAACTCTCACTCCACAGAGTTAGCATCGCTTCGGGTGTACAACAACCTACTTAGGAATGCAGACATGGGTCGAGTATATCTGCTTACTTTGCTCAATCTTTCGGCAGCTTTTCACAATATCAATCACCAAGTTTTTCTTGAGCGCCTCTGATCTCGCCTGGGCATCACTGGCACTGCTCTGCAATGGTTCAGGTCCTATCTCAGTGGGAGACTCCAGAGTATTGATGTAAATTGTCGAAGATCATCCGAGGAACCTCTGAAATATGGGGTACCTCGGGACTCCATGCTTGGTCCAATTCTTTTCACGGTTTATACTCTCCCTCTTCCCGATGTGATTGCCAGGCGCAACCTAAGCTTTCACTTCGATGAAGATGAAACTAAGTTGTACCTTTGCTTTGATCCCTTCTGGCCCTCAAGCACGTCTAATTCTCTTAGCTCCCTTGCTGCATGTATTGATGACATCCGCACATGAACGGCAGCAATTTTTCATAAATTGAATGATAAAACCAACTTACTAGTGGTGGGCAAACCAACTGTGATTCATAAATTGGAAAGCCTAACGCTCAAAATCGGCTCTGCCACCATATGTCCTGTTGAATCTGCACGAAATCTAGGTGTCATGCTCCCAAGTGACCTCTCGTTAGATGACCACATCAGCTCCATAATCAAGTCTGCCTACTTTCAGCTAAAAAAAAATCCTAGCTGATTAAACAGCCTCTTTTTCTATAGCGACAGAAGAGCCTTTACGGCTATCACCACCGCTTGCAGTGGCGATAAAGAATCACCCACCACAGGAATCGAACCCACGACCTCGAGATCGAGGTCGTGAAAGCAACCGCCTTACCTAGTGTGCCATCACAGCTCACATGACATTGCTAAAATTCTTGCTTGTTTAGACAAGGATACCAAATCTAAATTGTCCCATGCGTTCGTGACATAATGTCTTGACTTTTGTATATCACTGTTTGCTGGTCTACCGGCCTGTGCCATCAGGCACTTACAGCTGGTGTAAAACTCTGCAGATAAGCTCGTCTGTTGTGAGCGTCGCAGTTGCCACATCATACCACTTCTCGCCGACCTGCACTGGCTAATAGTCAAGCAACGCATCGAATTCAAGGTTTTGTTGCTTACTTTTAGGTCCCTTCATTCTTTGGCTCCAGCCTATCTCTCAGATCTACTCCCCAATCAGGCCAAGCATCGTACCACCCACTTTTCGGAATCTAACTGCTTACCCATACCTCGAACAAACTTTAAATCCTGTGGAGACTGTGTCTTTATTTCATATGCTGCCAAAGCCTGGAACTCACATCTGACTTTCGTCGGCGACATCTCCTGACTTGATCATATTTAAAAAGAAACTAAAAGCGAACCTATTTATGGCAGCATTTAGGGGGCCCGTTAGATTCGTCCTTTACGTGATTATAATAATAATAATAATAATAATAATATTGCACTTGATAAAGCGCCCTCAGAGAACTTAATCTCTTTCTAGGCGCTTTACATTTGCTGCAAAGTGATACGCAATAGAATAGTAAGTAAAATCATGCTTGAAAAACAAACAAAATGAATAACATGGTTAGGGGTTACATGCACTGGGTCAGCATGCAAATGTGGTTAGTGGCAGCATGAACAGTGTCAGCACGCATAAGCACATCGAGGACGAATCACAAGGACCCACTAAATGCTGTCCTAAATAGGTATGTTTTTAAGTTTCTTTTAAATGTGGTCAGGTCAGGGGATGTTCTGATGCAGGTCGGGAGGGAGTTCCAGGCTGTGGGAGCATACGAGCTAAATGCACGGTCTCCAAAGGATTTAAGGTTTGTACGAGGTATTTCTAGACTGTTGGATTCCGAAAAGCGAGTGGTACGATGCTTTGCCTGATGGGGTAGTATCTCTGAAAGATAGGCTGGAGCCATAGAATGAAGAGACCTAAAAGTGAGCGACAAAACCTTGAAGTCAATCCGTTGCTTGACTGGTAACCAGTGCAGGTCGGCGAGAAGTGGAGTAATGTGGCAACTGCGACGCTCACGACAGACAAGCCTAGCTGCAGAGTTTTGCACCAGCTGCAATCGCCTGATCGCACATGCTGGTAGGCCAGTAAGCAGTGAGTTGCAGAAGTCGAGACGAGATGTCACGAATGCATGGACCAACTTGGACGTGGTATCCTTATCTAAACAAGCCCTAATTTTAGCAATGTTATGAAGCTGAAAATAGGCTGATTTGACTGTGGAGCTGATGTGGTCGTCTAACGAGAGGTCGCTTTGGAATATGCGTGCTGACACTGTGCATGCTGCCACTAACTATACTTGCATGCTGACCCTGTGAATGTCATCCCTAATCATTTTATTGTTACTATTTATCGAGCATGCTACCACTAACCATTCGAGTGCGGTTCCTTTGCAGCAAATTTAAAGGGCCTAGAAAGAGATTCAGTTCTCTGAGGGTGCTTGATCAAGTGTGTTGTCTGTTATTATTAAAACGGCATATTATTTCTGCTAGTACAGAAGAAGCCTGAGACGATTCAAGCCAATTTCAATTTGGCTACACGTACACGAGGAGCGTTACAGAGCAACAGGCGAATCGGTAGCACACTCCCTCCCGTACCTGCCACCCCTCACGATAGTCACATCCACTTCCCGAGAGCTTCCCTCCCCTAGGCGCCTCATGCCTTGCGAAGGCCTCTGCTGCTCGTCTGTGCACAAAGGCGCCAATATGCCAGCGCATTGGGCGTCGCATCTCAGAATTGGGAAGTCCTTGCATTGCTGCAGGCTTTCGAAAACGTCGATATCTTGAAAAAAAAATTTATAAACCGGCGGGGGGGGGGGTGCAAGAACCAAAGATGCAGTAAAATACACGTCTGCGTGCAGTGCGCACAGAACAGAATGCAGTATTCTCGTAGAAGCCTTATACTCAAGTAAGCGTGGAGCCGTGAAGCAAAATTTTGTTTTGGTTTGACTGTCCACAGAAGCGATTCAACAGCAGCACACTTAGCAGCGCAGTTGAGACAAACCACACTAAGCAAGCGCGGAGCTCTCATCGGGAGTACTCGAGGAAGCAGATGAGGACAAGCAAAGAGGTAAATAAACGGACACCGTAAGAGATTGCATGCGGCATGTACCCCTTTACGATGCTCAAGCTTACATCTGAAATTATTTATTTTCACGTACATGCAGCGCTGCTTTGGCCTAATGGGTAAGATGCTCGCCTCGACCAACGTCAAAGTGGATGTATACGATGACCGAGATCGTGGGCTCGAACCCGTGGCATATGTGAAGAGTCTGAACAGAGATTGAGCTCTCTGCGGGCGCTATTAAAATGATTTATATGTATATATAACTTGTACTTCGGTGATGTTGCTACCATGCGTCTCGCATCCTGTGACGCAAACGATGCCACGCAATTCATAGGCCTTCGCCTCAACTATTCAACACGTCTAATGCGTTTTCTCTCAGTTGACCACAATCATATGATTGCCTTCGTCTTTACTTTGAATCGTTGTAGCGTCGCATTGTTCGTGAGCAAAGGCAATTCATCTATACAGCAAGAGCGTACGAGAAGCAACAACGACGCTGGCCTCTGATTGGGCCCTTGCATTTGCAATTATACAGAAAACGAATTTGACCTGACGCCGTAAGTTTAGCGGCCAAAGAATCCATGTCATGCGCCATTCCGGTGGCCTATAACAAAGAAGTTTAAGATTGCATGTATTCGCACAGAGTAGGTCAATTAGCTGGTTAATTGGCGCTCGCACTTTAACATCAATAACGGCAGGGCTCTTACGCGCTTTTGTCCTAGTCAGTGGACCGGAGAGCAGGTAGTTCATGCATGCTTTTTAATGAATGTATCCATTTATTTTATCAATTTATAATTTTCCAATTTATTTTGTCTATTTATTTTGCCAATTTATATGCGCATCAGAAATCGCCAAGAGTCAAAACAATAATAGTAGAAATTCCTACGCTCGTCTCTCGCAGACGCATAGTTAAAGTGGTGAAAAATGTACTTCACGCTCTTCGCTAATGCGACGAACCCGAGCTTCAGCGGCTTGTCTCAGCTTGGTCTGCCGCGAGCGGGCACCAGTTGGGTCAGTTAAAATTTTTTATCAATTTATAACTTGTTTCCCAATTTATAATTTGTGAATTAATTTTTTCAATTGTTTTATTTTATATACGCACTGGAATTCGCCGGAGTTTCCGGGTTTTGAATGTCTAGTGGTTTGTTTAGCATGGGAAACCGATTCAGTGACGAGTTCTGTTGAGATAGGTGATTGAAGGGGAGGGAGGAAAAAGAGCTGTGCGATGCTGCAGTCAGGCCGGGAAGGCAGTGTGGAGGATGGAGTTCCTTACGCATTCTACCTTACCTATTCTACCTATGAAGAATGCGATGAATCGTACTGCTAAGTCCTCATTGGAATCACTTTCATATATATAAATATATATATATATATATGTATATATATATATATATATATATATATATATATATATATATATATATATATGTGTGTGTGTGTGTGTGTGTGTGTGTGTGTGTGTGTGTGTGTGTGTGTAGTATATATATACAATATAAAGACGTCCCGTCACTTTGCACTTGAACTTTCATGTCTTCACTCGATCGCGGTTTTTCAAATATATTCATTAAAAGTTTATCGAGATATCAAAAATGGCAAAGCGCACGCTCGGTTTCCTGAGTCAATTGTATAACCGTGTATTAAAATTAAAATTAAAATTACTGTACGTATGGACTGTAGGCCTGTGTAATCGAGCACCCCCGCAAATCCTCCAATGCTAGGTGCAGCCATTTGACCAATCCTTTTGTGTGAACAGGATTTTTTTTCCAAAAATCAGGTTCGATGAAACCCACCCAATCAGAGCCGGAAATTCACTAATTGGCTATCCTAGTGTAACAAAATGCACAATAAAAATAATATGATCTTTGTAACGTCTAATATGTCTTATTTTCTCTTATTTTGTCTAAAATATTGGATAATAAGAGTGTAATGGTGACTACAGAAGTGTCATTTCACGTCCAGAGAGCTCTAATAATGGTAAAAACCAATTTAAAGGGTCGTGAACAGGTGTTCTAAGTCTTAGCAGTGAAAATATCTGATTTAGCGGAAATTTACTTATCGCAGTAGAGTCTGGAACTGATTAAACGCAATAAACGAGGGACGACTGTCTATATATATACACATATACACACACACACACACACACACACACACACACACACACACACACATATATATATATATATATAAGTATATATGAGCGGCTCACTACCTTTGGATTCGCTTCGCTGAGTCAGAATAATTCCGTCACCGAAGACAACGCTGCGTCCTCTTGCCGCTTGACGGAAGTGTGCCATCTTGCCACATGACGCAAGTTCACCATCTTGCGGCAAGACGAACTTTCTCGCTTTAATTAATAGAGATGTATACACATGCGCCTAAGCAAGTTTTTGTGCAGCGCTGTATTTACGAGTGCTTATTAGAGCTCAGCAAAAATAAACAAATCTACCTTTGAAAGGATAGAATACTGGGGAAGAAAATTCATAAATCTTTCTCGAGATAACCAAATTTGGCCCAAGATGAATTCTCGTAAGAAAAATATACAATCAACGCAGCGCTAGATGAATTTTGAAGACATCTGCTCTCCAAGCTCCCATATATTTTTGTAATTCTAAAGGTGGTGGCAAACAGGATTGTAGAGCTGGAGTGCTCTTCACCGGAAGATTGATTAAGTGTGTGGAATTGTAAGCTTGCTTGCAGGGAAAGTCCGTGGACAAGCAGCGGGGAAGCAAGGCTCTGACTGGCTGGCTGGTTCTGCTGCTTTCATTGGAAGTACGAGACAAGAGCTCCCGTGCGGCTCTCGCCGAACTACTAGGAGCTAGCGCTAGGCCCATCTGTACTAGTCAACGAGATCAGGAGGTCAAACTCGTGTCAGCGAGGCGTCAGCAATCGTCCTCTGCTGAGGTCAGTCTTCAGCAATTTTTTTGGATAGTGTAATCTTTTTTTTTAAGTAGCAGGTGGGCGGCGGCGGCAAGAGGAAATTTCTGGCCGATCGCGCAGCTTAAAGATCTGCTGCCCAATTTTTTACGGCTAATGTCAGCAGGGAAAACCCCTGCCCGCATACAAACATTCTGTTCTTCATCCGGAGACATCCTTTATACACTGCCAAAAATAGGCTCCGTAACTTGCACTGCCGAAAAATTATTTTCGTAAGAAAAAACGACGTTCTCTCTGAATTCCAGCAAAAATTGTAGCCTTTTTCAGGTAATTCTTGCAAAAATTAGCGACGAACAAGAATGCGTGAGGGAAGGCAAACGACAGAATACGTAAGTGAAGAGTTGTGGGAAGGTCTGGATCTCTTGAGCCTATCAGTCATTGAGCTTTCTTCAACAATTATTACTTCTGGTCTCTCCCCGGTGGCAAGTTTCTCGTGCTTTACAAACTAGGTCATGGGTTCGAGTTCTGCTGCAGCCTTATTGCACTCTGCAAGCGAAGTGAAATCCGGCACGAAGGCACTTCTACCACTGGTTAAATGAGGCTATTGACATGGCAAATGTTTCTGAGCAGATGCCAAATTAGTACTAGCTATTCTATAAAATAAGCTAGACAAGCGGTGTATCTGTTGGCTTTTGAAGGATTCTAGATACAGCATGCGAACCTTCAAGTAAAAGTTTAGGAGCTGCTGCAAAAAATTTACTGTCGGTGAAAGGGCGTAGATAGAGGTCTAATAAGTATAATAGTAATAATCATCGTTATAATAATCATGGTTATAATGCCAAAATAAAGCACATTTATACAGCGCCTAAAAAGAGAACTCGATCTCTTTAACGCACTTTACGCAAGTCTACTGGAAAGGAAGTTAGTGCCAATTGGTTAGTGATTAGGCATGCACAATTTCACTACTCACAAGGGCAAAAATAAAAATTTTGTTTTGTGCACTCTAGCTCTGCTCGTTACCTGATTTCAATTTTTTGCCGTTCTTGGCATTAAATTGAAATCCTGTGGCGAATGAGTCGTGAGTTCGCATGTAACGACAATCAGAAATCCATTTCCTTTTCAGGAAATGTAAAGCGCCAAGAAAGAGATTGAGCTCTCTGAGAGCGCTATGGCAAATGCACTGTTATTAATATTATTTTCCTATTTTGTCGCCACCTGCATTGACTTTGTATCATTTAAGTCTCAGCTGAAAGTGCATCTGATCTCCCTCATCTGCCCTGCGTCTCAGCGAACTTGTTTTTTCCTGCGCGCTTCTGGTACTTAGCTGCGCATGATCTAGTGAACGCTACGAAACAGAGTTCCGGAACAAAGAGGATGTGAATGTCCTCTTGTATGTTCTATCCATTTTCTTCTAAGCGTGATACCTTGCTTGTCAGTAAACTTTCAGACTCTCCACGAGTACGTATCTACATTGAGTGCTCTGAAAGGTGCTTTCTGGGTTTCGCGCCAACGGCTTGGAGTTACAAGGATTTCAAAACTTTTATGAGTTGAACCAATAAATGAATAAATTTAAAACTGATAATAAGTGTTAAATAATAGGTAGTTATCAGAGGAGCTAATGGGTTTTACCCAGCCCGTTGCGAGGGAAGCACTAGACCAGCGGTAGCGTCCCTCAAAGTAGAGGCTAAGCCCCACCACTAAAATCCTGGTAAATCCTGG